>OZ012660.1:89518475-89927851 GCA_963942545.1 Oxycera nigricornis | reverse complement strand
CAAAATCTTGTCATTGTAGCTTGAGCCGTTACGATGAAGTGGTCTAGCAAAGAGAACCGCTTTGCTGTGATTACTTTACACAAATGTGGAATGGAGATAGGCCCGAATTTTTGAAACACTAAAGCCATTAAAAAGCACGCGTATTTTCGTGTATCGAACTATAGCGTTATTCATTGATACCGAAGATGTAAAGTCATCATGACTTTCAAGGTCATTTATGTCATTCGTAAAAGATTCGGCAGACCTCGCTCGGTTCGTAAGCCACAAGCCATCAAAGCTGTAAGGTCCAGAATCGCAAGAAATCCTGTCCGCAATTAGAAAATCATGTTTCGCGAAATGAATATTGCGCCGAGAATCATGAGTCGTATCATCAAAAAAGACTTGGGGCCTGCAGCTTTCAGATGACAAACAGGACACAGACTCAATGCCGCTGCAAAACAAAATAGCGTGGAAAAGTCAAAACAACTGTTATTGAGATACGGTAAAGGGCAGTGCAAAAAATATTTTTTACCGACGAGAAAATCTTTACCGTGGAGGAATCCTTCAACAAACAAAACGATAGGATATATGCACGGTCTTCTAAGGAAGCTACAGAAAAGATCCCGAGGGTTGAACGAGGACATTATCCAGCATCAGTGATGGTTTGGTTGGGAGTGTCCCTACGAAGGTGTCACTTCTATCCATTTCTGTGAAAAGGGTGTCAAAACAGCTGCCAAAAACTATCAGTTAGAAATCTTAGTGAAGGTAGTAGAGCCCCTCAGGCGTACCATGTTTGAAAATAAAGAATGGGTTTTTCAACAAGACTCTGCGCTTGCCCACAAGGCGAAAATCACATAAGAGCGGCTGGAGAACCATGTGGCAGAGTTTATCAGCGTAATACCCCGTTTCCATCTACGCCAGATCTCTAGATTTTGTCGAAGTGATTTGGTAGTGTTTCCACTTACAAATCGGATTTTTGGCTGTCACTGTCACTGTCATTGCATGAGATGACATAAAATTTTGAAAGTAGATAGTTCTCGTTATTGAAATCGTGGTGTGTGTTTCGCGATTGCGTAGTTGTTAACAATTGGTAGCGAGTGGAATTGCAATGGATATCAAGGATAAAAATTTCGTTACCTTTATGTGACACCAAAATTACTTGTCATTCGTAATCAAAACACAATTTGACACTTGCTGAATGTGCTGAAATACAATTATTTGCAATGCTGCCACACCCAAGCATGAGATTTTGAGTGGATTTCGATGAAATCTACAAGATTTACTATCGACTAGATTTCGATTTTTATATGGGAAATCTACAAGATTTCGATGAGGATTTGTGAAAGTTGCCTAAATCTAGAGATTTGGCGTAGATGGAAACGAGGCATTAATTTGTAGCCATAAGCTAGTCCAGACCTTAGTTTCCTCGACTACAAATTGTAGTCAGTATTAGAGGGTATAGTCTGTAAAACCCGCCACCACAACCTGGAGTAGTTAAAACAGGCGTCGAAAAATGCTGTGGACAATTTCCCGATTGAAGTCGTGCGAGAATCAATGGACAAGTAACCTGACAGACTTCAGCGCTGTATTCAAGCAAACGGCGACCATTTGGAACAATTTCTTTTTTATAACATCTGTTATAACATGTGTTAGAACCTCCTACTCTTTTTTATTATGTAGTAAACAAAGTCGTATCGAAGCGTCTTTGCAATCTTAAGAGCTGATTAGTTTTTAGGTCGGGGTGGGGGGTGCTTCGTTGTTTCGACCCTTTGAAGGTCATTCCTGTCTTGCAATATATCTCGCGAACCAAACATACAATTTGCATGATTGAGTTGTCAATCGACGCGTATTGATATTTGTGTATTTGTATTTCTATCAAATTTTTCAAAAAAATCGTGGAACCGTTTTTTAATATGTTAAAAAAAGTGCAAAAATTAGGGTTTTTTCACAAACAATAAATTTTTAACGGGATTCGCAAAGACAGTAATCAATGTTTCTAAAATGTATATAGTCCAAACAGTTTTTTGTAAAAAAAACCTCCTTCATGATTACAAAAAATAATTCAATTAAAAATAAAAAATCATTGAAAGTCATCATGACTTTCAAGGTCATTTATGTCATTCACAAAATCTCGCGAACCAAATATGATAGTTGCATCATTAAGGTGTCAATCGACGCGTATTAACATTTTTGTGATGTTTTCATATTTTAAAAAAAATCGTTCAACCCGTTTTTTTATTTAATAAAAAACATGATTTGCAATCGTAATAATCAATGCTTATAAAATTTATAAACTTTTATTTATTATTGCAGAGAAACTATCAAAACTTTTTTCTCATGATTACAAACATAATTAAATATAAAATAAAAAATCACTCAAAGTTACCATGCAAAAGGGTTCGAAATAATTATTAGTTTTATTGATGTAAAATCGTGGAAAAATACAAATTCAGTGATTATGCCGAAGTCATGGCAATTTTGAACACAACTATTTAAAATGGCCATTGCATGTATATAAAAATAACAAATTACGAAGAAAAGGCTTTGTAACCTGCCCCCTCCCACCGATTGATACCAATTGATCCGTGTGAATATTCAATCAAACCAATCCACCCCCTATCCATCAAAAGCCTTAGGTAATCAATGGACACTCCTGTAGATGTTATGATTGATATTAACTCATTCCTATTACTGTTATGAGAACATTGTACTATTATTATTTGAAGTAGTATTATTTTCCAAACTAATATCGTGTTGATTATTTTGAATATTTATGTAGATATTACTGAGAAGTTGACAGTGTGGACTTTAAGGGTTCACACCTCGCGGCTTGTTGTATAACGCTTGATTGTCGTCGTACAGCTCCAAGAAAGGGTTCAACATTCAACCCTATATATTTTAATGTGTCATAAGCATTCTAAATACATATCTTGTACTGAGGTTTGACGTTCCAAGACCATTTGTAATGATGCTATTTATGCTATTGTTTCAGATAGTTTCAACCTTCCAGCAATTTCTTGTAGTTCAAGTCAACCGTTTTTCATTAGGGCATTTCCGACTTTTTTGATCATTTCACTTGTCGAAACTTCAATAGGGCCACTATAGTATACGTCACTTTCCATTGACTCAATTTTTTTTTTAAATAAGTCCGACCTCTTATTGATCATAGTTTTACTAGGACAACTGATTCCAGTGGACCGAAGTGGGCTTGAGAGGGGCCCAAGTCCACGAAGCCTTACCAGGGGTCAATCTGGTATCACCGGGACCAGGGTCCAGGGAGGTAAATCTTCCCTCCGGTCGCGGTGAGGACCCCTATAGGGGGTAGTTTTAGCCTCGCTTCTTTGTACTTTTTGCCTCATTCCGCGAATATAATAAAATTGGAATAAATTTTGATCCTTAAAAATGAACACAACATGAAAATCTCTGTAAGAATTTCTTTCATAAAACGAAAAAAAAATTGAAAACATTTTTCTTTTTTAAGATGAAGCAGAACAAATTGAAACAATCTGTGGATTTCATGATTCTGAATTTCGATTAATCGTCACATTTATATTTAGTTTAGTACTTATTAATATTGAACTGAACTACATACAAAGTACCAGTTCGTTTTACCAATATCAATGAAGCTCGTAATATAGAAATAATTGACAAACAAAACAATACCTTTATAAATACATACACTTGCTTGTCATTCGGTGAAAACTTTTGGTTATTTGTTGCTAACTTTCATTAGAAAAATAATAAATACGAAAAATATGTTCAGTTTCTTCATAAATTTGATTGACTAAGGTAATTAATATGTGGGCTTTATTTCGGCTTCTGTTTACGTTTAGTAAAATAAATTTAAATTTATCATTCATTCTGATACTAAACGAAGAAAATCATTCACCAGTATAAAATTTGAATACTTTAAAGTAATAAAACTATTCAAATTAGTAAGAAAAATTGGCGGAAAAGACATTTTCTAAAATAATTTCATCAACGCTAGCCAAAAAATTCGATTAAACCTCACCATCATGTACAAACATATTTCAGAAATGAAATTTCATCAGCTAGAATTTTTAATTTTAGGATTCACATAAAAATCTACATTTAAATATAATCTAAAAATTCTTCTAGCAAGTCTTTTTTGATGATACGACTCATGATTCTCGGCGCAATATTCATTTCGCGAAACATGATTTTCTAATTGCGGACAGGATTTCTTGCGATTCTGGACCTTACAGCTTTGATGGCTTGTGGCTTACGAACCGAGCGAGGTCTGCCGAATCTTTTACGAATGACATAAATGACCTTGAAAGTCATGATGACTTTACATCTTCGGTATCAATGAATAACGCTATAGTTCGATACACGAAAACACGCGTGCTTTTTAATGGCTTTAGTGTTTCAAAAATTCGGCCTATCTCCATTCCACATTTGTGTAAAGTAATCACAGCAAAGCGGTTCTCTTTGCTAGACCACTTCATCGTAACGGCTCAAGCTACAATGACAAGATTTTGCGCGTTTTTAGCGCATATGTCAACAATCAGGACTACCAACATAGCAATTAGCTACCTGCAAGCTATCATCCGCAAGGGCCGCATTTACAGTTGTATCAATATTTATGACACGACTAGGTATTTACTCTATAGACCTTAAAACGTAAAGAAAAGTCGAAAATTTCAATTTAGATTTTCGAGGCGATTACCGGAACTTCCCATATACTGGAAAGTTATAAATTGTAGTCGGAGATGAAACTTGGGTTTACAATTATATCCTCGAGTTCAAATGGGAGTCCATGCAGTGGCATAATGTAATGCACTATATGCCTTATAGTCCACATCTTACACCAAGTGATTATTTCCTGTTTCCAAATTAAAAAAAAAGGACTTACATGAATAGCGTTTGGACAATGATGAGTCAGTCCAATATTGGGGAGTTATCAATAAGCTTAGCCAGTTCGTGTAATTTCTTCATAATTATACGCAGGCAGATTGACACACACAGATTGCTTTCTAAAAACACTTTGAATATATCCTTTGTAGACTTCAAAACGAAAAAAATATGTTGAAAATTTGAATTTGAAGAGCGACTACAAGAATTTCTCATATACTGCGAAGTTAGTAACTTAAGTTTTGTTTTCAAATTCAAGATGGTATTAATAACTATGATTTCCTATTTTGAAAATGTTTATAAGATTTTTCAAAGACCTTCTCTATCATTTCCTAAAAAAACCTGGGATTTTTTTGTCAACAGTGTAATCAACAACTTGGCTTCCGAGATACTTTCAATTATATTAACTCGAACGTTCTACATCGTCTAATTTGCATGTAAACAATATATGCATACACATACGAAGCCTTGATTTGGCCAATCTTATGACCGCAAATTGTTATCGCTCGCTAACCAAACTGTACTGAATTTCGCAGTTCTTTCCGTTTTGAAATAAACGCACGGCCAAGTAGGAAATAATGCTGGTGTGCGACCTTGAGTTTATCAAAATTGACATTGAATTTGGCCAATTTGCGACCCACTGTGAAAACGTATTATATTTACTTTTAAGAGTGCCGACTTAACATTTTCTAAAATAAAGGCTTGCTAATTCAAGCTTACACATTTGTATGTACATTTACAAGTTATGAATTCGATACAATGAGAGTGGATAATATCTATTTGAATATTTACTCGATATAGTCTTAGATAACGAACCAGGTTTACATAAAGATTTTAAATAAAGCGTAGACTTAAAATTCGAGCAAATAATTCAACGTGCAAATTGAACGATTACTAAAATTGGTTGTATGCAATACTATTCCGTTACAAAAATATCTAGAAACGCCACACATCGCGGCTTATTCAAATCAACAACTAAATCGCTTTTGAATATCCAATCATGGTTATTTTTACCTGTCATCCAGTATAAAAGCGGATATTAACGCACTTCATTTGGCTACATATTTAATAAGCCGCAATTATTAAAAAAAAAAGTAATAATAATCATATTCTAAATACAAACAATGATGAGAAATAGTTAGAGCAAGTGGAATTAGGTAATATTATTCATATCATTCCATTACTTACTACAAATATATTAATTGTATTATTTTCAAAAATGTTTATTGTTTTTGAACGCATTGATTGACACATGTGCAAATAAGAATGAAAAAAAATTGATTTGAAAAAAATATTTGATTTTCGCAGTAATTTTATTAAATTAAAAAATTGTTTAAAACAATGTTTTTTTGCAATTATAAAATTTTTGGTTTTTCCCTCTCTCGAAAAAACTATTTTAATCATCTCATTGCTAACTGATGGAGTTTTAGCTATGAAGAGAATTTTTTAAATCTGATTTTTTGCACTTTTTCTTTACATTGAAAATCGGCTTTTCTAAATTTATGGAAAATATGATAGAATCGTATTTTTTTTATAGATACTGATCGACGTCAATACAACACTTCGTTCGTGTAATATCGTTCCTGACAGATATGATCACCAGAATCTAATCAGCTCGTAATATGTGATATGTTATATTGAACATTGCAATTCCACTTCTGACCGATTTTATACTGGAAATTTAAAAGCTACTAATAGCTAAGTAAATAAATTTTTTTACAAGAAAGTTTGTATAACCAAAAGCAAAGTAATTTACATGTGGCAAAAACGTCCCTGTTAAAAATTTGGACAGTAGTAAACAAGTGCTGAATCATGAGCAAATCACACACAATTGAATTTTACGTATTGTGCGTAATGCCTCTCGTGGGTACCAAAAACCAGGTATTTGATTCCAACTCCCCTCGGATATCTCTCTCGGACGAACGCCATTCAGATTTCCTTTAAAGTTTAGTTTCGTTTGATATATCAATCGATTATCATGAAGTGAGATGTGAGAGAAATTTGTTGCGCAAAACTTCTTCCGTACCTGACCCACAGAAATCTTTAAAACTGCCAGGGATATAAAAAAAATCAAGAAGTGCTCCCTTTGCCCCAGCCTGTACGAGTTCGACTGCTGAACTTGTCTTCGATAGCAGAAAATCATGTTCAGAAAGTTGGATATTAGAACGAGATCAAGGTATATAAACTAGACATGATATGGTAACATCTTCCCGATTCCCAAATGCGTTCACTTCTGCGCATGTACGTCACTGAAGCCCCAAGTCGCCGAAAAGTGCCCAGTAGGAATAGCATCAACACCTTTTGGAAAACATGTTCCGCCCAGTAGGAAAGGGAAAATGGCAAGAGATGTTGAAAATAAGCTTTATTGTTGCTGCTATTGCACCCACGCACCGAACAATTCACCATTATCACTTCACTTGTCTTTCGTTTACACGTTTCCCACGCAATGCACCGACTATCCGCCGCCGGTTTCCGCCATTTATACATTTTGAATTGTGGCGCCTCATTTTCTTTCGCCTTGGCAGATGTGCACCTTATGTTTTCATTTGGCAGCCCGAATTTTTTGGGCAAAATGGCGCACGAAAAGCCCGCTGTGCGAGCGAGTCGGAAGAAAAGCTGCGCATGGGTTTACCATGTCTAGTTTATATACCTTGGAACGAGATCCTTGTCTAGGTTAATTAGAGATGATCTTATTATGAAAGGCTTTCGTGGATTAAGGGGGAAAATACATGTAACTGCTCTAAAAATTCGATTTTTTTTCTTACATTGAAATGTTTAAAATACTCTAAGAATACGCCAAAAAAAAATTTGAAGCGATATTCGTATTTGTTTTTGAGTTTTAGTCGTTATAGGCAGTGCGGCGTTACCCAATACGTCGAGCACATCTGCCGCGCCTACCTGCCTACTTTCTCTCCGGCGCTATGGGCAGTTCTCTAATTGTGTATCCCTACCATATTCTTAAAAATCTGAAATTTTAATGAAATAGGACCTGGAATCGCTGACTAATGAATAAATTACAATAAAAACTAATAATCAATGGTTTTAAACTACTGCAAACTTTAAACGCGTTTTTCTCAAAATAGTACTTTTTCAACTTCTGTACAAAATATCTCAAAAAATATTGAAACGATCCGGCTCAAATTTATACCACAGCTACAAAAGAGTATTATCTTCTCGTTGAACCTTCATGTTTTTGTAATTTTGGAGAAATAATTTGTTTATTTATGTTTAATACGCAACTTTTTTTAAAAAATAATCGATTTCTTTGTTTAATCTAAAATTAATGTAAAAATTACATTTTTTTATAAATTTTATTGGTCAACTCATGAACTATACATCTCATTTACATATTTTTCTTCTTCTGAATGTTGCAGGATCTCCGGAAATGGCGTTAAGTTGAACGATGCCTTTTTTGAGGTGTTTTTTTTTCATTCATTCGCATCGCCGCCATTTTATGTTGATAAATTAAAAAAAAAATTTCAAGTACTTTGAGACATTTACTTTAAGTATTTCATGTTAAAATCTTCTGAATAATCAACATTTATTTTTTTAAATCAATCTGAAGTTAGCATTTTTTTTTAAATTTTACAAGTATTTCCCCCCTTTAGTGATCATATTTTAACTTTTCATTTATAAAAATATAGGCGCGAAAAATGCATGCGACTATGGCATCAGCACGTAGAAAACGGTTTCGAGAATAATTTGTTTAAAGGAGAAAACATTTTTACATCTGACAGGGAATTTCACAATAGTTCTATGGTAGAATTTATACTAGAACATCCAAAGAATTGGAAATACTGTTTCAAGAGTTCTGAATGATGACCTCATTCTGCTTCGACAATGGTTTGATGAGGATTTTCGCATCAAGTTGTCATATCAGCCCAATTTCGGGATAACTGGCGTTAAAACTGGTGCAAAGGTGCAGCAATAGAATATCCCTGAAGGCGTTGAAACGAGAGAGCTTGTATTGTCAGCGCGATTTTGGACCGGGTCACCCAAAATGACTTAAGAATGGCTTAGAGAAAATATACTCTTAAGCTTAAATTTGAGTCCTTTGAAGTATTACTTGTGGTCAGACCTGCAGTAGATTTTGCAAGATTTATCATAGAAATTTAAAAAGCAACGTCAACGAAATTTATGGAATCCTACGTTATTGCCCAATGGCCACGTCTGCTAAGCGCCTGTATTCAAGTAAAAAGTCGTGATTTCAATAGAATTTTTTTTTCTGTTTATTAATGATAAGGGATAAATGAAAGTTTCAAATACTAAGACTTGTTAATAATAATCTTGTTACACTTTTCAATATAGACGAACTCAGAGCAACACAAGGTTAATCAAGAACATACATAGGCTCTTTTTTAGGTATTTGAAAATTTGAGAGCCGGTTTTAATTGTATTTTGTTTACGTCTGAGTTTTAAAATTAATCTAATGTATCGCCTATTTTCTAATTTTTGAGCAATTTGATTTGAGATATGAGTCAAGCAAATATAACTACTCATTTATTTATTATAATATATGACGTTCATTTTTCGAATAGGACGTTTACTGGGTGAATAATCATTTTTGAGAGACGTGACTTTGTCCATATCTTTTTTTAACGACACAACTAAGCAATTTCATATGTCATACATGTATTTATGTTAGCTGATAAGCAAGTTGCAGCACATCCCGTGCACGATTATGATTTCTAGCTTTGGCAGACAATGATTTATCAGTTCGCGTTGCTTTTGTCACATTATTTCAGAAATACAAGACCTGATAAAGATACTGCAGTTGGGTTAACTGCTATGCTGTAGCATTAGTAATCAAAATTAAAATTAAGTGGCGTCACAAATTGAATTATATTTTTTACTGTGAGTGCACACAAAGTAACAGTCATTGAATTTCGAACAATGCGTGCAATGAACTCGACAAGGCTGAAAAATGCACTTCGAATTTATCATCTCCACATCATTTTCACTCCTACTTGTTAATACGACACGGCTGCGTGTTGATGTGTTCAATTGTAGCCAAACATGAATTTGTTGTCATTGCAGCACAAACATGCGTGCTGAAACAAACATGCAAGACATTCCAAGCGGCTACTTAATGGAAACTTGTTTGGTAAACAAACTGTTTGTATGAATGCAGAGGAATAATGGGTTTAATTAAAAATGCACTATCGTTGTAAGGACTCCTAAAAATATTAGAGGACCCCTTAAATTTGTAAGATAAATTTTTATTCGTTGATAATGCTCACTAATGAAATCATTAGAACTATAAGCAAGTCACATGTAAGATAAAATGCAAATAGAAGCTAGAAACGGAAATATGCCACACTTGTAATATCTCATGATTTGCTAATGAGTCCACCATTCTTAAAACAGAAATTGGAAGAATTATGTAACTTCTAGAAAAAAGTACGGTTTGAAAATTATTAATTGTAACAATTTATTGATGGGGAAAAGCGAATTGTTAACAAAAAATTATATTAAATCCATAGCGATATAACTTTCATAAATCTCGAATGCCGAAAAACTGTATTGAAAAGGGACAATGCCATCAGGGGGTAATGAATAGAAAAAAATTGAAGCTGGCGTTCAAAAGGACACAATATTTAAGCACGAAGACGATACGAATTACTTTTGTAAGAAAAATCCAATCTGGAAGCAGTGAAAAATGAAGAGCCATCTTCTGTGGGATGTTGCATCTCTCATTCAAGTTGTGGGTGGGATGCTAGTTTTGTCAATTGGAATTGTTACTATTTTGACTTTTTGAGCTTACTAATGGGAGTTTGAAAATTTGAGACGCTTGATAGTAACTACATAAGAGCAAAATTTTGATAGATAAATAATATAGTTTTATATCAAATACCTTTTTATTGGCATTTTATCGAAAGGGGTGATGTATTTTACTCTATATGTCGTCAATTTCAGTTATTTTTTTACAAATCATCACGTATTGCCATTCTCCTTGATGGCGTTTTCATGAATGTATAATCGGTATTTACTGCACGGTAGTGGTTGCAATAAATAACTTCGAATTTCTATCACAATGAGTCCTATTACAAAGGTTGACCAATACACGAGAAACGGTAAACTTTTTTACTAACAAATAAAACTAACGACTGCGATTAAAAAATAATATTTTTATGATAAGCATTAAAAATAAGATGTGACTTGACTTTATTTCATTAATATTTAATGTTCCTATCACGTTTTTTCTAAACACATTTCCTACGGTAATTAAAGCTCTTGGCGTGGCGTTCATCATTCTTCCAAAAATCCTCTACGCTAAGCAACTCAACAGATAAAAGATTAAACAAGAAGACTATGCAATAATTTTCAGTCAGTTCAAACTTCTCTGTCTGAGGCACACGGAAAACAAAAACTTTGAAGTAACTATCAAAAATATTCTGACAGATCTAGAATGAAGGATGAAGTAGAAAAACTCGTTCGCGATAACTCTGCGAGAATTACCTTACCGAATTTGATTGCATAGTTTTGAGAGATGAAACCTATTTTAATTTCGATGTCATCTTCTTTCCTTTTTATAATACCAAAGTGAAGGCCGGTGTAAATCCTAAATATAAAACTAGAAAAATAGGTAAGTTTCTTGAACAACGTATGGTTCTGTACGTAATATCAAATTGTCGTCTGAAATTACCCGAATTTGTTGTGAACGGCTCAAAAAAACGCAGAATGGGGTATCGAGGGAAGTTTAAAAAAGCGTCTAAAGCCATTGCTTCAAAATCTATAAATATCCGTAGCATTTAGGCCTGATTTGTGTAGAATGTATTTACCAAAAACGATAATGAAGTGGTATAAGGCTACAGCAGCTTTCACGCACTATGACCAATTGAATGTCTTTAAACAGCAGGAATTGCGTAAAATTCAAAAAATTGATAAAAATAAGCACCAATTTCAATTAAAGTGAACTAAAAGCCTACAACGAGATAAATTAGAACATTGCTCAAGATTTTATAAGACGTAACGATACAAAGGACGTACGTTTTTCGTACTCAACCAAATTTAAATTATGTTTGAGAAAGCTTTTTCTAAAGTGCCTTTATTAAATGTAAAGTAAATTTTTTCCGTGATAAATCTTAATAAAATCCACAACAATTTATATTGAAAGGTCATCAAGCTACACTATTTAAAATTTATTTTCCGTTGACTAAATGCATTAACTTTTTCAATCTTCTAGCTGCAGGATTTTCTGTCATTAGTCTCTTGCGATATAATTCAAGTTCAGATGGTGTTTTGCTTTTAAGGTCTAAACAAATTAGAAAAATTCATATTCAACTGAAAATTGGTACAGATCTTATCTACGCCCCCTCCAGTGCTTATATTTTTATTGAAGGTCAAAAGCCTCAAAAATCGATTATTAGCGGATATTTTCAAAACGGTAAGCATTATCGTAGAATCGTGCATTTTGAATTTGTAGATCATGTAATTTCCTACAACCAATAATGACATTCAGAAAATATTGTGTATTTTGCCTATTGAAGATACTATGCAAAAATACATCTAAGGCAATCGAACAGCTATGCGCATTTTTCCTAGATTTCGACTCTTTTTGGTCTATTTTAATTAATTAATTAATTCAAATTTTGCTAGGTTTAGTTTTTATTAAATTAATTTGTTATTGCTTTCATGTTCACGACTATCTCGTGAAATTATTTATTTTCGTCTCTTAAGGGGACATTCGCCTTTGAAATTGAAAAAAAAAACACTTTTTAAAAATTTTCTTATGGAAAAACTATTATATTTATTGACAAAATTTCTTTTGGACATTGTTAAGCAGTCTCTAAAGAATATAAAAAAAAATATTTTTCTTAATTTTTAGTTTCCCTTGGCTGCCGTAGAGGGTGTCATCCAAAAGTTGCTTTTCAAACGGTAGGACATATTGTGGATTTCCTGTAACAGATTTTTGGAAAATTCAAAATGGATTCTATTCTTGAGACACAAAACTATACAATAAGCCTTTAGAACTCATATTTTTTTTATATTTTGAAGTTGTTGTATGTATATTTCTGAAAAATGCGAAAAAACCGCATTTTTTTGGGGTATGTCACCCCCGTAAAAGAGGGAGGGGGTATTTTTTTAAAGTTTTAGAGGCTTATTGTTTACTATTTTTAATAAGTAATCGAATGCTCTTTAGTTTTTTAAAATCGGTCGAGCAGATTCGGAGAAAAATGTCCTACCAGTTTGAAAAAGGCTGTTTCGAAAAAAAGGCGTTTAAAATTTTTTTTACCATAATTTTATTGAATAAAAAGTCGAAATTTTTTTTACCTTTCAATCGGCCATTCCTGGTGAATAATGAGGACCCTCGTTATCTAGTAATTGATTTTTTCTTCTTAATTCGACCTTCTTTTGAATGCTCACTGCTCCTCCTATTGGCTTGAGAGATACGGTCCTCGTCAACTTTTTGCGCAAAAGCCGTTGCAGTTTCGCCAATTTTGATGCCCATGAGATCCATAATAGCTAGTTAAGTTCTCGAAACTTCATTGAAAATGGATGTTGCGATCCACACTACAATTTTAGTCACATCTTTACCAGAAAACTTGCTTTTCGGAGAAATGTTCCAAATCAAATTGTTGTAACTTTCGTGACCATTTTGAGTATTTTTGCCAAGACATCTTTGTAGCAACTCATCACAACTAAGTGGATCGTAAACTAGCAAAATGTAGCAATAAATGCTTGGATCTAGTGGTGGATAATGTATAATACCACATATATTTATACCAAAGATGGTTACACCAGGAGAAGAAGAAGCTGGCGCGCCCCGCTACACGCATGAATAGAAACCGGTTTTTACTCATGGGCATACGCTGTTACAAATATAGCTGTAACTTTTTTTCTATTACGAATTTCTTGATGAAATTTTAGGAGGCAACTTTTGAACGTATATAGAATCGAAATATGTAAAAATCTCAAAATCGATTTTATGAAAATTTCAAAGGCGAATATCCCCTTAGTGAAAGATTTTTTTTCAGGCTTTAATTTTTCTATAGCAACATATTATGATATGATATTTTATAATAAAACCAGAGACAATTCTTTCGGTAATGATTGACTTTCTACCTATAGTAGAAAATTCCTACACTTACAAGCAAAATCATACGCACAGTTCCATATATTAACTAAAAACGCATTGCTGAAGTAAAGTTGACATTTAAACTAACTGACAAGCTGTTCTAGACAGCCGTGTCATGACGATATTCTACACGAAGAGCATTTATAAGAGCCAAATGAACTGCCCAAAATAGTATGCTTTTCTTCTATTGGTTTTTGAACAAGAGTCCCAAAAAGCATAAATAAAATTCTAACACGACAATTATCTGAATGTTGCAAAGTTCTAGTATCAGTTATAAAGTTGAACATAGTGAAGCATTTTGCATTTTAGCAAACATTTTGATTCGAAAAATAAGTTGAGCTCTTTATTTTATCCAATGTCAATAATAATTTATAGTTTTCGAACACGCTTTAAAATTTTCACTCTTTGATGGAACTCTACATACTATTAAGGACTGGACACGAAAGTTTTGTACATGTTTTACCTGTTAGTTATAAAATGAAGGAATGCCTGTGCAACTCTTACTATGCACTGGCTTTGTTTTAATGACTCATGTGGTTTATTGAAGCAATTATGAAATAAGTTTCCTTAACGTATTACTAGTCATGAATTCGAAAAAAGAAGACGTGCGCAAAGAAATTTTGCGATTTTTTTTCGGAAAATAAGTGTTTGTCGTATTCCGCGATTGCAAAAAAGTGAAATGTTCGCGATGGACGGTTAAACGCGCTATAGACAAGTTCGAAAAAGGGTTTACAGTGAAAGACAATCCCAGAAGTGGAAGACCAAAAGGTGCAAGTGATGCAAATTTAGAAAAAAAGATAGTTGGTTTCATTGAAAGGAACAGATCGATGTCATTTCGTGACTTGGCAAAAAAATTCGGTGGGAGTCATTCTTTAATAAATAAAATTAAAAAAAGGAATAGTATAAACACATTCACAAAACAAAAATGTGCAAAACGAACCGTCAAGCAAAAACAAGAGGCTATTAGAAGGTCAAGAAAATTATATAAAAAAATTTGCAGTGAAAAAGCTTGCATTGTAATGAATGACGAATCATATTTTAAATATGATTTCAGTACACTACCTGGACCTCAATACTACAGTGCAAAAGACAAAAGGGATGTTTCTCTCTGTCGATAAACACATCCAGGTAGAAAAATTTGGTAAAAAGATGCTGGTGTGGCAAGCTATCTGCCAATGTGGGATGAGAAGCAATCCTTTTTTCACAGAAAGGACCTTTAACACTGATGTTTATCTTGAGTGTCTGAAAAAAAGATTGCTGCCTCTTATTAAACGTCATGCCAGCAATTTTATCTTTTGGCCTGATTTAGCAACATCCCACTACGCAAAAAAGACACAGGATTGGCTTAAGGAAAAAAACATTGATTTTGTGGGAAAAGAGATGAACCCACCCAACGTCCCGGAGCTCAGACCAATAGAAAGGTACTGGGCTCTAGTGAAAAGTATTTTACGAAAAGACGGAAGAAGTGCAACTTCACTGCAAATTTTTTCCCGTTTGTGGTCCATAGCAAGCAGAAAAGTAGCGGATCGGGTTGTGCAGAATTTAATGTCTTCCATCAAGAAAAAGGTGCGAGATTTTAGTCGGCAAGCTATTAATCATAGAAATTAACTTGATTTTTTAAATATACGATATGCTTTATTGTAAAAGAAAATAAATTATAATAAAGCTTTATTTCTATTTTTATTTATAATTGATTAAAACCCGTGCAGAACTTTCGTGTCCAGTCCTTATTTATAAAAGCCTTTCAGTTTACAGCTTCTAGGTTTGGAATAATCTATCAACTAACAGCTTCCATTAAACTCATAAAAGTTATAGCAGTAGCCGACTTTTTTTCGACTCAATTTTTTTCTCCGAACGTTATATACATAAGTTTGGCCTACAATCAGAAGTATGCTTAGTAAGTTCCCCGAATATAATTTTAACATGGAAATTTGTATATAAAATGTGTGACGT
This sequence comes from Oxycera nigricornis, assembly GCA_963942545.1. NCBI lineage: Eukaryota > Metazoa > Arthropoda > Insecta > Diptera > Stratiomyidae > Oxycera > Oxycera nigricornis. The sequence goes on along the minus strand of OZ012660.1, from coordinate 89,911,965 downwards.
ATAGATTATCCTTCGTGGTATCGATCTTCTACAATATTTAAGGGACTAGTGCACTTTATAAATTTCAAAATAAAAGGGTTTGTATTTTTTTGCATTTTTCGATTCCTTATAACTTCAAACTGGTCCAGAGATAGAAGATTAACCGATGGTGAATGTTTAAAATCGATTTTTTTTAAAATATTTATAAACTAAATGGAAAGAACTTTAAACACATTTTTCTCGAAACAAGGTTTTTTAAACGGCGAGCAGATAATCCCCGAATCTGGTGCAATTTATTTGTTAGAGTATTCTACACCGTAATCCATCACAATATGACCAAAAACTTGAAAAAAATCTGACGTTAAAAAACTGAGGAGAAAGGGGTCGATTTTTTACATTTTTTTCACAAGTCACCATTTTTCTACGTTTTTTAGAAACGGTGGTGGGTTACGATGTAAGAGACCTTACTTTAAAAAATCCAGTTGAAATTTTTTATTTCAGACTAACCAATCCATAGATTATTTGTCTGCCGTGGAGTAACATTTTTTCAGAACTTAATTTCCGCGCCCTTCTATATAAGGGAAGAATAGATAAAACGAAAAAACCATTTTTTTGTATTTTCCAAATATGAAATAGTATTATAAAAAAGATTCATTTTAATATCTGATAAAGTAACTGCGAAAATTGGTCTATTTTGCCTTCTAAAGTGTACTAGTACCTTAAACAACAGTTTTCATCGATCGATTTAACTAAAACTTATATGTACATATATAAATTTACTCACATACTACACCAAAAACATAAAATACTATATGGAAATTTTAATGTTTAAGTTGGTTGATCTTAATACGGAATAAAAATTCTGTTTGCCGTACTTAATTTCATTGCTCCTCCAATTCACTTTTTCAGATAGGCATTTCAAGATACAGTGCTTATATCACTAGCTAAACAAAAAAAATTGGAAGAGTTTGTTGACCTCTCGACAAGTAAAAGATACACAGCAAGTTCTTCAAAACAGCCACACCGTAAATTCAAACGCAACCATTAAACCGAAAGATTAAAAGATTTCGTGTTTGCTTCGAAACATGCACTCTGAAGAAGTTGTTGTTTTTATCATAGTATTCAACCTCCCCTACGAAGCGTGGCCATTGAGCGTCTTGCACTTTTATCGGGAAGGTATTTCGGAAATTTCTCACTGACATTCATTTGAAGGTCGTTCGAGTTTAAAGCTTTCACGTATTTCATTACGCGATACAATGCGGTTCACTGTATGTGCATCGGATACATTCATACATGCTTATAGAGGATCTTAAGACGATCGTTTGCCATTCATCGAAAGTGATCAGGCCTGCTTGTAAACTTCAACGCTTTTCAACTGGTGAAAATCTATGGGTGCCGGAAGAACCGAGTGTAAATAGTGTAACAAATGCAGGCATATTATAGGTTGTTGCGCACCGTTGAAAACAAAAAAAAATGCTAATTGGGGGATTTACAACGCGAAATTTTCCGTGAAGCCCGAAGAAATCACAAGTTAACAGAAACTCGCCGAATCAATGGGATTTGCTCAGTTATTCGCATATGATACACTGAAGACGTCAATAATCGGTTTACCAGTTTTCACTTTTTAGCTATGTTAATCGTTTTCCTTTAATCGATTCAATGCAATTAAGGTGTAATCAAATCAAGTCGAATATTTTCGAGATAATGTTTTAGATATTTAGTAAAAATTTAAAATGTTGAATGCGCTTTTGCATCAGTGAATAGGAAAGTTACGGAATCTGATGGGTATTGGATTGCAAGTAAGACAACAAGGTGGATATTACAAGTGGGGCTGAGTGATTGGCTCCTAGATTTTATAGACAAGCTTTATAGCTTTATGGTAGATTATTATTGCTTTCTCTTTTACACAATTCAATGTGTGCGAAAACTTCCAACATCATACCACACCAAACCATATGAATGGAAACAAATGAATGTATATTGCTATATGCCTCGTAATTTTATTGTTGCGCAACTGCATTTAAAATCGGTTAGTACTTTCATAATATTGTTAATTAGAGACAATCATCGTATGTTTAAGTTGCATTTGCCTGCTGAAATTGAAAATTTCAAAAATTATATATTCGATATCTGGAAAAACCTAACCAGGAGTTCAAGCCCACTGGACGTGAAAAATTATGATGTATGTATATGTTTTCAAGATTGGGATATTTCATCAGTGCAGTTCGATGACCCTAATAATAATTATCGATTTTATTAACTTCCCAGTTCCCTATGGGAAGTTATTGTAATGGGGTCGATTTTGCGAATCCCAAATTTTGACATTTCTCCACGTTTTAAGGTCTCTAGAATCCAAATCCATCGTTTTAGAGAGATGTCTGTGAGTGTGTATGTACGTATGTGCGGATGTACGTATGTGCGGATGTACGTATGTGCGGATGTACGTATGTACGTATGTGCGTATGTACGTATGTGCGTTCGGAATAATTTTTCGTCTCGATTATCTCAAGAACCAAAGATCGGATTGACGTGGGACCGGTTTTAAACGACGCGTAATTACGTAACTTAGAACTGAATGACTTTTCAGCAAAATCGGTTAAGCCATTTTTTATTTACGATGAAAAAACTGAAAAAACGACTAAAAATTGCTTATTTTTAAATTGTTGATACGCACTATTAATTCATGCATATACCAAATACCTTCATAGTAATGTTGTTATTATTGTGCGTTTTAGCAAAATTGTGATCAAATTTGTAAAAAATGTTATTTAAAAAAAAGATTAATTTATAAAATTCCAAACTTATATTATCAGGTTTGGGTGAATGGGAGTAGAGACGCTAATGCAGTTAATAATTGGATATTGTTATAAATAATTTAATATTGTTAATAACAATCAAATAATATTAGTTATAATCTGATATTGGATATATAAAGTCAACTATAATTATTCAGTAACGGTCAAACATTCTTAATAACGAATGATTATTGTAAATAATAAATAAATACCCTCAATAATAGTTGTGGATTCCGAGACCGAGATGGAGAACGCAGTTGAGGACGAAGTGGAGGACAATAAGGATGACGAGGACGAAGAGGACGAGGTTGCCGAGGCTTTGGTAGAGGATAACCAGGTGGTGGAGACGTCTTCCTCTACCAAAGCTTTTATGGTTAGATAAAAAATTGATATAAATAATAAAAGTAATTATATTAATTTAGAATAATAATGTTTAATAATAGTAATCTATATAAATAAAAATGAATCGCCAAATGTGTTGCTAAGCGCAAAACTCGAGAACGCCTCGAACGATTCGGCTATTTTTTTAAAATATATTTTCCTCAATGCACAAGGATGGTTCTTACGGAGAGAAAAATTTAAAAAAATTAATTTTAATTTTTAATTAATAAAATTAATTTTTTCTATTGGGCTGCGACAGACCAATAACTTTTGACAGAACGAAGTCTGTCTGGGCAGCTAGTTATTAATAATAGTAATTAATAATAAAAGCAAATTATACCATTTTATTCACCCCACTGGGAAGTTAGTAGTGTGGGCCTCAAGGGTCGCACTTAGACCACATTTTATTTATTTTTCATTCGTATTATTCATAGTTCGACAAATACAACTCATCCGCATTCTCCCATTTCTTAAGATTCAAGGGAAATGCAAAATAGTAGCGTAGTCTTTTTTTATTTATTTTTTTCCAAAAGTAACAGCAATATCTTGTTGTCTTGGAATCTCTTCAGTATTAATTATATGCAGTTTCAAGAAAGCGACCGACACCACTTGAATTCCTGAATTTTGATCCCACTGTACAGCGGAGTCAAAGACATTGATGATGCTAGGTCAAAAACATTGACTTTTTTAAATAAAAAACTTCTCATACCATAATTTGCAGGAAAGGTACACAAAAATATGAGATTTATTTTGCAAAATAACAAAATGGCGGCTTCGAAGTGTTAAAACTATGGACTACAATATAGAAGCTTAAAAAAAAACTCGCTTTTTGACGCTCATTACTTCTAAACTCCCGATAAAGATAAAAAATGCGTTCCGAAATTCTAAAATTTAATAAAACCGTTTTAAATATTTTCGCTAAAAATGATTTATTCCATTTTTTTTATTAAAACAAAAATTAATTTTTACCGATCGCTAAAAAATTATTGCAATTGATTGCACAATACTAGAAATTTCACATCAGCACTAATAGACCAGGGCGGATCTGTAAAAAAACATTTCGCCGTTGGGGGGGGGGGGTTGCAGACTGATTTTCGCAGGAAAAGTTGTGGAACTTGTATAACAATAATTGACTGCGGCTGCGGAGTCAGTCGTTGGAGCCGTGCTTCCATCAACTGAATCCGCAGCCGCCCAGCACTGTTTTAGAGTTGATTTCCAAGTTTAGCACAAATTTCTGAGGCTGCTCTAATAAATCGATTTTAATTTTGTAAAGTGCATTTGATAGGTGAAGTGCTGTTTTATATGTGGAAAAATTTCAAACTTCTATAAGCATCAGTTTCTGACTTACAGGCTTTTAAAAATTATGAATTTTTTTCAATAAATTTAGATTGCACAATTTATATGCAGTGCAATGCAATCTACTGAATCGATTTTGATGAAAATTGGTGTGCTGTTTATTAACAGTTTGAAGATTTTCCAGGCGAAGGTCCTAAATGCATTCTAAGTGGTAAAAAAATTAAATAGAAAATGGCCTTCTTACCTTATTTTTATATTTATTGCCATTTTGCGACAAGGGTTAAATGTTTCGAAATTTTAAACCAATCTCATCTTGTAGAATGTTTTATTACACAACTTTGCTCTAAAATGAACGGTTTAAAGTTAGGAGTGAGAAAAGAAGGAAAAAAAGATTTTTTATATATTTTTTAAAATATTTCGATTTTTTTTAATATTCCCGACTTTTTTGAGAGGGACAATAGGTCAATTATTTTTATACGAGCTATTCCACAACTTTTCCTGCAAAAATCAGTGTCCCCCTCCCTCAACGGCCAACTGAAAACAGATCCGCCCTGGTCGATAGACTAAAAGTGTTCATTCGATGTTATAAAATTGCATTATGAGGGCAGTTTAATGTACGCGCTGAATTTCCAGGCGCCGCAAAGTTAATTTGAATGCATATCAATGTAAGCGAATATAAGAAATAGCAGTAAGCGTTTTCACGGTGCAAAGTATGGCCAATTCACGAAAGCGAAAGCGAAAAATTAGGTGTCAATAAAGAATTTTTTTACCACTATAGAGCATTTATTTCAACTCATAGTCACGGTACTAGAAGGCCACATAAACAGCGAATTTTTATGAATTTTTTTCACAGCTTTTTCATTCAATATGAACATGCAATTGTTTTTAATAATACATCTTTCTTTCGAGAGTGCTCATTATATAGTTATTTTATAAAGGGCGCCAAAATTGCCACCTCAAAATGTACCCCATCGCATAGCCGACAGTTAATCTCAAAATTTGCAAGTCTGAAACAGAAAACTCAAAAAAGATTTCAAGGACTAAGGTCACTTAAGTGACAATTCACCAGCGTTTATGGAAAATTGATTTAAAAAAAATGCGGAGATTTGATAAAAAATTGGCCTTTTTTAGTCGTTTTTTGCACGCCAAAGTTTTCTTTCCCTAACTTTTTGGTCTAATTGAAGTGAATTGTCATGCGACGTAAGTTAATGAATAAAACGCACTAAGATTTATTAAAACCGATTGAGTAGGAGCGGAGTTGAAAAACGTCAATTCAAGAAAATCCTTTCATATAAGAACCCATTTTGTCGCCACACGAAAATACTTATAAACATCAAAATAAATACTGAAACGTTTAAGTAGACGAAAATTTCGTGTTCTACTGTTAATGAATAGAAGAAACCGCTATTTTAGAAAGAGAGGATACACAATCGAGGCTATGCGTCAGGCGTTCGCATTTAAAACCACTTTATACTAGAAGTACAGAAAATGGTCCGAATTTTGACGCCAACCGTGCATTTTGGGCCAACATGCAAACTTTTATTGGAATGTGTGGCCATTTCTATAGTTATCTTAAGTTCAAGTTTTTGGGGTCGCAGCTCAAATCATCTGGGCTCCATCTTAAATTAAAAGAAAGTGGGACACCTTCATATCTCAGAAACCATGGCTCCTACAAGAAAGTTGTGTATGGCAGCCTTGCGTAGAATTAAATTTGTAGTAAGTCGTGCATATGTCACTTTTACGTAGTGTCAATAACAAAAAATTTACAATCCAAAAAACGACACCCAAAAAAGGGGAAACATCTTTCGAGTGCAACAACTTCATTGTTTTCACTTTATCCCCACAACACTTTGCAAATAACATTAAGGCAATTTTATCACAAGTCGTTTGCGGTATTGATTGTTTCGATTGCTATACACTGGCGGGAGTTATTGCATATGGGGGGAAAGTCACGTGAAAAACGCATTTTTAGGCCAAATAGTCGGCTTTCGATGGCAAACTCTTCATTGCAAAACTCACGGGGCATTTTAGTGAGCAGACAAATTTTAATTGCAATGAGAAGTTTGTCTTACTGTAAGCTTAAATTGAAGTTTCTGGGGTCACAGTCAAATCTTCTGGGCTCCATCTTGAAAACGAAAAAAATGGGACATCCCCATATCTCCGGAACGAAGGTTAAATCGATATTTTGAAATTTTTAATAAGTACTAATATCTTAAGTGCAAATGTTTGAACTCAAATTAAGACGATTGACAAAATAGATTCGACGTGCAGTCCTGAAATCAGTACCAAACTTTTTTAGGGCAGACAGACTTAAAAATATTGGCCTATGTCACCTTACTACTTTAGTCTAATTTGTTCTAACAAAACAGAATATGTAATTTCCAAAAGTTTGCCGTAGCTTTTCATCCTCTGCAAACCAGACAATGTTGATTTCAACAAACATATGAATTTTTTTCTTGGAAAAGAATTTTATTCCAGAAGAAAAACTTTTCTGACTTTATCATTATATATTGTGGTCTTTAATTTCCTGTAAGACGAAAGTAATGCTGGAAATATCACTACAGCTATTTAAAAGACCCTTTATTGACACTTCGTTGTTCGTCGTTTGTCTACGTTTTTGTGTTTTTACTCCACTGTGCACTGAAGCTAACCATGTAGAGCATTTGTAGAAACATTATGGGATTGTAGTAAAATAATAAACTCTAATTCAGAAGCTTACTTAGAAGATTGTATTTAAAGTAGTGAAAAAAATGTCCGGGATGCATACCATCACTTATAATACGTGTACAAACATAAGATTCACTAGAGACGAATTGGATAAAAAATTCTGGTAAAATTGTATCAGAATTTTGTTTCATAACATTCAAAAAATATATAATGTATACAGGTACCTTACTAAGTTAAGCATTCAGTTAGGATTTCAAAGATAATATTAACATTTGAATCGAAATTATTAACTATGGGAAGTTATTGTAATGGGGTCGATTTTGCGAATCCCAAATTTTGACATATCTCCACGTTTTAAGGTCTCTAGAATCCAAATCCATCGTTTTTAGAGAGATGTCTGTGAGTGTGTATGTACGTATGTGCGGATGTGCGTATGTGCGTTCGGAATAATTTTTCGTCTCGATTATCTCAAGAACCACAGATCGGATTGACGTGGGACCGGTTTTAAACGACGCGTAATTACGTAAATTAGAACTGAATGACTTTTCAGCAAAATCGGTTGGGCCGTTTTTTATTTAGGATGAAAAACTGAAAAAACGACTGAAAATTGCTTATTTTTAAACTGTTGATACGCACTATTAATTCGTGCAGATACCAAATACCTTCATAGTAATGTTGTTATTATTGTGCGTTTTAGCAAAATTGTGATCAAATTTGTAAAAAATGATATTTAAAAAAAAGATTAATTTATAAAATTCCAAACTTATATTATCAGGTTTGGGTGAATGGGAGTAGAGACGCTAATGCAGTTAATAATTGGATATTGTTATAAATAATTTAATATTGTTAATAACAATCAAATGATATTAGTTATAATCTGATATTGGATATATAAAGTCAACTATAATTATTCAGTAACGGTCAAACATTCTTAATAACGAATGATTATTGTAAATAATAAATAAATACCCTCAATAATAGTTGTGGATTCCGAGGCCGAGATGGAGAACGAAGTTGAGGACGAAGTGGAGGACAAGAAGGATGACGAGGACGAAGAGGACGAGGTTGCCGAGGCTTTGGTAGATGATGACCAGGTGGTGGAGACGTCTTCCTCTACCAAAGCTTTTATGGTTAGATAAAAAATTGATAAAAATAATAAAGTAATTATATTAATTTAGAATAATAATGTTTAGTAATAGTATCGGTACGCCGAAACCACATTTCCCATTTAGCAAATTATAGCTTTTTATTCACCCCACTGGGAAGTTAGTCGTGTGGGCCTCAAGGGTCGCACTTAGACCACATTTTTTGTTATAATTTCGCTTCAAGAACAAACAATTTTGAACAGCAAAAATAATTGCTCAAATCGCGTCAACATTTCAATTTGTGAAAATATTTTCTGGTATTTACATCAAATATACTCAATGCTATTAATAGTCATTGAGTGCACATACAACACTTTTGATGACTAGCTAATGTAGACCGCAACAAATTTCGTATATTTTTTTAATGTAGAAATTATTTCCAAGATCTAGAATTACTTTAAGAAAATCTACAGACGCGCGGCATGCATTCTCGTAGCTATGAATGCGTTTTTAGGTCGAATTATAAATTATAGTTTATTTTACGAATTTTTATTTAAGACACCTAATTACACTGGTTACTTGTATTTGATTTTATGTGAAATGCTTTTATACCCAGTATTTAATGTGAGCTAGATAGGCATATTATACTTCATTTTATTATTTGTTGGAAGTATGTACGTTGAATTTGTTTTCCGCATAGTTTTATTTGCCTTACCAGCAGGAGGGTTAATTTAGAGGCAAGTAATGTGAAATAATTACGGGGGGGATGAATGGATGTCTCAAAGTATTTAATTGTAATATTTTTTTATGCACTGATATTTGTTAATGAGGTGTATACTACTTTAAGGGGTTACACCACAGTAGAGAGCGAAAATTTAACGTTTTTTGCGTTTTTTTTTAAAGTGGAAAGAAAAGTAGTAGGATAATTCTTTTTAAGAATGTCATTAAGTATGTTTTGAAGTTTAAGAATAAAATGTGTCTATTCAAAAATATTACTAAATGGCTGCCCAACAGCCGTTTCTTCTGCGGAACGGTTTTTTTTGGAGGGGCAATGCGGCACGCAGTAGAAGTGCTCCTAAAATTAATGTGAAACGAAATGAAGTTTGTTTTCTTAAACTACATTAGTATATCTAGAGAAATACGTAGGAGATTTTGAATTGGCGAGCATTTGAAATAAAAGTTCATTTTTCTACCAAAAAACGGGCACTTATTTGTACCTAAAAAATCGAAATATTAGCTTATCGAAAATCGGCTACATATTTCTATGCGGAATGTTGTTTTCAAGATGTGATATTAATTTGGAGTGAAAAAATAGATAATTGTTTGAGTTATGCTGCGTGCCCATTTGAAAAAACGTGTTTCGAGAAAAACGGGTTTAAAGTTTTGACTTTACTTTACGTTTTGTCTCAACATCAAAAGACGCTGTACTAACGTACTTTATGTTCAACATGCTTGAAAATGTTTCTAAAAACATCTATTAGTGAATTAGAGAAGTTAGAAATCAAATCGTAAGACATAATGCCGCACCGGACGAGCAGATATCATATTTACCGCAGGTAGTCGTTTCGGAGCAGCCGAGAAGGGTCGAGAAAGAGCTCGAAATTTCAATGAAAACGATTTGTGCCCGGTTTAAAACCATTTGTCTCTCATTCTAAAGGGTTCAAAGGATTTTTTAAGCCAATAAATAAAAAATCGACTCTTGGAGTTTTCTACTGTGGTGTATCCCCTTAATGGTATTATTCCATTGCACATATTTATATCAAATCAATGAGTTTTTTCAAGTATGTAGCCTCAACAGCATTCAATATTTAATGACAGATAAATTTAGAATTTAATGTTATCATCACTTGATTGTCTAATACTTTAAATTATTAAAATTGCCTGTCCTTTCCTTGATATTATGATATGCAGGCAAATATTTGAAGAAAACTTTGCATTATATCACGTATGCACTTTTGATGACGAAAGATTACGGTAGGAAATTTGCTATGATCGATTGAACGCCTCGGATTGAAGACAGACGGATGAACAACCATGCTTTACTAATTTGATGGAAAGTTTTTTTATTTGCCATTTTTCTTTATTTTGCAAAGCCGATTGTATAAATTGTAGTGTCCTATTTAATTCGAAAAGCAATTCATTTATGTTTATTAGCTTTTTACGATTTTTTTCATATTTTTATAACCAAATTAAATTGGTGGCCAGCAATGGCAAAAACATCAAACGCGAACCTGGTTAACAGGGTCAGGAGGACTGCAGCTATTGCAATCACCGGGGCTATACGCACTACCCCGACAAAGGCATTGTTTATGCTATTAAATTGGCTCCCGACGGAGCTCCTAACGAGACAGCAGGCCAAGTGCTCTGCTATTCGATTGAAAGCTCTAAATCTCTGGCGTGATGGGAATATCGGCCACTCCACCATATTAAGGAGGGATGGACCAACGCCAGGGAAAGTAGACCTCACTCCTCCGATTCCCTGCTTCCACCACAGTTTCAAGTCCGTCATCCCTAGCAGAGATGACTGGATCATGGAAGGAAATAGGACACAGGAATCGGTCGACATCTACACTGATGGATCAAAAATGGATGGAAAAGTTGGCTGTGGTGTTTATTCTGAACAGCTAGGTCTGAGACTATCCTTCCGGCTACCAGATCACTGCAGTGTCTTTCAGGCAGAGGTCATCGCAATACATAAGGCAGTGGACTGGCTGAGAAATCAGAAAATTTCTATAAGAAATCTCAACATTTTCTCCGACAGTCAAGCTGCTATCCAATCATTATCCAACGTGTATACCTCATCCAAAATTGTAATGGAATGTCGCACACTACTGAACGCGATGTCGCTTCACTGTGAAGTGACTATCTGCTGGGTGCCGGGTCACAGTGATATACCTGGGAACTGCGAAGCTGATGCCCTAGCTAGAGCTGGCACTGAGCTCCAGGATTATACACTAACACCCCAAGTCGGCCATCCGTTGGCCTCCGTCAAGCTAAGTTTCAAGCAGTATTATATAGAGGCTGCGAACAGGGCCTGGCTGCTGGAAGAAACCTGCAGGACAACCAGGCAAACTTGGCACGCATTGAGCTCAAAGCGCACCAAGCAGCTCCTCAACACGAGCCGTGAAACATTAAGTTTCATCGTATCCGTGCTGACGGGACATTGTCTCATTGGCAGACACGCAGAAAGACTGGGTGTCCCTTTCCACGATTTCTGCCGCAGCTGCAGATCGGAGGAGGAGGAGGAAACGATCCAACATTTTCTGTGTGAATGCCCAGCACTGTCCAGGAAACGCATGAAAACCTTAGGCTCACCCTTCCTGGACAGCCTCACGGAAGTAGCTGATTTGAACATTAGCTGCGTCGCCGGATTCATACGAGAATCGAAATGGTTCTCGTCACCCAACAGGTTTTAGTGCCGCTCCCTATTAAAATGTGGTATCACAATGGGCCTATCTTGGCCTAAGTGAGCCGCCTTTTGACAAAGGGGGCTGCCACTACAACCAACCAACAACCAACCAACCAACCAAATTAAATAATCTTCCAAACTCCTATTGATATTCATAATTCATTTGTATGACTTGTTAGAATCCAACTAAAATGTACGCTCGTTGTGAATATCTACTATTCACAATTCTTCGCTCTGCAAGTATCGTTAGGTGAAAGTGAATGTATGTCGAATCGTAAACTATACAACAGCGGATTGTTTCTAACAATTGTTTCTCGACTATGAATCAAACAAGATTTCCTCTTTTCTTCTTTTTTTCTTTCTAATATTAATCAATAGTTCAATTAAATAGAGATTTCCAATCTTATAACATTATGATCATTGTCAAAATACAAGAAATTGACTTTTCGCCTCTTACTAAGCATCACAGCCAAATTAAGATGTCGGTTAGATGCCAATCATTGTTTTTGGCATTTTCTTGGTGGATATCATTTCTGCGGAAAAGGAAATGTCAATAAGGGGCCTATTTAATTTAAAAGAAACTGAAAGTGAGTATATCATTAGAGACGTATATGTAATAGGAAATGCATCTAAAGCCAATGTTTGGCAGATAGAGTAATGCCTGACATAAGATGTGTGAGTAACATAATGAAGAAATGCAAACCAAGATAATGGGGCGGTTCGTTAATGAAGCTTTTGCTGCACTGTGTAACAGGTTCAGATATTTAATGCATAGTTTCATGGATAGTAACGTTTCATAAATTTGAAATTTAGAAAGGTAAGAGTTTGACGTTGATTGGAAGAAGAGGTGTTATTATCTCTTATATTAAAATATTTACGTGAAAGCATTTCTGAACTCATTTCAGATTATTATGACTGACAGGTAAGATGTTCAGTAACCTGCGTTTAGAGTTAATTGTTAATGTATTCTTACATGCCAGTCATAGCTTCACGTACAAAGATATTTACTACTTTGAAATTGTTTTTCAAAATGATAGTATCACAGTACTGTTCAATATCCAAACATATGCTTGAAGAAAGGTGGCTACAGTTGAGTCTACATTGCCTGGAGATACTCTGAAAGTTTAGCAGTGAAATTGAACGACAGAAATGAAAATTAAACTCTATCGACTATATAACATCATTTTATAATTATCCTTATATCCAGTTAAAAAACAATATCTTTGACTAGATTCATTCTTCAAATGGGAGTTTGAAATTTATAGAAACCCCCCACTTGCATTAACTTCAGAAAGAATCAGAGCTTATTCCAGTCCTAATCAGGCATTGGGAACGCAGGTGTTTAGTTAAACATTATGCTTCCTTGGTAAGGAAACCTCATCAGATTCACACTTAGTCTAGTAAACTGGTCCGGATTTTGAAGTCAACAATACATTTTGGGCTGGCATGCTGATTTTTTCTGCAATGTGTGGCTAATTCCACAGTTGGTTTAAGGGGGCGGTAAGGTTTGATAACTGTTTTTTTCTTGCATTTTTGTTTATTTTTTTCTGAAAGTACAACATCTGAAGAATATTGTATTAAATTTGTAGGCCATTCGGAGTAAAACCAACGAAGTTACAGTAGGTTGAATAACCGTACCTCTTAGGTTTGCGCGCCTTTTAGCTACCTGCGCTGAGCGGCGACGAGCAGCAACTGTTTCGGTCTCTATTGTATTACTTTTATCGACAGGAGCAAAAAGATGGCTTAGATAACGTGGATGATAGTGATGTACTGTATGGACCCGGCATCGATGATGACATGTACGTATTTTATAAGAAAATTCAGTTTTTCTCCAGATGTTTTCATTTTTTCAGTGTACAAAACTCTAAATCGATTTTCCCAAACATGTAATTTTTAAAGTCGGTGACTACCTTACAGAAAAACTACTGAGCCGATCGTTTTGAAATTTTGTACACATATTTTGCATATATATATTGCTTTCTAGCTACGTTGGTTTTTTTTTTAAAAAATCAATTCCTAACAATTATACAATAACAAATAGGTCAATTTTTTCGTCAAAAATCGTTATTTTGGCTTCAAAATGGTGCCAAAAATTAAAAAATTGAATAATTAAAAAAAACTCGACGTGACTGGAGAGATAAAGTAATAAACTGAAGAAAGCATTTTGATTTTTTGGTTTCAAATGATCCAGTGATGCTGTAGGCTGGTCACCGCACAATACTTTTTTTCTAGGCGCCTGCAGAGATCTACAATAAATCCGTTATTTCTGTCTATTTTTGAACAAAATTTTTCCTAAATATTTTTCACATGCTGTACTTTCATATAATAATAAGTAAAATAAACCCACAGGAATAATTTTTTCTAAAAGAAATTCATGAAAAAAGGTATTTTTTAGACGAAACAAACCTTACCCTCCCTTAAGTTCAATTTTGAAAATAAAAAAGTGACACTCCTCCATATCTCAAAAACCATGGCTTCCCCCCAGAAAGTTGTATATGACAGACTTACGTAAAATTAAATTTCAAGTAACTTGTGTATACTTCACTTGTACGTGGTGACATTATTAAAAGAGTTACACGCCAAAAACCAAACCCAAAAAAGGGGGATGATCCCCCGAGCATCACGACTTTTTTGTTTACACGTTAAACGCGAAACACATTTGGAATCATTTTAAAGACAATTTTATCATAAGTCGTATGCGGTATCGATTGTTTTAATCATTGTACATTGGCGGGAGTTATCCCAAAGGGGAGAAAGTCGCGTGAAAGTCCAAAAAATCGGCATCCGATTGCAAACATCCCATTGCGAAACTAGCGGAGCAATTCGGTAGGCAGGCAGATTTTCAATACAATGTGTAGTTTGGCTTACTGTGAGCTTAAATTCAAGTATCTGGGGTCGCAGCCCCAATCCTCTGGGCTACATCTTGAAAACAAAAAAAAGTGAGACACTCCTTCATCTCCGAAACCATGACTCCCGCAGAAAAGTTGCGTATCGCATACTTGTATAAAATTAAATTATCAGTATGTTGTGCATATATTATTTTCACGTGATGTCAACAGCAAACGAGTTACAAAAACGACGCTGAAAAGGGGGATCATCTTTCGAGCGCCACAACTTTGTATGCCCCATTTCCACAAAATACATCCGAAGACTACTTCTAAACAATTTTCAACCAAGTCATTTGCGGTATTGCTTGTTTCGATTAGTGTTCACTGACGGGCGTTATTGTGGCCGGAAGAGGGAGAATTTTAAGCCAAATAAACCGTTCGCAGGAACAAACTCCCAGTGCGAAAACTCACTAAGCATTTTAGTAGGCAACCAGTTTTTTTGTTGCAATGCAAAGTGAGTCTAAATGTAAGCTTAAGTTTAAGTTTCTGGGGTCACAGCCCCAAACCTCTTAACGCCACATTGAAAAGAAAAACATATGGGGCACGTCCACATTTCAGAAACTATGGCTCCCACAAAAAAGTTTTGTGTGATAAACTTATGTAAAATTGAATTTTCAGCAAATTTTGCGTACATTGTTTTCACGTGGTGTCAAATATAAAAGAGTTATACGTCAAGGGATCCCCTTTTTTCAGCGTCGAAGATTGGAGCTGCGACCCTAGAAACGTGAACTTAAGGGGGCTTGAAGAAAAAACCAACTTTCTCAAAAAATTGTATTTCAAAAACCACAAATTTGTTTTATTTAAAATTTGCACACATAAAAGTTCAAGAAGTTGTAAAAAAATTCAACTAGAAACATTGAAAATTGTCAATTTTCCGGTAGTTTTCCTAGTCCAACCTTTTTTTGCGGTATATTTCGGTGCAAGGTCATCTCAAATCCAAAATTCAAAAAAATACAGTTGATGCCCTTGGCTTGTGCTTGAACGAAGGAATTGAAAAAAATGAAATTTAAAGTTTTCAAATGAGTTTGAATGAATTTTCGTCTCATATTTTTTAGCATTTTTCTGATTCTCATCGTTTTAAAAATATTTTTTAATTCGTATAAAACAAAAACGAGTCGACCGAATGAAAATCCCTTTGTTCAAGCACGACTCAATACTATAAAGAGGAACTGTCAGCAAAATCGGTCGATTCGTTCTCGAGAAATCGTGCCTACCGCACGAAAAAACCAAGTTTCGAGAAAAACGCGTTTAAGGTTTTTTTTACTGCGATTTAATGAATTAAAGTTATTTTTAGCGACTTACATCAAGTCGTCGATTCCAGGTCCATACAGTAACTCGTTCGCGTAATTCGCGATGTTCAGAGCATCCTTTTGATAGTGTGATGTTTGATGAAAAAGAAAGGAGCTGATTTCACTCGGTAGAACCGCGCCGCATGCGTATAATACGCATGAGTGGACTATTGTGGCATTTCTGATCAGGTTCAGAGTATTTAGCTGCGTTACATGCCTGGCGTCATTTTCACCGGGTATGCCTGACTAGGCCCTGATCATGCTCGGGGAAATTTTCTAATCGGTTGCGTTTTCTACAACAAATGAGCTAAGGAATAGAATAAATGACGACCGTGCAGAAGCAATAATACTTCTGTCAGAAGCGATTTACATCGTTTCGAAAATGTTCTCGATGAAACAATTCGAAAATAATGGAAAAGTTATAAATCGGCAAGCCAAATAGAATGAGTTCACCATTATATGTTCTTGTCACTTTCGACCAAGAGTTTTGCTTCAATAAATTCAATTTAATACCTCATTTTCAAAAAAAATTGAAGCTACTGGCACATGCACGTACTTTAAAGACGATATTTCGATACAAATCTAGCTGACAAGTCAACAAGCCTGAAAATATATGACTAAGTCTTTATTTGTTTGAATATTGGAATTGAAAACGCTTCAAAATTGTCTTAGTCTGTGCTGCAAAAACAACATTTACACATTTATTTCATTTTAGATATTTTTCTATTCTAATATCGGAAAATGATGAGGCATCAAACGCACATCGACTGACGATAATCTTTATTCAAACACTCGAACTACTAATTGTAAGCCAGATTTATAATGTAAAGCCGTATAAAAAAGAATTTGCAACTGGTATTAATTACTTGACGCAACATAAAAAGTCGTTTGCATGACTTCTTGAAAGAAAAAATAACATGCCAGCCAGTAAAATAAAATCCAAATCGAATTAGGTCTACTTTGGCAACGTGCTTATTTAATTATTCACGTTTTAGATTTGGATCGACGCTAATTAACATGCGTTTCATCTTATTGATTTTGTTTTCATATCAGCCATATTATCATGTATGAATGTTTTAGTTGGCTTTATTCGGGAAGAAAACCTTAGATTATCGATTAAAATAAATCAAAGTTTGCAGGACAGCAAGAGAAGCGCCCGAAAATGGCAAAAGTCAATTTTATTTTAATTCTGGAGATTCTTATTCTTATTTCTTATTCGAAATATAGTTCGGTGTATATATTTTTGTGCAAGCAATTGTTTTCAGCGTAAATATTGATGCTGATGTTTTAAAGTACGATGTAAATTTTATTTTCGTTTATATCAGTTTTCAGAAAAAAAGTTTACAAATCATTGAGCACTTTTGCAAAATCAGACAGTTACAAAAATGTACATGCAAATATTTCGGCCAAAACGTACAATCGGCTAAAAGCACAGCACTTGGAGATGTTTTTAATTTTAAACTGTTTCAATTTAAAAAACATGATTCAGCAACAAAACTATTAGAAAGTACTCAATTGTTATGGTTATTTACTGCCCCGCTATCTTGTTCGATAGTAATAAATACATGATCATGATAAGATATTGAGTTATAAAAGTATATTATGACTTCACTAGCAATTAAATTGTTATTTTATCATTTCTACGAAATATTTCAACTTATTAAATTTAATTGTGTGCTTTTGTCTAGTAACCATGGAAAATTGAATTTCGATTTCGTAATGATGACCTTAGGAATTTACAAAATTTAAAAAAAAATCAGGGTTAAATTCACAAATATATTTGTGGCTAGAACTTTATGTATCTTTGAAAAAGCCTTCTGGAGATAATCGGGCACCCGTGAAAAATAATAGAAAATATAGTTTGGGTAATATATCCCCCAATCACGACGTCAATTTGAATGCGAGTATCAATTGTATATTGAAGCTACGATATTCGAAGTTGGTGATAAGTGGAAGTTTTCCCACAATGAATAAGGGAATTTCCTTCACATGTGTTGAATTGGTGACCAATCATAAAAAATAAATTCTTTTTTGCCTGCTAAACAACTCAAGTGAATGAAAACTAAGATTACTTTATGTTCGTCCGGCTTACAGTAAAAATGTAGCTCGACACTAACTCAATACTGTAATGCGTCATTCGTTTAAGTTAAGTATCTAGCGTCACACAGATTATGAATATCACCTATAAACTCGTATGAGGTTCTATTGATATTTTTATAAGCTCTTATATTTGATATTAAGCTGCGATATGAGTGTGTGCATAAAAATCAACAATCGGTCATCCAAATGAGCAAATGCATTATCGCGCCTTATTTTACAGTAAAAAAATCCATAAAGATTAATGTGATAATTCATTTGGTTTTAAATGACTTCGATCATTTATTTAATCGTTCGTGAAAATTTTCAAGTAGGTACGTCAAAGAAATTATTTATTTAAATCTGTATTTATTTATGAGCAACCGCAAAGCTCGAAAAAAACATGAAGAAGTGAAATGTTTTTGACATGTCCTTTTCAATCCGGGTTATTTAGCCGTGATTTTGATATTTTAGAAGAAGAAAAACATGCAAATTTCGATAAAATTGTTACAAAAAATCGAGCTATCTAAACAAATTTCCACGTTTTTGAGGGTGGTGTGCACAATTAAAGAAAAGCTTCCTAACCGATCGCTCTGATTTTTGAATATGCTATTTTACACATACATGGCTATCGCATGAACTGAAATCGTTTCGATTGGGAAGAAATTTTCCGATTTTCAAGAGATTTTGTACCCACATAAATACAGTTTTTGAGAAAACGGTCGCCATTTTGTTATTTTTTGAAACAAATTAATCAATCTAATTCATGCGATAGCCACTTTAACAAAAAATAATTTGCTTTCGTTTTTTTTTCTCAAATCATCCCGACGCTCAAAATCGTACACACCGTAATTTTTTGAATTTTTTGGAAAAAATCTAGTATGACGATTTTTTTTATTTAATATAATTTTATTTAATATTTTATGTTTCATAAACACACCTGCAAAATTTCAAAACGATATCTTTATATTTTCTATGAAATAACATGTTTAAAAAAAAATTTCGAAATTTTTCTATGGGAAGAAAAGTGCCATGTGAAAAAGCATAGTAAAGATAGGGCTACGGTTTTGCTTCCAGCCAATTCGGACGAGCTTCAAAAATTTAAACCTTCTTCATTGAATGACAGCGATGAATATGATTTATTAAGCTTAGAATATTGTCAACACTATAATTTCAATTGTTTTGAAAAATGTGTATTTGCATCCGGTTCAAAACATCCTTCTCTACAAGAACAGGAAGAAATAGTAACTGATCCATCGAAAACATGGAATCTTCTTAGCGAAATTCCAAAGGCTTCCTCTAAAAACGTTCTCTCTACAGATGCAAACTTCAATTAAAGGACTTTGCAGTGTAAATGGAATTTTTCTGACCAAGTCTGTTTACAGATACTCTCTTTTTGTCGATTTTCAAACTATGAAAGGCTCTTTTGGTGGCTTAGTGAATAGCGGCCTTTATTTTTATGCACCGAGTACAATGTTCAAGGTTAGTTTTGTGCTGGTTATGTTTTCTGTGCTTAGTTCTATAGAATAGTTTTCAGAAATGGGATTTGGTGCCGGAATAAATTAATGGAAATAAATTTGAAAGTATTGTAGTACCAACCCCATTTGATTCGAGCCTATCCAATCATTTTCAATCCTATCCGTAACAATCCGATTCGTTGTGATACATCCCAATCTGATTCGTTTCGATTTTATTTGGCTTTTTTCGTTCCGGCCCATTTGCTTATTTTGTATACTTGCAGATCCACCAAATATAAAAAATGCTTCTTGTAGGATTTTGTTTTGTATGACCGTCACGATGTATTGGCAGTATCACGATTTTAAATCATTTTCAATGATAAAACTATGTATGACATTGAACATAAATCTGAATTTTTGATATATGAAAATTCGACAACCTTATTTGATAAGACGATTTTTAATAGATTATTAATTCAAATTTTTCCTGATGATGCAATAAATTCAACCTAACACGTAAGTACGTCAACCTTTTCATATGTTAATAGAGACTATTTTTTGCCAACTTTTATGTTTGAGCACCTCTTCCTATCAACATGTTTACCATACTTTCTAGTCTATGACATCAATAAAGACGAGTATACTGCAAAAACGCAAACAATGACATCGTCAAAACAAGTCCGTTCTTAAGAACCAGTTCAGATCAGCTACTGTAATTTATTTGCTTGTAGTAGTCTACACACTCTAGTGTACGTTTCTGTATCGCCAACATCGTTAATCCGCTTTTAAATAAGTTCGTTACGAATAAAACAAAACTAGTCTCTTCAATCCATTCTAACAATACTTACTGTTTTGTGCACTTATAGTGTAGCGGCACCATGACTTCTGCTTTACAGGAAAGTTACACCGTGCAGTATCGGTTAAATGAGGAGAAAAAAAAACATTTCTTAACCCACTTTGAATAGCTTCTAGCATATACCTAGCATGCAGACATAATTACATTTCCAACACCCATCTGTGAGTGCACATGAATATTATATGCAATCCGGGCAATAACTCTACACACTCAAGAATGAAGAAAAACTACAGTGAAAATCTAAATATTTTTAAAGCGTCTGAAATAACAAAAAAATAAACGGACTGCATCGTTTCACGTACTAAACTAGCATTTATTAATTGATTATTTTATGTACACTACACTTATTTAAAAAAAAGCCATATAAACTATTTATTGTTCGCTCATGTTTCGTTTACATGTATGTATTGCCAAATATTAAAAAAATAATACAGAATATCATGCATATTTTCTCGGATTTTTTTTTGAAAAAGTATTAAATTACCTTCTTATAAATATCAAATTTTCGATATTTTATACGAATGAATCTTTTAATCAATAATTTAAGCATCATTTCGTTCAACCGACGTTGTCAAGTTTGCACATGAGCATTACATCGTTTTGCAGTGATTTCGACGCGCTTATGATTCATTTACAACCTCAAATACTACAGTGTTGGTGCTTGCATTCAAGCAAGAAAATATTCTGTTTCAACACTTAATTCATTTTGAAATAACATTATGAAAGAGGATATAAATAGATATATTCATCTCAAGACTGTTTTTTTTTAGTTAAGAACACGTTCGCGCTATGAAGAATTCAGTGAAATCAACACATTGAATGATACTACATATGAGAAATTCAAACAAAGATTTCTATAGTGATTGCATTATTGAAATTCTTATAAAAAAATATTTGGCAGGAGATACTAAATCGAAATGATTTGTGTTACTGCACAAAATAACATCACATCCATCTATCTATCTAAACTACACGCCCATCAATATAGGGCTACTAAATTGGCAAAATTTCAAAACAAATGGTAAGAAAGTAGAAGTTGAGATTATTCATAACGTGCCGTTAGTTCAACGAAATGGATTACAAGAAATAAATATGTCATTCACAGCATTCGCATTTGCTGCGCTACTCGAAAAAAGATTTTCCAACTTTTGAAATGTTTCATTAAGAAATTTTCAAATATTTTTCAACAAAAATAATGCGGTTGACACAATTGGCGTTGAAAATTCTCATTTATTTCTGAATTACAAAACTGTTACTCTGCAAGCTTGAAGAGATTATTTTTAGATCATCTTTAATTTGAATTTGAATATTTCGCAAAGAGAATATTTAATGTACCAACAAATTTTTATGAAAGCAATTTCAAGCGGAAGTCAATTACCTATACACTTATAAGTATCAGTCGAATTAAGTCTTTTGGTGTAACGAAGAAAATAGGAATTGTGAATTATACAGGATTAGAATTTTGTCATCATAATTAATTAAGATTATCTTGACATAAATTAGAATAAAAAATAAAGCTTGCCTATCAAGGGGTTACTTCTAGCCATAAATCTTGACACATCCATTTATTATGATTTCGGCTTATTTTAGGTAAATTTACGCGGAAAATATGAATAATTTTTTTTATTGATTTGTCCGCAGATTTTTTCAACGCCTGTTTTAACCTTTCCAGGTTGTGGTGGCGTTTTTTACAGACCATCCATACCCTCTAATACTGACCACAATTTGTAGTCAAGGGGACTAAGGTCTGGACTAGCTGATGGCTACAAATTAACGCTGATAAACTCTGGCACATGGTTCTCCAGCCACTCTTGTGTGGTTTTCGCCTTGTGGGCAGGCGTGGAGTCTTGTTGGAAAACATATTCTTTATTTTCAAACATGGTTCGGCTTACGGGCTTCACTACCTTCATTAAAATATCCGACTGATAGTTTTTGGCAGCTGTTTTGACGCCCTTTTTACAGCAGTGGATAGAAGTGATACCTTCGTAGGACATTCCCCACCAAACCATCACTGATGCTGGATAATATCCTCGTTTAACCCTCGGGATCTTTTCTGTAGCGTCCTTAGAAGACCGTGCATATATCCTATTATTTTGTTTGTTGAAGGATTTTTCTACGCTAAAGATTTTCTCGTCGGTGAAACATATTCTTTTGTACTGCCCTTTACCGTATCTCGATAACAGCTGTTTTGACTTTTCCACCCTATTTCATTTTGAAGCGGCATTACGTCTGTGTCCTGTTTGTCATCTGAAAGCTGCAAGCCCCAAATCTTCTTTGATGATACGACTCATGATTTTCGGCGCAATATTCATTTCACGAGATATGATTTTCTGATTGCGGACAGGATTTCTTGCGATTCTGGACCTCAAAGTTTTGATGGCTTGTGGCTTACGAGCCGAGCGAGGTCTGCAGGATGTTTTACGGTCTATTCCATCTCCAGTATGAATAAATAACGCGTGATTTTTAATGGCTTTAGTGTTTCGAAAATTCGGCCTTTCTCCATTCCACATTTGTGTAAAGCAATCACAAGGATGCGGTTTTCTTTGCATAGACCACTCCATCGTAGCAGCTCAAGCTACACTGACAAGATTTGGCGCGTTTTTAGAGCAAATGTCAACAATCAGGACTACCAACATTTAGCTATCTGCAAGCTTTCGTCCGCAAGGGCTGCATTTACAGTTGTATCAATATTTATGGCAAGACTAGTTAAACTTGAAATATCCTGAACAGGGTTTGCCCACAATAGCAACAACGCCAGCCGTCGGTCTATCAACGGAATACAGTGAACGGAACGGCCGGAGAACATCTGGCATTGATGGGTCAACATCAGACCCAGCAAAGACAAACAAGAATGCCATTCTATAAGAAAATTTGCGGGCAGCCAATGAATGGCTGGTCTCCAGCGTACAACGAATGGCCGGTTATTGGCTGCCAGCACTGGCCCATTACTGGGTGCACTTCTTGCAGCATTGGGCGCATCGTAAACAAAGTCAAACGTTAGCGGTGGTCCAGCGTAAAATCTATATCAAAGAATGGCTGTCATTGCTAGGCCAGGAATATGTTGTTTTCGGTCGTCATTGCATTCTTGCAGCATTGGACAAGAAATTAGAGACGTTATTTGTTCCTAGATATAAAAACTCAGTCCGGAAGGCTTGTTGTCATTTGATAATTTTTATTCACTGGCCAATACTAATATTGGGTCAGTTTCTGTTTTGGTTATTGGCCTATTAAATGTGACCAATTTTCGCCCGAAGCTATCCTCTAGAGCTTTTATGTCACTGGTCCAGCAACGGCAAACTATACTCGGCCAATGCTGCAAGAAGAGCAGCAACTACTGACCATTGCTGGGCCAATTGTACAATCTTGTACGGGAAATTTGTCGAAAATGACCTTGTCAAACTGGTAACGCCGACTATTCGAAAACTACTGAATGTAATCACTTCAAATTTCAACAGCATTTTTAGAGTTCCGTACGATAGTCCAATAGTCCTATTGTTGTGGCAACTTTGTCAGTTTGTGTCAGGGATATTCAACTACTAAACCAAATAAGAACTTGAGTTGAAATTCATATTTAATATGTAAACTCTTCGTTCGAAGATGAACGAACAAAAATTGTTTAAAAAAATATTTGAAGGGGACACAAACAGGGCGACTGAGATTTTATTTTCATTTTACAAATGTTTGTGGGGTATCATTGGAAATGAAAATACGAATTATAGACCTTTCCTTCGGTTAGCCAAAGTCTTCACAAGACCAAATAAAAAGTGCTGGTTTCAAAATAATATCGAAACTTTATGTTGGTGAAAGAGGCGTTGAAGTAGATTTGAATGAGCTGAAGTGTTTGAGTTTTAAAAAGAAAAGTGCAAAAAACAAATTTTAATTCAACCATACTTCCACCAACTGAATCCACAGTCGCCCAGCACTGTTTTAAGGCTTATTACCAAGTTCGGCAAAAATTCTTGAGTCCGCCCTAATATTCCAAATTTAATTTTATAAAATGCATTCGATAGGTGAAGCGCTCTTTTATATGTAACAAAAAGGTTTCAAACTTGTATATGCTTTGGATTCTGACTTGCAACATTTCAAAAAAATTGATTTTTGTTGAATAAATTTAGATTGCTAAATTATTATGCAAAATCTACTGAATCGATTTTGATGAAATTTTGTGTGCTATTTTATTATATTATAAAAAATTTCCAGCCGAATTATGAAGGTCTAAATATTAAAAAAAAAGTAAATAAAAAAGGCTGTTTTTTCTCCTTTTTTATATTTATTGTTATTTTTCGGCAAGGGTAAAAATTGTAGGAAATAGAAAATTTTACTACGCAACTTTTATTTCTTGAAAAGTAGGAAAAAAATCGATTTTTTTATAATTATTAACCATTTTGATTTATTTATTAATGTTCCCGACTTTTTTGAGAGGGAGGATAAGTCAATTATTGTTATAAAAGGTATTCCACAACAGCCAACTGAAAACAGATCCGCCCTGGTCTATAAGAGCAGATCCCATGTATCCATTTTATTCCATAAACAATCATGATATGTTATTGACAATCGCCAAAATTCTAGGAAATCGGAAATAATGATGCTAAACATGACCAAAAAAACTTCCGTTTCTCGTTAACGTAAAAGTTTCTTTCTATTTATGTCGATTTTAAACATTTACCAAAATTATAGTAACTTGAACAAGACCCTACTGGTCGGTTAGAACTGGAGAAAGATCTGATTC
Organism: Oxycera nigricornis; assembly: GCA_963942545.1. NCBI lineage: Eukaryota > Metazoa > Arthropoda > Insecta > Diptera > Stratiomyidae > Oxycera > Oxycera nigricornis. The sequence continues at coordinate 89,887,058 of OZ012660.1, read as the reverse complement.
TATTCATGGTAATTTGAGGTTGTACATGTTGATACCGCAGTAAGCAAGCATAGTGCTCTTTTCACTGCTTTAACGTGAAAAAAATGTTCACATTTTATAATCGATGGAGTTGTTTCACACCAACATAAATTCGTCTGTTTATACTTTTAGGATGAATTCATGGTTAGAATAAATTGATAAAACCTTACCTTATAAACCTCTGAAAAGAAACCGGATCCGATTTTTTCCTTGATAAAATCATCCACTGAATACAGTGCAGACACGGCAGTTTTAAGTGCACGACACGATGATCCTGTAACCAAGCGATCCGAAGTTGGGCCAAGGCCATGATTTGGCGGTGGCCCTGGACCGCTATGCTGACTGAGATTCATCTATCACCTGAGTCTTTGCTTATATTGCACAAGTAACATTACGACGATTGCTTGATTTTATAATTGATTAACAACAAAATTTTAACAGCACAGCGTTCACAATTTTAGAAAAACACTTACTGATGAATTTGGCACAAATTTCTATTATAGGTTGGGAGTTGATGTGTTTTGTGTTTAGTTTCAACAATCATTTGTTATCATTGTGTCAATTACTTGCGATATAAGCATTTTACTTATTTTCATTCTCCTGTAAAAAGAGAAAACATACATTAGTAACAGACACGCGCAAATGAGTTCAAAGAGAAACCAAGCCATAACAAATACGAGTTCCGTAAATTTACCAGACGGCTATTTTAGCGGATAGCATATGATCTTTAGATTATGGATTATTTGCAAAAAAATTCGAAAAATTCCAAAAATTGTGCTGATGAACACGAGTACATTTAAATAATGGAAATTTTACATCTAGAAAAATATTGAATGCAGCAAGATTTTCACTCGCAATCATCACAGCGGCCGGTATTGGTGTTTAACGTATTGTGCCAGTTAATCCCCGATTCGGGCCAAATGCCTTTCAATAGCTCAGGTTAAAGCTACTAATTTAATTTAGTACGGAAAAGCGGAAAACCTTAGCGCAAATGGTTTATGGGCTATCTACCTTAAAATTACCGTTTACTCGCACCATGGGAACATCAAATTAGTGAGGTAATGGTTATGAGGCAATTAGCACACTGCGCGTAGTTTGGATGACTTTGATGAATTCAAAATCGGTCGACTAAATTTTTTTTTGTTAATTTCATACGCTGGCTTCCAATGTATTGTTTCCTTTCACAAACAACACAATTTCCGCGTAATTTATCTAAAGATGATATCGAATTTAAACATTTTCATAAAACTGTCGGGTCATCGCACCACATTCGTTTTTTTGAATCCAACACTTGAAGAGCTTTCTAGTACCAGTTAGGTTTTAAAAAAACTGAAGCAATAACAACGTGTACAATGCAAATAAATATTTAGCCAACATTAGAAGCATTCACTGAAAATAGTTTGCTTGGAAAGTTGAGGTGAAATGCATATGAAGCAGTTTCCGAATAGAATCTACAAAAAAAGAGAGTACCTATCGTGAATTTCTCTTCGTTTTGTGCTATGGGCGGGCTAATTGTTATAAAGCATCTTCGTTTTAAAATTTCGAGGTGATTGGGAAAGAAGAATCTCAACACGAATTTGGTTTTGTTCATCTGCATTTACACTTGTTGCCAGACATACATATATCCTAAAACGCGCTAGTTTAACACTGCCAAAAATTTGACGCTGAATATCCAAAAGATGGGACAAAGATATGCTGATTCAGGATAACCTCATTTGAATTAATAATCTAAATCTGTGTTATTTGAAAGCGTAGAATAAATTTGACTTAGCAATAGTCAATAGTGCAATTTTTAAAAAAGTTTGCTTTAAATACAATACAACAACAATAAAGCAATGACACAGCATTCAAATATTCCACCAAAACAACCAAATATGATGAACTTTATCTGTGTCTTCAACAATAATCAAGATTTTCTGATTATTAGATAATGATAATTACAATTTGCTTCACTGGTGATATGCTGTTTAAGATAAAAATATATTTTCTAGCTTAGAAATGAACGAACTGACGCCAAAAATAAAATCTTTCAATTTATGCACCAAGAAGTAATCACCATATTTTTGGCGGCACAATTAATGATGCTGTCGATAAAAGATACCTGCAAGAATATAAATATACAGATATGCCAACAGAAAAACTGGTATACTGCCAAACTAATTATATTAAACAATAAAAAATATATGCATAATACTATTAACGCTTTATTTTTTCATCAGAACAATAAACTAAATTTAACCAAGGTTAGTCTATAAATTAAAATCAAGGAAAATTAAAAATTGAACTTTAACTAGTTTCTACAGTTATTTTTAACTCACTTAAGGGTATCCGAGATCGTTATGCGGAAAGGTTTCATAGCATACACGATTTTTTTTAGAAATTACATTGGCATTTGGACGAACGACACATTCTTAATATAAATTCATAGATTATCATCAAAAATACACTTATGTAGATGTCTGATGAATTTTGAACGGATCTCGATCATACATATATTCATATTTATTTAATTTTCGCATTGGTTAACCAGTTATAAAATTTTAGATATGGGTTAAGCGGCTTTTAAGTGGAATTTGTTAATATTTGATTGGGGAAAAAACTGCAAGCCTGTTTAACAAATCTTTTTAAAGATATGGTAGAAATTTACAATGTCTTATTAGTTTCTGTTTCGAATCATGTTAACATTTTCAGCCAACAATCTTAGAAATGGCTGTTTACAAATCTTCGAAATAATTTATGCATGGGGTGGGGTTGAAAAGAAGCTTACTTTTGTATAAATAACACAATTTCGTACAGCGATTTTCAGACAAGATAAGATCCGAAAATTTCAGATATAATAATGAAATGAATATCAAAATATTCAATACTTAGTCCCACAGGATTTTTTGTAACATGAAAACTGTGTGTTTGGGAGCAAGGTTATTTGCGAAAGGAATCATATTCAATGCATTTTAATACGAACATTTTTTTAATAACATTTGTAAAATTTAAAATTAAATATTAAACACGAGTAGATATTTACAAAAAAGATTAAATAAATTAAAATTTTCTTCAATAATTCGCTTAAGGGATATCCCTTTTGAAGGCTTAACAATGATCTGGCAACATAAGAAGTTTTCATAGTATTACTTCTTTGTTATACGGATATATTTCTATTTAATAAATCCTCAAAAAAACAAACCAATCTTTTCTGAAATCTGTTTTTGGCACAGCTATGCCATATGAGGCTCCCCCATCCTAGTTAGATTTTTTTCGTCATTTTGGTAGAATACAAGTGAAATGAAAGGTTTTGTTTAGGGCTTTTTAGACTAAAAATTTACTCGAACTGATTTCTAGATACTCGACTCTTCAAAAGTTTAATTTGCATAACATAATCATACAAACGACACCAAACTGAAACAAATACAACTGAAAATACTCGTATTTATGCAGCTTAAATGATGTCAGTAGGGAAGAGTGGGGTTGAAAGTGCCGAGGTTTAGAGATAGAGGCTTTGCACTCCTGCTTTTGAGACCACAATTGAATTTAAGACTGCGATCCTTGTCGATCAGCTGTGTGTGTTACGTGAGAAAATATTTTTGCTTGTACGCTTTTTGGACCATTTTGAAGATTACTAAAGCTATGAAAATAAGGTTCAACTAAAATGATAGTAAATCACTAGGGATTAAAAAGCTTACTAATATTAATGGTTTATTTAAACAGTGTTTCAGGATTTGATTGAAAGTTTACTAGCATGAAACAAGGCGGAAAGTCCCTTTTATCTGGGGCTGATTGTGCCGCAGCACGACCAACCCCACATGAAGATATTGCCATGATATCAGCAGAGGGTACGAAGCAAAAACATCAATAAAATTTATCAGCAGCAAAATCAAAAGCGCGAATTACTCCGATAAAATCAGAGGAAACGCCAAAAGGTTAACGTCAGGAAACTTTATTTTTTAGCAGGATCCGACCGTACATTCTGCATGAATTGTGAAACAATTTTTCTTTAAATAATAGGATAAATACTTTGGGTTGAGCTACAACGTCATCCGACTTAAACATTATAGAAAATGCATGGAGACACCGTCGAATGGTTTATCGTGGGAATAAACATTTGAACTCAGTGATTGAATTAAAAGTGGCCATTGGAAAAAAGTGGACTTTACTACCTCAAAAATATACAAAACGACTTTTCAAATCGTTGCAAAAAATTTAGAACTCTAGAGGTAATATTAAACAGGAAACGCAATGCTTTATGAATCTGTCAATATAAACCAAATCACAGAAAAACAAAATTTTTGTTTATTTGTCAAATGCCTTTTTTCATCTTGTTCTATATTTTTGTCGCACCGTGATTTCATTCAATTTAATGCGATCAGTACGTAAACAAAAATTAGGCTTCTGTTTTTTGTGTTCAGGAATGTATTTGTATTTAATAAAAAGTCTATCAATTTCTCACACACTATACAGAAACAAGGAAAATTTTAGGGTGTCTTTTCATTTTGTTGTGGTCTGTTTATCAAAAGGATGCTCTGAGCATCGCAAATGAGGCGAACGAGTTACTGTATGGACCTGGAATCGACGACTCGATGTAAGTCGCTAAAAAATAACTTTAATTCATTCAATCGCGGTAAAAAAAAATTAAACGCGTTTTTCTCGAAACATTGTTTTTCCGTGCGGTAGGCACGATTTCTCGAGAACGAATCGGCCGATTTTGCTGAAACTTTGCACAATTCCTCATTATAGTATTGTTTCGTGATTGAAGGGATTTTCATTCGACCGACTGGTTCTTGTTTCATATGAAAAAAATATTTTAAAAACAACGAGAATCAGAAAAATGCTAAAAAAATATGAGACGAAAATTCATTCGAACTCATTTCAAAACTTTAAATTTCATTTTTTTCAATTCCTTCGTTCAATCACGAGCCAAGGGCATAAACTACAATAATTTTTTTGAATTTTTGATTTGAGATGAACCTGCATCGAAATATTCTGCCTACCGCAAAAAGAGGTAGGACGAAATTGACAGTTTCAATATTTTTAGCCGAATTTTTTTTTACATGATCTTGAAATGCTAAACTTTTATGTATGTAAATTTTAAATAAAATAAATTTTTGGTTTTTAAGATATAATTTTTTGAAAAAGTTGTTTTTATTTTTCTTCAAGATCTATGTAACCCCTTAAGTCAAACATCAAAAGTTCCCCTCATTTTTTTACCAAATTATTTGAAATTTTTTCGAAAAAGTTTTGAACTTTCACTGTCATTTTTAACTTTTTACTAGTTACGCTTCCAAAACAGTTACAGTTTAGAAGATTTATTTAGACACTTGTTCTATAATTTTTTTCCAAGAACATATTTATTTAGCATCGTTTAGAAGCTATTGTCATCTTCGTCTGAACTTCAAAAGATGAGTTTTTTCGTCATTTTTGAAATAATTTAAGGGGTCTTCTAGGTTACAATTTTTCTAAAATCAGAACAGCTCGCAGAGTTGCACAATTAGCTAGCCAGGAGCTGTATAAAAAGAGGAAGGAATTTTGTATGGCCCAGGCATAGCAGAGTAGAGGTATTAAGCTTTTTTAAAAAATTGGAAAAGATATTAAACGCGATTTTCTCGAACTCATCTTTTTAAGCTGGCGGACACGATATAAAAAAAATACTCAACCGAACAATATTATTTTTTAATATGTTGTTGGACACATACATGGCTATAGCCGGTCAAATTTTTCGATTTTCACTCAATTTTCCACACTCAAAAATAGGTTTTTTTAAAAAAATGGCCCCCATTTTATTATTTTTTAATGAAAAAAAAATCATTCCGTTACTCCTGACATAGGCATTTAGATAAGAATTAATTTGGCGTTTTGTTTTTCCCCCAGATGATCCAGTCACCTGAAATCACGTCCGCCATCATTTTTTGGTGTTTTTTAAATTGTAATGGATAAAAAAGCAATAAAAAAAATCTAAATAAAAAATTTTGTATACCCAAAGAACCAAATAAAATATGTACAAAATTTCAAAATGATATCTTTTTTCTTTCTATTGAAAAAAATGGTTCAATTTCCTCAATTTTTTTAAACAAAATTGTTGCATTTTTCTAACAAATTGATTACATTAATTGTGATGTTAATAGAATTGTGTCTCAGTTGAGCAGATGATGTTATGTTATCTTTTTTCTAATCGAAATTCTTGCATCGATCTCTTATGTAGTGACTCTAATTGAAAAATGCTACAAGTATTAATATGTCCATTTCATGATTGTTTGGATTAATTGAATTTAAAATTAAATTAATGATTCAAAAACCCAAGTGCTTGTTAACAACTTGTTTGCTTGCGTTGCAAGCAACCAATTAAGTATTTGAAAGAAAAAAGCTATACGGTTGTATAGTTTATGGAAGTGCATAAGAAATAGATAAGTGTTTGCGTACATTTTTCGATATGCGTCACGGTTTTGATTGGACGAGACAGGAAAAATATAATATTTATTGCCGATTCGCTTTGTAAGTATCGTTTTTATATTAAAAAAAATATTTGAAATTATTGACTTCGCCCCGATTTAGCAAATTGGTTTGATTTTGCGATTTCGCGTGAAATAGTGTAAACTTTTAAGTCATCTCTTGGACCCTTAAAATCAAATTTATATTCGTTCAGAAAATGCCTTTATCAAACGAAGCATACTTTAGGAAGTGATAGTCTTCAAGCTGTTTATTTCTTGCGTCAGTGCTGATAAAAACCTTTAATGATTTCCTGTTTAAGTTAATTTTTTCACATACTATCATATCAGAAAAACTGATGCCGAAGCAGATCAATTTGCCGAACAGATCAGTATCAATTCAGAGAAGGATTTCTGATCAAATACTTATTTTTGGAACAATTAAAAATTTATTTATTTTATTTATAGACAATAAAAATGAAAAGTGTAAGGCAATCTACATACACAACTTATTTTTTGCATGAATTTATAGTTTATAATTTGATCGATGTCATTAGTTGATTAGGCTATTAAACCGAAAGCGCATATCAAGTAGAGGTCATCCCATCGCGATCACAATTTGACTTATAAAATCACTTCAATTGTAAAAAATTGCAGATGAAAAGTTCAAAATTCGGAGTGTCAAAATTGGCGTGAATTTGATTGCTAACCAATTTTTAAATTTTATCTACAAAAGATCAGTGCCATACGTTAAACACGTTTAGAAGAAATGGAAAGACTTATAGTTCATCTAGGCTGCACAACGGACGATTTTACAGCAACCATTTTTTTTAATAGACGAAAAGCAACAAAATGCCACAGCGAGAAGAACTAAATATCACAAGTTGTGATGATGTATATGTTTAGTGATTGTTTACTACTTTGTCGTTCTTTTTAAGTTGTTTATTTGCAGAAAGTAAAAGCAAAAAAAAGACATGGTTTCGATTCAAAACTGTTTAACTCAATCTTTAATATGCTGTTGACGAAAGCCGTTAAAGAAGAAAAGCAAAATAAAGTCGATCGTGAAAGATTGTCAACGAAGTTTTAAAGTATCTGGAGATTAATCCAACTTCAATGAGAGCTTCAACTTCACTTTCTGGCATCTAGCCTCTGAAGCACTTGAATGTACGTGATACAATTGCGGAAGTCGTCACCTTCGTTAGGTGATGACTTAACTTACTTAATTTTGTTTACACATTTCTTATGCCCAACGTATTTTGATTATATAAAATGAAAAAAATGAAAAAAGCAGGTAAGAAGCGTCGAAAACATTGTTGCCTTCGAAAATAAAACGTTCGCTACTTTTTATAAAATGCAAAAGAAATGAAAGAAAATTCATGTCGGAAAAATACATTGATCATAAGAAAAGTGTAAACAAATTGGTGCAAAATTCAAAAAGAAAAAATGATTGAAGTGAAAAGCCACATCAACAACGGCGGGAAATGTTTGAGCACGGTCGATTCAAATCCATGATCTATTTTCTTCCGTGAATGTTCAAGCCATTCTTGCAATATCTTAAATGGCTTCATTGCCTACTTGGTATAAGCATTAGACGAGTTTGTAGCGGTCTACCTCCAAAAGAATGATATTTGATTCTATTTCAAGGTCGTATCAAGTAAATAAAACTGAAAGTTCAACGCAAATATCTCATAGAGAGAAATAATCTGTAGAATTTCAAGAATATCTCTTAATGTTAGAATTTTTGAAACTCACTGTTTTGTTTATTTATAGAAAAATAAGCTGATTCATTGGCAAATGTAATTATTATGAATGGAATATTTTAAAAACTGTATGAAGTATTTTACCTTTCGTCGAGATAATCTAAACAAGCGGAGGAAGATAATTAACTTTTACTGTTTTGGATTTTATGAGAAGTAATCAGCTACTATAAATACAGCCGTTGAAAAATGTCTAGGAAACCATACATTGCTTCGGAGTTCTTTTTTTTGAAAAGAAATTGAGTAAAGAGCTTCATAGAAATTTTTGGATATATTTGTTTCAATTTTGGTTGAGTTGATATGAAATATACTAAATCGATATAATTTTACATTCACATTCAAATTTAATTGAACACTCAAACAATTTAATGAACTCAGAAAAATAAATGTTTATCAGTAGATTCACCAATTACCAGGTTCGGGGCTGGACCTCATAGTGTTCCCTTGGCCAAGTAATGATATAAATATGTACAGTCCCTGTTCAAAATATTAGGAACATTCATCATTTTTATGACCTTTTCAAAATTTTTGTCTATGGTGTCATAAAAATTGAGATTTCGAGCATATTTTCATTTTGTTATTATGCCTGTTAGTATTCTGAAGGGGTTTTATGCGCTATGTAAAATCTGGATCACTTGAAATTCTTCGAAGTAATTGTTTTTTACCTGTACATCCTCGCGGCTATTATCACATTAAAAGTTCTTCTTATGTAAATCGGGTAGAAAGCTACAAAGTCGTTGACCTCCACTAGTATTTGGAAAGCAAAAGTGTTTGGAGGCAAAAGTGATTGATTTATAAAAGCAAAAGATTTTATATTTTTTTTCGTGGTTAATTGGATACTTGTATCGTTGCGTGTATTTTATTTTAAAGTCGAATTTTGAAACAACATGGGAGAGTGTAAGGATATATCTTTGCAAAAAAAAGCGTCCATAACTGGGTTACTAATGACAAACAACTTTTTTCGTGAAATCGCACGAATGTTGAAGGTTTCAGCTCAAAGGGTGATGCGAATCAATAAGATTGCGATTGAGCGTCCTTTGCAAACTTCCAGCAAACAAAAGAATTGTGGCCGGAAAAGGATTAAACGATTCGCACAGATCGAAGAATTATACAGAAATCCTGTGAAAACCGTTTTTCCTCCGTACGAAAATTGCATCTGAATCTGGTCGCCGAAGGAATATTTATATCGCGGATGACACTCAGAAGATGATTTAGGCCCGGGCTCCACGTCCGATTCCAAACCGATTATTATTTGGAATGCGTAAACAATAAGCACGACGGGCATCAGCGTCCACGTCCGATTCCAAATCTGAAATAAGAACGTGCGAGGCCCTTGAATCAGATTGTTTGTTTAGTGTTCATTCTCGTGTCGGTGCTCATCGTGAAAACATCTGTCTTGTGTTATTGATAATGTCAGTGCTAAAATCCTAAAATGGATGAATTCGATTTTGAATTATTAGGAGCGGCTTTTGTATGAATTGCTATGTTTAATTCGGAACAGAATAACAAATCAGGACCCCGATATGAGGCTTGCCATCAGTCTTCTCCGTTCACTGCCTTTTAACGAATAAGCACAACGCATGCGCATATAGAAAATCGGTTTCTGAAAACCGGCCGTGGAGCCGGGTGCCATCCGATCATTGAATAAGGAGAATAAGGAAGCGAAGTCGCCTATGCCCGCCTGTAAGCGGCGGTGAAGCAATTTTACTACATTCAAAGCACTTGCTCTCATGAGAGTGCAAAGCAGCACACATTTGCCCTTACTCGCCCCGTGACCTATACATTTCACCTACACTGCTGCCTTGTCACACAGCAAGGTGTACAATACATACAAATTCCCTCATGGATAGTATGCCGTGGTCAAACTTGAGTGTCAAACTTAGTCCCATATGTTTCTTGTTTCGGCCATTTTTTTGCGAAATTTCTTTGGCGGGATCGAGCGTGACGCGTAAAAGTTATAAAAAATCGCCGAAAAGGAACTATTTAGTGAAAAACTGGTGTGTAATCGCGAAACGACAGAATAATATATCGTGTTTCAGTGATTCATTGGTGAAAAAATAAAAGATTGCTGTATAGTAAGAAGACAATGCGTTGCTGCTACCCGTGATGCAAATCGTTCCAGGGAAGCAAAACTGTCCGACTTTCTTTCTTTCAGTGCGTAAATAACATTTCACTTTGTACAAAAAGTTTTGGTTAAGTAGATATTTGTGATGTTTTCATTTAAAATTTGAAGTGCAAAGTTAAGTAATTGCATTTCCAGCCATGGCAGACTTAGTTGTCAAATTCGAGACATATGATCATCGGCAGTTCAGTGTCGGCACAATTATATCATGAAGTGGGGTTATCAACTTTTTGAATTTATTTTCAGATTTCCGAAGTCACCAAGTCGAGCCGCACAATCACTACATATGTAAGACCTCCTCCGAAAAGCTTTCAATTAGAAATAAGTATAGCAAATTAATTCATTTTAAGGGGATGTAAATTATAACCATAATTATCTATGTTAGTCTGTTTGATTTAAGCTAATTTTCCAATTATAAATGTATAAATTAGTTAAATAAATTTTTGTTGTACTTCCTGTTGTTAATTCAAGACTTTAATTTCCCAATAATTTCTTTAGGCAATATAGATTTTTGAATGAAACCCATTTGAATCAACGATTTTCACCTACGGCACTGGTGCATTCTGCGTGATTTTCTGTCTCGTTCTACGAAAGTCGAAAATTGCTTCAATTCTCTTTGCTGATTTCGCTTCCTTACTCTCCTTATTCAATGCATCCGATCTTATGACGAAAGCATGTAAATGAGCGAGAAGGAAGCGCCTTCGCTCTGATTATGAATCGGAACGTCGACCCAAGTCATTCTGAACCGGACGGGTCGTAAAACCGGCGTTCTTGATCGAATCGGACGTGGATGCAGGGTCGCCCGGTTCTCCTAAAGATAACATGCAAAATAAGAAAAGGTCGCGCCGCTATGACGTTCATTCTTAAAAACAAAAAACCGAAACCGTTTTGGAATCGGACGTGGAGCCTGAGCCTAAGAGAAGCGAACTTACATGCCAGGCGACCAGCAAAAAAAATCGAAATCAACGGCCAAAATGCGCAAAGCTAGATTGGAATTTGCAAAAACTCTTCAAAATTCTTTGGTAAATGATTTTCGAAAGGTAGTTATTATCTTTTAATAATTTTCTGTTGTTTTCCTTATGTAAAAGTAAAATTTTCAAATTTTGATTATTTTTTCTTATTTTCCAGATTGTATTTAGCGACGAATGCAGATTAGATGCGGCAACAGAAAGTCACCAGTTCGATCGGAGAAGACCACATGAGCGATACAATGATGCTTGTGTTGTGAGAACCGTACCAAGCATCCACCAGCCGTTATGATATTGTCTTGCAATTTCAGCAGATGGATGTGGACCGCTGTATTTTGCCAACGGTACAATGAATGCTCTCCAGCACTCTGAGGTCGTGGAAGACATATTCATTCCATACTTCAATTTTTTGAGATGCAGTGGAATCGGCACCACCTTTATGCATGATGGTGCTCCATGTCATTGTGCCCAGTACGTGCGAAATATATTTGATGGCGCCAGTATCCCCGTTCTTCCATGGGCTGGCAACTCCCCCGACCTGAATCCTATTGAAAATATATGGAGCCTCTTGAAAACCGAAGTTTATGCCTCAGCTAATCTCACTCTAGATATATTAAAGGAAAATTATTCAAATATATTGGAGAACAGTGAAAAAATAAAGGACATGATTGTTAAGTGCATCGACAGTATGCCCACAAAAATAAAAGCGGTTATTAAAGGTGGTCTTACGAAATATTAATATTTAGACACAGGTTGTACTTAATTTGATATTAATAAATAGTCAAAAAATATCAAAACGTTTTTTCTACATTTTTTCGTCGTTTAAAAAAAAGTTTTCCGGAGCAAAAGGGTAAATTTTTGGACTGTTGCTCTAACATTATTTCAAGACGCTAGTTCAATTTGAGCTGTAGCGCTATCGATTATTCTTTGCACTCTCTGATGCAAATGTTCCGATTTGGCAGATTTTGTAAACTAGCCCATTGACTTGGAGTTAGTGAAATCCTAGTGGCGGTTTCACTCGTGCATTAGCACCTTGTTTTATCTAGGATAAATCAAAAAAGCCAAGCAAAAACTCCTTCCTGCAACATGGAGTGAAGTGTATGTCATTTATTGCATTCCCGGATATCAATTTTGAAAGTATCAATATAGTGAAGAGATTGCACTTCGTCCAAATGAGTGTTTGAAATCTACTTTATTTGTGAATCACATAGAATTTTCACTTGCCATCTGAATTTCCATGGTTTGTACGGTGCTGCCTCTTATAGTCACCTCTGGATGATTTCTTTTTTACTTTGGGATAAAGAGCTGATAAATTCAGCAAAATATTAATTACAGCTGCTCAAAATTTCATTGCATCTCCATGTTCGAACATACGCCCTGAAAATGTTTTATATTTCAACCCTGTTCAGCTAAATAAGCGCTCCATTGGTGAGTATTGCTGGAATGATTGTTGAACCAGTAGCTAATATTTCTATGCATGTTTTTCCAAAAAGCCTTTCGAAATTTGGTGGAAGGGCCGGTCATCCTTCAAATATCGTACTTTGAAAATTGAAACAGTTTTATGTTTTTTTTCTATCGGAGATGTAAATTCAATTTTTTTTTGTGTGCTGTGCTGTGTGCTGGATACATTTTGTTGTTTTGCGTAACTGGCATTAATTGTCTTTGTTTGACACCAACTTACAACATAGTTTATGTCGTGCTGTAAATGATTAAACATAATTGTAATGTGCTTTCCACTTATTGCTATAGCATCTCGAAGCTTTGGTTCTCAATATATTCTAGTAATTACAACTAAATGTCCTTGGAGGCATCCTTCGTTTTTAATAGGTGTGACGATGCAACGGCTTCCTTGTTATAAAATATTCCTGTGAATCTTTAGCAAAGGGTCGATTTTATTGTTGAAAGGAATATAACTCCTCTTTTCGAAAAACACATGGAGAAGTGCAGAGATTTGTGAGGAAAACATTTTGAACTGGCGACAAGATTTTTGCTGCTTGCAAAATCGATCAATCGTCAACAGTCATGCCTCGGTGGCTTTGCCTATGTCGTATTAGAGCATTGATCTCCTAATAAGATTCGACTATCGTTTTTTGATAGTGAGTCGAATAGATTTTCAAGGAAAATGTACAATTCACCTTTTTCCCGTCGTTGTGGTACTCATGAGATGCACGACAGTTGATCGGCCAGACCACAGTATATGTAAGACCCAGTATGCAATCGAGGCCTTCAAACATGAAATTTCCTTTCAAGAAATGGCACCATCGGCTTGCAAAAATTGACGTTTGCCAAGCACTGCCAGATTTGCAGAGGATAAAACACTTTCACGGACTTCATCTTTCAATACAACACATGAAACATTTTTCAGTCATTTTGGCTTTTTTCTAAATCAATTCGTCAAAAGCAAATGGAAATTGTGTCAGCAAAGACGTTCGATGCATGTCATTCAATGAATCGAAGTTTCTGGGTTTTTTTTACGCGTAACATGAAAAGTGCATATTCGAGGTCGGGCAGTGCCCTGACCAGTAACTAGCTACCATTTTGTCATAAATGACAGCAAACATATGATAAATGAAGGAAAAATTTGATTTTGTCCCGTAGAACCGCGGGCCGCACTTGATAGTGTGCCTTTATATGAACGATTGCATACTGGTTCTTACCTATACTGTGGGCCAGACGTTGGCTTTGATACGGATAGCGCAGATACGTTCATTCACTGGTTTTCAACTAGTAATGTGCTAGGTAAGCTTGGAATCTACTAAAAATGCCACACCAAACTCTCTGTTTTCATCGTATAGGTCACACACACCAAGCCATTTTGTGTTTCTAATCGCTGGAACATTCGGTCCATGATTTGTAGCTTTGGCGAAGCTTGTGGGCTATTCCTGTGTTATTCAAAATTTTGACGTTCTAAGAATAGTCCTTATTTCGTTTGTGAGGTCGTCTACTCTGTAATCGAGGTCTCAGTACTCCAGAAATCAGTAGTGAGGCTTAGAATATGGCTAGAATTTTAAGAGAATGAATGATTGGTTCATCGCCCAACCATAGTAATCCTCAACAAGGGATCATTTATCCTGTTTTACGACACAATTACTAATTTGTAAAAGACGCCGAAAACTTTATGGGCTTTTTTCTGGGAACTCTAATATTTTACGATGAATAACCTTAACATTTACACCTTACATGCCAAATTTCATTCCGTCTCGAGATTACAAGCTACTTTCGTCTCTTTGTTATTTGTTTTGACGAAATAATGTTTTTGCCGCTTTGCACATAAGTAAAGCCCATAATGTATACATCTATGAAATTTTTAAGAAAGATTTGAAAAAAAAATTCAGCAAATAAATTTTTTATTTACTCATTTTACTATTTGACTTTGCGCTGCTTTTAATTTAAAAAATTTTCACCTTTCTTATTTTTTAAATAAAGCCTGACGCATTTATAGTATCTGCCTTTCTTCTCGCATATTTCACGATATGAAGACTCTTGGTGAGTATAGGGCAAACAATTTTTTTTGCTTAATGCAAAAACACGTATTATGGCAGGCGAAAGTAAGGGAGCGGTATCTTAATCTTTAGGAATGAATGAAACAACATTGCGAAAAAGAGTAAAAAGCCCATATCTGGCCAGAAGTTTGGTCAGATCCTATCAAACATTTTCCCAGGAAATGGAAATAGAACTGTGTGAATACATCAAAAAAATAGATAGCATGTTTGCTAACCACTAAAGAAATATGAGAAGTTCCTTATAGTTTTGCAGAGATGAATGGATTAACACATCGCTTTAATAAAGAAGATAGCTTATTCAGTTCAGTGACAGAAAGGCCTTTGCCGGAAACTCGTAATCAAATAAAATTCCAACCAGTTCAAGACCCAGTACTAAACTTTGAGTATGAGGAAAACGCTACATTTGTCGCAGCTGACGATGTTGGCGTCGATAATGGAGATTGGACTAATGAGGTGCCAGAGCAACTTCAGACTGGCAACTTAGGGGGATTGAGAAGTCCACCCAGGAGCAAACCAATTCTATCGATATTACATCAACGGAAATTACTATTCCAGCTACTAACGACAATGTATGCATTAAAAATAAAGGAATTAAATCGCTACTCGTGCCGCTTACACAATTAGCCCCACTACCACACAAGCTGAAGTACTCTCAAAATGTAACCGCAAAGGAGCAAAATCAGACAAGTTGGCTTTCGAACAGGTACCAAAGAAAAAACCAAAAAGAATTTCAAAACCAACTACCAAAGGAGAAGGGGGACAAAAAAACCTTATCAAGTTCCAAAAAAGACACCCAAAAAAGAAATGTTGGAAACGTCCACCACTTGGTAAAGTATACTTTGAACACAGCCCTCCCCCCCCTCCACACGAACGAAGAGTGGATAGGATGTTTCAAATGCAACAAGTAGTGGCATGAAGGTTGTACAAGCTATGAAGCTTAAGGAAACTTTATTTGTGACCTCTGCAAGTAATGTAGACACGAATTTTGAGATAATTTTTTCCCCACTCACATGCGTACTCTTATCCAATAACTCTTGTAAGAGTACGCAATCGCTACTTTTGTTTTTTTTTACAGATAAGGCGTATTTTTGATACATTTGATGTTATTTTGTGAAAGATGTGATTATTAAGGTACTATTACCTATTAAAAGGCTAAAAAATGACACATTTGCAACAATTTTTTTACCCTTTTTTATTTCATCTCTAGTGTTATACAACTCTTGAAGACTACAAAACTTTTTTGTTTTTTTTTGGTTATCTTTGTTTGTGCATTTTATGCACAAACATAGATAATGAATAAAACAAAATTTACTCCTCAAAAAATCACTGCTCCTTGGCGGACAATTAATTTCAGGAACGACAAGTCTGAAACATAAAATTCGAGAAGGGGTTTAAAAGGGAGGTGCTCTTACGTGATAGTTTACCAAAAAAAATTAAAAATCATTAAACAAAAAAATGGCGGAGGTTCAATTATTTTCAAAAATCTACCTTTTTGAGACCCCTTTTCAGATACTTAAACCTTACTTTATTTTTTTGGTCAAATTGTGGTAAAATATCATACAGGAAACAAAAAAAATGCTTCAAGGTTTTTTTGAAAATCGACCCACTAGATCCGGAGATTAACTGTACGCCAGTTAAAAAAATGTGATTTTGAGAAAAACGTTTTAGAGTTTTTTTTTGATTTTTCTGCACATGTCTTCAAAATCAAAATTTCATGGCATACATTCAATCAAATTGCAATGTCTGGACCATAAAGAAGTAGACCTAGGCCTAGACCTAGATAATACTGAATGTAAAAGTATAACCGGTATTTTGGAGAAAGGGAAATAAATATAAGCCACGCGCGCTTCAATAAAATCGTTATATCTCGGTATTGGCTTCGAATTTTTATTTAATATTTTGGAGAGTGATTTTTAAAGGTATAAGGAATCGAAAAATGTAAAAAAGACGATTTTTTGAAAATTCGAATAGGTAATACAATGGAACTTGGATAATTCGAACTTCTATAACTCGATTCGCCTTTAATTGGAAATTTTCTACTAGTCCCTAGCATTTCATATAAATTTCATATTAAAAAATCGTGGCTAATTCGAATTATTTTGGATAATTCGAACATTTTGTTCGCCAAAAATGTCTATGAGCCAGTTATAAATTCTGGGAATCCTCGAAGATAGCCTTACTTTTGCCTATCTTTGGGAATTCCCGAAGAGTTGTATGGGCTTATTTTACATTGACGTGAAAGACAATTGTGTCGTTATCGTCAATTCAAAGACTGCCTTCTTTACGAAGTCACTTTTGTGCATATTCAGTGTCCTCATTGCCTCCCTTTTCGATCACCTGAGCAGTCATTGCCAACGCCTACAAACAAACAATTTATCTATAGTGTGTGTAGTGTTTCAGTTTGCTGTGGGACTGAATTTTACATTATTGGTTGTTTTTGTTGTTGTTGTTTTATCAGATTTGTTGGTTTTTGTTGAACGAACATTGAGCCAAGATGTCTTCGTCAAACTCACGGGCTTACAAATCACTAACATTAACTGAAAAGGTAGCCGTGATTAAGGAAGTGGAAAAGGCACTGAAGAAGAAATCGGAGATCGCTCAGGACTTCGGAATCTCCTCTAACACATTGTCGACTTATTTAAAAAATAAAGAAAAGATTCTAAACAGTGAATTTGAGAACGGAAATGACCGGAAAAGGTGTACAGAACCCGCTAATCCCGATGTAGACAACTGTGTTTTAACGTGGTTTAAGCAGGCACGTGATAAAAAAAATACCACTGTGTTACCCTCTTGTAAGAGGTAAAGCTGAACAATTTGCCGATTAAATGGGGAAAACCAATTTCAAAGCAAGCACAGGGTGGCTAGACGGTTTCAAAGAACGAAATAATTCCTTTAAATCTATTTGTGCTGAAAGTGGTTGTGTTGATCAGCATAAAGCAGGACAGTGGAAGAAAGAATTAGAAGAGATGTACCAGGACAAGGAGCCCACAAACATTTTTAATGTTGACGAGACGGGTCTATTTTTCAAATGCACCCCTGATAAAACGCTTGCTTTTTAAAACGAGAAATGTCATGGTGGGAAACTTAGAAAGGTCGGAGCAAACATGGATGGCTCTGAAAAACTGCCATTGTTAATGATAGGAAAATCTGCTAGTCCCCGTTGTTTCAAAAACGTAAAATCAAAACCAGTACGAATCTAGTGCACGAGCGAGGATGACAAGTGCTCTTTTGGAGAAATGGCTCCGGAAAATCAACGAAAAATTAGGAAAAGAAAAACGGAAGAGCTTACTCTGTATTGACAATTGCACTGCCCACAAACGCCTCCCGCTTATGGACAATGTGAAAGTTATTTTTTCCCGCTAATATGACATGAATCTTTCAGTCTATGATTCAGGGCATAATAAAAAAAACCTCAAACATTTTTACCGGCGTTTATTGGTTGAGAATATTTTCACCGGAGATTTCACTTCTCTCAAAATTAAACTTGATTTCATTCAGACCTCACGTATGTGTAAACAAGCTTGGGATCTTGTGCCACAAGAAACAATTAAGAAGTAGTAAGTTTATCATGGGTTAGAACCTCCTGGTCTAGTCGACAACTTTCGTCTTCTAGTGCGCTTTTGGTTAGCGACTTGCTAACACTATTGTTGCACATTAATGTAGGTTCTTGTTTCCAGGCCGGTACCATTATTAAATGGGAAGTGTGGTTTCGGCGTGACGGATGGCATCCTTTTCAGGTGCTGTCATTTGCTATCCGTCACGAGACAGCACGACCACCGCTGGCTTGTTGATGGATTATAGCGAGCTTAATCCATCAATATATAGCGAGCTTAATCCATCAACAAGCCAGCGGTGGTCGTGCTGTCTCGTGACGGATAGCAAATGACAGCACCTGAAGAGGATGCCATCCGTCACGCCGAAACCACACTTCCCAATTAAGAACTGTTTCAAGAAAGCTACTTCTTCAAAAAAAGAAGCAGAGAGTGAAAGTGCCAACCAATCTGTGATTGAAGCTGTGCCTGCATCCAGTTAACGGCTGGGAGGATATTATGTCAGATCCTGCTATCTCCTATGAAAACTTCCTTAACGTAGACGAAGGTGTTGCGGTGTGTGGCGAACTTACTGAAGCGGAAATCATCACTGAGGTATTCGGCAGCGGCAAACAAGATGGCGACAATATATCCGATGGTGAAGATGACGATTTAACATTGGAACAAGAAAGGCCAATTCTAAGTGCAGCTGAAGCAGCAAATCAATTTGATGAGCTCAGGCGATTTTTTGAAAGTAGAAACAAAGTAAGTGAGTCGATTTTTCAGTCATTAAATCAGTTAGAATCGTTCATTACGACAAAGAGACTTAATTCTAGGAAGCAAATGAAGAACCCGGACTTCTTCATGAAACTGTAAATGAAGTGCCATAAATTTGGGTAATAAAGTTTTCTTTGTTAGATCATGCAGTGCTGTTATTTTAACGCGTTTCCTAAAAACTTTTCTACTTCGAATTTTGGATAATTCGAATTTTTTGAGTGGTCCCTTGAAGTTCGAAGTATCCAAGTTCTACGTACGTTAAGTTCAAAATAAAAACTAAGCTGATTATCTAAAATTGCATACTCTTATTTTAGAATAATTTGAAATTTAAGTGCGCAATTAAAGACCAGCCTACCCTGCATATCAAAATGTCGGGATAGATTCGCTCTCCTGGCTAATAGTCTATTTACACTGCCACAAAACCAGATATTTTTGGCACATTTTCGTGGTTTTGACCGTTATTCGGTTCAAAAACAAGTATTTTTCCAATCCTTTTCATATTACCTCCGGAACGTAATTTGGACAAAATCACGGATCAAAACAAGCTACATTGACTATAGATGTCGCTAGTAGATATTTTCAAATTCACCAAATTTTTTTGACACTATATCAAAGAAATGCAGTGCCCCTAACAAGAGTATGTCCACTGCAAGAAAAATAAACCGAATTATGGTGTGGATGCAAACAACTGCTTTAAATTTATTTTTATTGACTTTTCCGATAGTTTTCAATGGGAATTCTGGCATCACTGAAGCTATCTTCATTCACAAGAGCGTTGAAACCGCAACTGTAGAACATATGCATGTAACAAATAAAAACACGTATTTTTACATTCATTTCCAAATAACCTCCAGAACATAATGTGGACAAAATCACAGATCAAAATAAGCTAGGAATTAATGTAGACATTGACAATAGATGTCGCTAGTAGATATTTTCAAATTCACCATTTTTTTGGCACAATATGTTAAGGAAATGCAGTGCCCCTAACAAGAGTTTGTCCACTGCAAGAAAAATAAACCGAATTTATATGACTCTGAAACTGCCTACCACAACATAAACGGTTTCAATCCCGTTTTTTGCTGTAGGAAAGACAGAAGAGGAGGTGGAACAGCGATATATGTAAAAGAGGTTTTGAGATTTCAAATTATGTATATAAACACAAACTTCTCAACTCTGGTTATTAAACTGGAGACTAACAGTCAAAATCTTCAAATAGGAACATTCTATAAATCTTCTGAAACATTTTCCACATTTATTGACCACATCGACAGCGGTTACTCGACGAACAAATCAATTTTAACAATAGCCGACACAAACATAAACTTACTAGAGGGTAATGGATACTGCCGAACATACTTAGATATGCTAACTACTAACAATACAGAAATCCTAAACACCAAACAACCTACAAGTCTTGTATCTGGATCACTCTTAGACCACATAGCAACAAACAGTCAACCAATTAAAGAAAACACTTCCTACACGTTTGAAGACTGGCCACGACTAGACCACAGACTGATACGATTAACAATAAAATCGCAACCGATGAGGAAAAAAAAGCCGACAAAAATATATATAACTTTCTGCAGGACAGACAAATTTATTGATACAGCTAGACAACTTTTACAGAAAAACGACCTGTCAGCTTTCGGGAGTTGGCTAAATTAATAACGGATGCTAAAGCGTCTGCAACTTTAACGAAACCTGCGCGGACAAGGAACGAGACATGGATTACGGGTAGAGCTATTTTTGCTTCAAATAAAAAGCGCAAAGCCTATAAAATATTAATAAAGGATCCATTCAATCCACAAAAACAGCAGTACTATAAATTACTAAAAAACGAATGTAATAAAATCATAAAAGAAGCTAAGATAAACTACTACTCAAAAAACATTGAACAAAGCTGTAAGGATCCTCACCTATTTTGGAACTTAGTGGACGGTGTATTACGCAAAGGTAGTTTAAACGGTAATACTAAATGTACCGTAGAAAAGCTACTATTCGCAGATAGAATGGTATCTGATTCGGAAGAAATCGCCCATTACCTTAATCACCATTTTTTCCTCAATAGGTCAGGAAATTGTTTCGGAACTCCCAAACATTTTACCACCTCCTGTCAATATTTTCCCAAGTTCTTCTTTCCATCTGAGGAAAACGAATAAACAGGAAGTAATCAACATAATAAACTCCTTGAAAAACTATACTGCCCCGTGTCCTGATGGCATCTGCATTGGAGATATTAAAATGATCAAAGAACATATAGTTGATATTCTTGTAGATTTAGTAAACAAATGTTTCACGGACGGGAAATTCCCGCAGTATTTAAAAGTATCAATGATAAAACCGGTTTTTAAAAGAGGGAATGAAACTGACCCGAACAATTATAGACCTATCTCACTTCTAAACTCCTTGAGTAAAGTATTAGAAAAAATGTTGGACTCCCGTCCCGTCCTCCCGGCCTTTGACACAGTAATACATGAAACTATGACGACTAGACTAGAAGAATACGGAATTATAGGGAAATCAAGTGCTAAGCTTACTGGGAAAGTGGTCATGTACGCAGATGATACGGTGCTCATTTACTATGGGAAAACGGAACGTGACATTGAACGCAAGGTAAACACTGACCTAATCAATTACTGGCACTGGCTTTTGGCAAACAGACTATCTATGAACTATACAAAAACAAAATATATCGTGTTTAAATAAAAAAACAAAGCTGAAATCCAACCACTGATCAAAATAAATGGCACGACTCTTCAAAGGGTACAATAAATAAATTACTTCGGACTCACAATTGATGATAAACTCACATGGATGCCACACATAGCCGAACTTAAAAAAAAAATAGCAGCCGTCGTAGGTCTCCTTCGCCGATTCAACTTCTTTCCGAATAGCAAAAAAGTTCAAATTATATATGCCCATATTCTGTCGAAAGTTACCTACGGTCTACTGATATGGAGTCAAACTTCAAAAAGTAACCTAATAGCCATCTCCAGATTAATAACCAAGGCCTATAAAACTATATACAGACTCCCTATGCGGACCGCTACAGTCGATGTCTATAAAATAGCTAAAGAGCTAAGTCTAGAATCCCTAATACATATGGAGAAAGCGAAACTCATACATAAACACTTAAATCTAAAAGAATATACCTCATTGAGCCTAGAGAAAATCTCGGATAAAAACATATATAATGTCAGAAATGCTAACGATATAGTTATCGGATATGCTAGAACGGAACGGTTAAAAGAGGACCCTGTTAATAAAGCAGCTGGCTTTTACAATACGTTACCGAGCTATGTAAAGGACATAACAAACTAACTTATTTAAAATGACACTCAAAAAACATCTCATACACGGAAAGAAAAAATTTTTTAAATGGCAAGAAATGAATTTCTTATATTAAGAAAATCACATTTTAAGTAAACATTTCGCATTTCAATCCCTGAACGATTAACTCAATTCGAAAAATATCATATCAAGTATACTATACTTAAAGCTAGAAAATCATCATTTTCTTATGATAAGAAGTTATGTCGCATTTCCAGAATTTTGAATTCTATAGAGAAAACCATAGTCCCATGATGGTGAAATAGTGATTTTCTAGTTATTTTCTAGTAGTCAGAAAATCATCGCTGGCATCAAGAATATATTTTTTGTCATTTTCTGAGAACCAGAAAATATTTCTAAACATTTGTGAAAACTAGAAATAGCATTCATCCGTACAATAGAATAATTTTCTACAATTCGTTTGGTTTAGTTCACTTTGTTGAGTCTTTGGTGACAGTAGTGCTTGAGATAGTAAAATATATAGTGTACTCAAACGCAGCAATTTTTTGCAACTGTTCGGATTTAAAGAGGTAAGTAAAATAAATTTTGTGCTGTAGCCTTTCCGAAAATTCAGTATTTAGTCTTTCAAGGCACCAGAAGTATCATTCCACGAAATTCTCCAAGAATGGCCAGCGTATACTAAGCAAAATGGGGATAGACTGGTAACTTTCTGTTTTATTTTAATTTACAAGTAAACTTATTGTTTTAAATTTAGATCGACATTGACTTCGAAGCCAATTTTCCAAATTACAATAGCCTTCTAAAGGAGTGGCAGTCATTTGCAGAAAAAATTGTTCCATTCATCCATCGAAAAACAATTAAAAGAAACACACCGCGCCACACTATTTTCGCTTGAAAAAGATATTTAATTAAAAAGTGTTTTTTTTTTAAATGTTGCTAATTGAATCTATCTTCATGCACATTTTTTCAGTTGGCTACGAAGTCAACAAGCACAACTTAGCCATATAAGATGGACTACATCAGTTTCTCGTGCCTACCGGGCAAACTAAAGGCAAAGACAACAAAAATTGGAAATACAGCATTGCAGACAGCCAAGACGCCTTCATATTGAAGATCAATACTGTCTCAGACTTACGAAGAGCTATGAAATTGCGTAAAGAAAAATATTCAAAATTTCCCCAATTAAAATGTCAGCCATTTATTGTAGTTGTTAATTGTTCTGACACCGATATTTTGAATGCTTACTCGGTAGTTGATGATCATATATATGAATAAATTAAGAATATGTTTCTTACTATCAAGAAATAAATACTTATTCCATGCGCAATTTTCTTATTTTAATTTACTGGATATAAGAAGAATAAGGAATGAAATGATCTTTGAATTCTAGGACTAAGAAAATTAGCACTTAATATGAGAATCATACATCTAGCAAAGTATTTTCAAGATTCATGCTCCAACCACTTGAAATGATCTGTTTATCACGTGGACGAGAATCGTTCCCTATTTTCTTGAATTGATAGTCTATTCGATTGAGTTTTAGAACATTTTTCTTTCCGTGTACGTGAGCAAAACTTGAAATGAATACATCAGATCCGCAATTTCTCAAAGCTCATAATGAAGAATTAGAAAAATATCACAAATGTTAATATAAACAAAAATAAATGACTTTACATATCGAAAATTAGGCACTGTCCCTTATACCGATCTTTATCGTGGATAAATAAATAGTTTCTATTGTCTTGGATACATTGCCTAGAAGGACACGGAGGTGGGTTTAGTCGGTAGATATCCGGCATATCGTGAGGCTGGAGCCGATCGGTATCTTTTGAAGATTTCCACCTTCCAACGACTAAAAAAAATTATTTCACTGCAATGTAAATTGTCGTAGGCATTTCAAAATGCGTTAATCATAAAATACGTATTTATGGGCTATTTGTCACTTACACTAATCTTCTGCCATGTAGGCATTTGTGATATCAATTCAGAATTAAAATGAGGTGATTTCAATTGAATTTCGGCCACTGTATGTCATAAAGAAAATGTATATTTCATGTTTTAAGGTTTTATCTTATCTTGCGCCAAGCAATTCTGATAGTTAAAATTTTCCATATTCAGCAGCTGTGGCGAATCTTATGTCGCAGAAACACGGGTTTTGCAGCCATTCGATTTATGGCTTCTAGAATGTGTGTTGAAATTATCATATGGAAGCATGCAAGCTTTAGTAAATTACCGATGATTATAGGATATAAATACAGACAGATGGAATTTTTAGGTGATTGTTATAGGAACCCAGACGTGTTTCATTCCAGAGAGATAATTTGAAACGTTATCACCTTAAAACTTGGCTATTAAATGGGAAAACCGTGAGTGAGGCATCTTTTGGCGCAGTCCCACTGAATTGTGTTTACAATGAAATCGGAAGCCTTCACTGTTTGAGGGGGATACCGCCTCTGATCCGAAGAATCGCGCTGCAACAACAGGTTCGCCGCACAACGACGCTATTTATAGAAATCCTTTGCATTCCAGACGGAACTCAAGCTCATGGCAGAGACACGAATGTGCGGACACCGCTGCCTAAAAATAGCTATAAATCCTGCAGTTTGGTCGGTACGAAGCGGCCTGCAATTGGGGGTACCTAGATGAACTGACAGGGCAGTTACCTTGCCCTACTAAGTCCGCTTTGCCGTCCAGCCAATTTACGGAGCGAGTTTACTCGGCGAAAAGCCGAAAGGAAGCAGAATGTAAACACAAACATTTGTATGTGGCGCATCAGTGCAGCGGCGGTGAAGATTTCCTGGCACGGGGGCCATGTTGAGGACGCATCCAGTTCTGAAGGAGGCTCCGTCGGCGCGGTTCGAACGAAACACAGAATCACTGCAACGCCGACCGCTTTTTCAGGTCGCCGAACCGTTTTCTCGCATTCTCGGACGCGGGACGCTCCAATTTGCGGAATGCTCCGCGGCGCACTATCAATTCACGTTCGTACTTTCGCACTTTACCCGTTCGTCGCGACGTAATCACTCGCTGCGCCAGGACTTTTCCAGGTTTTCATCTTCCGCCGTCATAACAGAACGCGGCCGCGACACATTCGCCCCAATTTCATGCACTTTTCCCGTTGATCACGACGTCGCACAGTGGAAGAAAATCGGAATCTGCGATTCACAGGTCGATGGGACTGTTCTCGAGTGGCTGCAGCCACTTCGAACACGGCTTCCACGTTCCGCACAAAATTCCGCACCTCCTTAGCTGAAGTTATTCGCGGAAACAGTCGAAAAGGAAAACAAATCCACTTATTCGCAGCCGTCAAACAAGAAGCAAAACACACGACACGCACAAGCTCCAAAACTGTCCGAGCTGGACTGCATCACGGACGGAAATTTTCTAGTTGGAAACGGCAGCCATGGGAAATTTTCGGTCCGCGTAAGACTTTTGATTGGGAAAGCGCTTTAATCAAATTTACGTTTCAGCTGTCAGATTTCTATGGATCGTTCGTTAGATTAGCTGTAAACAACCAAAACGGACAGACTTGTCCCGTTTGAAATGGATTACAGTAAAATGCAAGCAAGGCTTTTAAATTTAAAAAGAATAAGAGAAAAATTGTGTTAAATGGATTTGGAATGGTGTTTAACTTTATAGCAAAGGCGCGAACCAAAAAATACCAAATGGCAGCTGTGAAACCAAACTTGCAAATATCCTACAATTTCTGTAATTTGTTTTCAAAGACAGAACTAATTAATAAAATACAGGTGCGTTCCTAATTACCAAACTATTTATTCACTCCTCATTAATATTTGATGCGTCTTGTTTGAACTGTCAATATAACAACTGGTTGAGAATCTAACTATCCCAGAGATGCTCAAACTAAGCAAAATCGCACTATGAAGAAGATGGAAACTAACATGAATATGCTTATGTGATATATTCAGATTAATTTAACGGGTCTACCCTCTTTTAGCAATGTAAAATCGGGTTATTTTTAATAATTTTTTAGGTAGGTTTAAATTATAAATATTGATAAAGGATGGGTTACACTCCCGAAAAACACATTCGTTCATGTGAGTTTTTATCAATGAAAGTGCTGGTTGAAAAACAACGAAAAAACGATAGGAGTGTGCGCCGTTGATGAAATTTCGAGAAGGTCGATCTGAACCAAAAAATATTATTTTTTTAGGTTCAGTATTTTAATAGCTATAGCGCGGATAGGGCGATTTTTAATATTTGCAAAATTGACAAAATGGAGGACATTTTTCGAAAAATTACGAAGAAAAACATGTTTTTTTCACGGTTTTTACCAAAAAAAATAATTCACATAAAGTTTTTAAAAAAAATCTCTTTTCGGTTTACAGCTGTAGTCATAAAGAATGTCTGATGAACATTCGGTGAGAATCGGTTCAGTATTTTCCGAGATTTCATCAACACGTTGTTTCGAAAAAAACGCGGTTAAAGTTTTTTTAATGAAAAATCGCGCTCAGATGACAAAGTGAAAGTTGCCCAAAAAACAGTTAGATTGCTCAAATCTTTATAAAATTTTAATATGATATTTCTATATATATATATACATATATACATATATACATATATATATATATATATATATATATATATATATATATATATATATATATATATATACTAGTCAAAAATTCTATAAAAAATTCATTTTTTTGAAACTTATAAAGAGGGTAGACCCCTTAAATAGAAGTAACCAAAGAGGTAATAAACACAGGAGAGGAATATCATCAAATTTGATAGGCTAACTTTTATGACTGGGTTGTGACACTAACACTAACTTGCTGGCGTTAACGGCGCACATCGCAAACGAGTAGAATTGGGCATATAAAAGGCGGGAGTTCAAAATTTATTTGAAATTTTGTATCATTTGTTAAAAGAAACAAGAAGATATAATTGCTGTTAAAAATAAAAGCTTTTATTGAGCGGTACATAATTTGAAAACATTAAATAACGAGCTTAATAGCAGCTATATTATTAAATGAGCCTATATGAGAAGCGTAAATTGGTTTGCATTGTAATCTATTATCAACTTCAACATGAAGCAATGAAAGAACTCAATACTATACGGAAAGAATGATCAGAAGATTTGACAAACTCGTCAAGACATTCAGATCTAAGGAAAAGCAAGCAATTACCTAAATGGAAAACTTTTCAAAACAAGTATTAATAAAGCAAAATTTCGAACATATTCATTAATTTACAAACTTGAGATTCGGTTTTCAGATATAAACAAAGTGCAAAATAACATTCTCAGTTGCTTTGACGTTGTATTCTAAGAAAGAAATACTTTAAAATTTAAAATTAAGAATAAAATGACATACTCTTCATACCATTGCACGGTTAATTTTTTGATCTTTAGTGTGTTTGGGGATTTGTTCATTGAAATAGAAGTTAAATGTTTGGAGACAACAAAGTAAACCGCAACCGTACGTCTAAGTAAAACCGCAATCGTACGTCTGCGCTGAGCAGACTTGTGTGGCTGAGTGACAACTGCGCGGCGTCAGCGATTGCTGGCGTCGGTGCTGCAGTGGTGCGGAATCAGGGCGCGACGTTCCGACCTCCACATGTGTATAAAACAGAAAGCCTTGATAAAGGATTCATCTTTGCGAACTTGGGTACAAGTTCATGCTTCCATAAGATAAGCAAGAAAATATTTAGTTTGACCATTAATTGTAATGTTTGCCAATAATTGCATGTTTTGTTTGGGACGATTTTAACACATCAAATTCACAGGTAAACAAATAGCAGTAAAATTTTAATTGGAAGGAAGTAGGTTTTTCCGATTACCTAGGATTTGGTATGTATAATACAGTAAGCGGTTTAGTAATAAACAACCAGTATATAAAAACAAATATCATATACTATAAAAAAAGAATATATGAAGCCAAAATATTTGCGCGGTAGCCAAAACTCTCAAAACACTCGGTGTTTTATGTACTGTCAAAGTGACATTCAGAAAAATTTGACACTCAAAGGGAAGATGTTAGCAGCAGAAAGTTGGCCAACTCACAAATACGCATCTACACGGATATCACCATTCCACTAGTTTTCTGTTCCATGTGAGTAACCAAAGAGATAATAAACAGAGGAGTGGCAGTTCAACAAATTTCATGGGCCAACTTTTATAAGTGTAGTTGTGGGCACTAACACAAACATGTTGACATCAGCGGCGTACATCGCAAGATAAACAAAATGGGCAAAAATATGGCCGGAATTTTAGATTCATTTGAAATTCTGCGAGTATTGTATGGAAACATCATAAAGAAAATATAATTGATGTTCAGAATAAAAGCTAATGTAGATAGTAACTTAATCGGATATGCTTGATATGCTTATTGTCAGCCATAACATAAAATGAGCATATGCGAGAAATGAATTCGCACTGCAATCGATTATTATTATTAACATCCACCCGAGAAAGACCCGAATATTATACAGAAAGGATGATCCGGTGGATTGACATATTTTGTAGGAAATTCATGTTTGCAAGGGTAAGAAAAGGTATTTAGATATCAACAAATTTATAAGATTACTCCAATTGTTTTGAGTTGCCCTAGAAGGACTGAGATTATTGTTAATTAATTAAAAGAATAAATTTGCAATCTTATCATGCGATTGCACACTACAAGCTTATATATAAGCTTGTATATAAAACAGGAAACCTTAATAAAGTATCAATTTCAGCTAACTACGCATGCTCCTATAAGATTAAGAGGGGAAATTTTTTAGTTTGATCATTAATAAACTGTAACGTTTGTTAGCTACTGGATGTATCATTGGGAACAACATGGTTATTTTAAATTCGCAAATACTGCCTAGTAGCATAATTTTTGTTCGAAAAAAAATGCTGATGCTACGCAAATGATCAATCAATTGAAATTTACATTTCAACATAATGTTTAATAATTTTCATAGATATTAACATTAACAAAACTCATACTTTGAACTTAAGTATGCTAAATATATTTGATTTAAAATTTTGGCCTCCCTCTTCCTTTTTCAACCGGGCTTGGGACCAGCTTTGGCGGGATTATGGCGACACTTACACCGTATATGCTATAGTTTCATAAATAAGTTTAATATAAGTAATGGATGTTTATGTGTTAATCGAACAAATTATTTACATGCCTTTAAAATGAATGCACACTAAATTACACAATTATCAATCTTCATGTTCAGATTCTCTAAACAATTTCTTTCAACATTGCCTTTTGTCGCGCCGCTGAGTCGTGACTAAGCTCATTTGGAGAACTGTTGTACATTATGTTGATTTTTTAAGTGAGCATTGAAATGAAAGATTTTTAACTGAAATCTGTTTTTAATGGTACTCCCCTTCGCACTAAAGATGTATCAAAGCACTTACCTATGAAATGAGACTGATTCCTTTGGGAAATTCGCAGTATTTCCACATGCCGCGATCACGCACTTCATATTGTTAATTGACTCGTTTCACAGTCTTTTCTGTTTATTTTTCAATTGACTATTTCACAGTCTATTACGCACAATATTTAGGCGCTGTTCGGGCTACAAAAACGTACTGTTGAACACGCGATTCACATAAAATCACTAGTTTTGCAGCAAATTCGAGATGTTTACTTCTTTCGATGACTTCTCAATGACAGTTCGTTTTGAAGTATCGTTCTATTTGGCTCTACTTGACATTTTGTTCTGGAGCCCACACACGTATACGCTTCTACACGGATACTACCATTCCTCTAGTTTTTCTGTTCCATGGGGGTAACTACGGAGTGGAACGTCAACAAAATTTGTGGTAACACTTTCACAATGTTTTTGTGACACCTTTATGTGGTAGTGCAGGTCATTTAATGGCGTGGATAATTTGAAGGACCGAAATTAAGGAGCTAAATTTCAAATATTTAACATTTCCAAACATTATTCAAGAATATATTGCGGCAATTTTAGACCTCGAAGGAAAAGAGTTTGCATGAATATCAAATAGAAACTGAATTCATCATGTCAGCCCGCTAGCTTAAGGTTTAGATTCTGAACATATCGGATGAGCATTCAAATACATGTAACATTAATAATTTTGGTTTTTAACACAACAGTAAACATTTTAAAAACTTATTATGTGATTTTCTATGGTTAATTCTCAACTTTAAAATCTTGCCAGAATTACAGTTCACCAGTCAATATTTAATATTAACTGTGAAAAACGGAAACACACATCAAAATTTGTAAAATTCTAGAACTACCCTGTTCCTTTTACATTCGGGCTTGGGACCGGCTTTTGCGGAATCATAGATGTCACCAACATCGAATTTGAAACATATAATTGATGAAATTCAATGTTACATTAATTTCTGAAACGCCACTGATTGACTGGATATTTTAGTGCACATAAAAATATGAAATTGACGAATAAAATTGCTTTTAAAAGCACTTAATCTTTTAAAAAAATCATAGCATGCATATTTACTGTAATTTAGCATGAAGTTGCACTCAATTTTTTTCTCGAAAATTTGATGTATTTTCAAAGTCAGAAATTACGCACTTTATTTCACAAATTCTTGAATTTCACGGTATGTCTCGTCAATTTATCAACACTATTTTTTCGGCAGAAACACCCAAGTTTTTGGGTCATATCAGTTCAATAAGGTCAGAATTCGTACAAAACCACAAAATTTCGATGAAAACGTTTTTTTTTTTAAGTGATCTGTCAATGCAAATCGTTTGGTGTTTTTTCCTCTTTGATGCCTTTCACGTATAAACGTTTATACTACTGACACACTACAGCCGATAATGCGCTCTATCTCATTATTTCCTCAATCTGGCTCATAATGATCTGGTGGTAAGTAATGCTAATTTTAAGCCATATCATAAAGAATGTATAGCAAGGACACTACAGCCAATTCATAGCATAAACAATACATAGAACGGACACTGCAGCCTTTGTCACATATCCTCTATCGACCAAAGTGGCCAGGTTGTGCCTGAGTATAGGTAAATGCATGCAAATGGCTTGGGCACGAAAGACAGAGGTGCACATAGAAGCTAGTTTCGTTAATTCGTTAAATGGCAACTGTCAGCGAGAAATGTCAGTGTGTATTTGACAATTAGCGTGCGGAATATCGAGTGTAATAAAATTTTAAATTTTTTCAATGACAATTGAAACAAATCATAGTGACAAGTGCGAGCGAATCACGCATTCAAAATATGTGATCATCGGTGCTCCAGTGAGCAACGTGTTACCATCGGAAAAATGTTTTATAGCCGTAACTTCGAACAGTGTGAAAAAGTGTCAGATTCATTATTAACATCCCAGTATATGGAAAGTTCTTGTAATCGCCTCGAAAATCGAAATTGAAATTTTCAACATTTCTTTACGTTTTGAGGTCTATAGAGTATATATAAAGTGTTTTTAGAAAGGGAGATGTGTGTGTGTACGTACGTACGTTCGTGGTCACTTTTTTCTACGAGCATAACTCACGTAAACAAAGTCGTATCGACTTTGTTGAGGTGTCAATCGAAGCGTCTTTGCAATATCAAGAGCTGATTAGTTTTTGGGATACTTCGGTCGGGGGGTTTGTTGTTTTGCCCCTTTGAAGGTCATTTCTGTCATGCGTTATATCTCGCGAACCAAACATACGATTTGCATTGTTAAGGTGTTAAGGTGTATAGGCGTATTAACATTTGTATGAATCTATCAAATTTTGAAAAAAAATGGTTTGAGCCGTTTTTTAATTTAAGAAAAAAAGTGCAAAAAATTAGGGTTTTTTTAATAAACAATAAATTTTTAACCTGATTTACGGAAGACAGTTTCAATTTTTATAAAATTTATATACTTCAAGCAGTGCTTGTAAAAATAACATTAAAACTTTTTCTCATGATAACGTAAAAAATTAATAAAAAATAAAAAAATCATTAACAGTCATTATGATCTTTAATGTCATTTCTGTCATGCCTTATATCTCTCGATTTGCACACCACAGTAATAAATGTTTATAAAATTTATACATTCCTATCAGGTTTTGAGGAGAGATGATATGATTAATATTAACTCATTCCTGTTACTGCTATGAATACCTCTCATTATTATTATTTAAGGTAGTACTTTTTTCAAAATTATTATTGTGTTTAATATTTTTAATGTTTATCTAGATATTACTGGGAAGTTGACCGTGTGGACCTCAAGGGTCGCACTTTGCGGCTTGTTCTTTATGCTATCGTCAGATTGTTGGACATGGCAGCCCAATTTGACTGTCAATGCTCATGAGGTGTGAGGCTTGGAAAAGTTTATCCAAGAAATACACCAGTGGTTGCGGCCTTCGTTGAAACTGTTCTACATTCCGCCATTGTTGCATGTTGTTCGTAGTTTGGTGCAGGTTATTTGAACGATAGCATAAAGAATATATTATCATTATTATTTCAATATTTTTCATTATTATTATACTATTTATGCTTTGGTTTAAACAATCAGAATTTGCTGCTGATACTGTTCGTGCAACATTCGCTTTTAAATGTGTAAAACAAGTTCAACTTCTACAGCAATTATAAATGTATAATATTTTATTGTCACGATACCTAATTCCAAATGGTTGTATTTGTTGCATCTCCCGAAAGACATATCGAGAGAATTCTTCATCATATCTGTATACTTCATGCTCCGTGTAAATAAGAGCACTACATCACAGTGTATAAACTTTTGGTCTGGAAATCAAACCTTAAAACCAGATTTCAAAAGAATCAAGAGAAATTTAGGAGAGATCTGTGAGAAGCAGGCAGAGCAGAGCATATACTTAAGTTAGCTAGTATTTGCTCCCCGGACGTTGAGAATTGAAAGTGAACTTTTTACTCTTAGTTTAATTTCTAGTTATAAATAGACTACTACATTTTATGCACTTAAATAATCAAAAAACATTTATCTATATAAGAAAGTTTGATGCACTTGACGAATGAATTGAAACGACGGAACACTTGGCCATGGTAGGGCGGGCCCAGACAGCAGAATTTGTGGGTGCCGAGCTCCGCTGAAATTTTTCGTCCTGGGAAGAGTGGCACGGCCGCTCGAGAGATGGTTTGCTCGTGCTATCCATTTGTCATTTAGTAAATTAGTGTGATGCTTGTATACTCGGGATGCTCGCAAAAGTGTTGAATAAATAAGAGTAAAAGGTTTAGATTGAAAGGTTTGATATTTTGATTTTTTGATTCTTTGAAGTAGTCTAAATTTTTGTTAACGGGTATTAAGGTGGCTGAATCTCTGGAAATAAAATTCGGAGCTATAGCTAACAAGCATACCCACGACATTACGCGCAGAATTGAGTTGGCCTGCCAGCAGTCATTACACTTTCAGCTTGGTAGAAGCCGAAATCGAATTGTCCACCCGACTGAAAGGGTTGGCGGCCTCGTCGCCGGGACTGAACGTTCGTAAGTTCAACACGACAAAGTTTTTAGCGACTTCGAATATCACCGCAACATCGTTCACAAGTCATTCAAATCATTACAGGGTGCCGATCAGAAATGCCTGATGGGCTGTGATGTTTCAGTGGAATGTATAACCTGCTCAGTTGATTTAATTCTTGTAGGGTAATCCTATTAGAATGTGAATGAACATTGATTTTTTAAGAGCTCAATTTTCTCAAATTTCTTTGCTAGTTTTTTCAAGAACCATCCATTACTAATTGAAGATTCCTGCCCAGCAATTTTACTTTGCAACTCAACCCTTTGAAACGGACCACAATCAGTTTTTTTTGAAAAACGTAAACACAAAGCTAAGGCCGCCGACAATCATGGGGTAAACTGAAACATATTTTTATAGTAAGCCATCTGGAACAAGCCAATACAGATGAAACCTACAATAGTTGACTGTGTCTTCCTCAATGTTAAAAAAAGAACTATTTTATTTCAATTCAGTTAAATGGTTTGAAATTAAAAAAATCAATATCAACCTTACGAAAAAATCAACAAAAAAAAATTTCAGTTTAAAATAAATGTGAAATTTTTTTACCCTTGATGGTATTGATTTTCACTTTTGTTTATCGTAAGACGATGAAGTGAGAGAGTCATGGTGGTATGGATATGTATTTATACGGTTTAAATAAATATTTCCGAAAATGCCAGGCACATTATACCTTGTTTTATAAACTTATCGATGATGTTTTCTGATAAAATTCCACGGCAACAAATAACAAAAAAGAAACACTATACTGCATGTTGTTTTTGGACGACGACAACGTCCTTTTTCGGTCTGGAATAAATCCCACATTGAGTTTCAACAACATTGACCAGATTTATTAGCGTTGAAAATCTATACAACATGAAACTAAATCGGATGCTTTCAACCCACCTTCTCAGAGATAAAAGTAAACCTAATCTTCATGTGAATATCATCTTTGCGAGTCCTTGAAAAAGAACGTATGTATTTCCAATATTGCAAATCTTGTTATCATCTTCGACCTTTTGCCAGTATACCAATGTATCTTGAAAGGAAATTTCCGTTCAACTAAGCATTAATTGCGATAAAGTATAGGTTGTTGAGTCAAAAGGCAACGGTCTTCAAGGCAGATAAAGTAGACTTGAAAGTCTTATGCAGACTTACGTTTAACATATCTGCATACACATTATATTCTTTCGCATTCTGTGAGAAATTCTTTTGATGATGAACTTTTTTCGGAGAGAACACATTTTTTTCTTCTTAAAATCAACTGGGCTTTTGAAAAAAAATATTTTTTAAAGATTCCAACATAAAACACTAACGAGTTGGAAGTAATACAGTGAATCCCCAATAATCCGACAAACGGTTTGCAGGGCGGTGTTGGACTATCGAATTTTTCGGATTATAGAGTACTGCCTAAAACCCCCCCTCTAATCCGGAATTTTTTGAAAAATAGTACCTTGTAATCCGACAAACTACAAATCAAGGACTCTATCTGAACACAAATCATATTATATATGTATATATGTAATATGTATATGGAATTTAGTAGATTGAACATCACAATAGAGAGCTTACGTTTTATTAAAAAATTAACATCATTATTGCTATAGAACTTACATATCAACAGTGATAGACATGTCGGATTAAAGGGGGCGCCGGATTAGACAGGGGGCTTATTACCGGGGGTCCACTGTACATAGTGAAAAATTTACCAACGGTGGTTGATTTAATGCTTGAAAAAAGTAAAGAGATTACCGCACAGGATCTTCTCAATCTACGATCTATCCTGCAATTTTAAGAAGCAAATTTGGTGATTTGATTTGTTTTTTCAGCTCTATAATGGCCACAAATATTTTAAAGCTTTCAAAAATCCAATGTTTTCCAACTATTTAAGGGTACAGATCCATTTAGGGCAGTAAGAAACAAATTTGTAGATTTTTTGTATGACGATACGGTTTTTTGAGATACTTGAAGCTTCTTATGCGTTTTTACATATTTAAACTATCAAAATCATACAGTTTCAATTTTTAAAAATGGTGATTTTGCACGATTTTCATCACAGACGGTTTCTGCCAGAATTGTTTCACAGCGTATAGCTTAATGTTTGTTGTATGTATTGATGGCTAAAATCCGTTTTTAAGATTTTATTTGCAAAAGATGAAGTAAAACAAAATTGAAACTTACTAAAATTACACGTGTTGCAGCTATGTTATGATTAAGCTGTTAAGGAACCAATTCAAAAATTCACTTATTGAAGAATTTTGTCATATAGAGCGAAATAATTTTATGTACGCACTTTTTAAATTTAAATGAAAATTAAAAGCTGATGATTGACTGATTTAAAAAATTGTTTTAGAATAATTGGGTTTTTATCTGGCCAATAAAATTCGTACGTTCCACATTTTTTTGGATGGCCAACATATTTTCTAAATTTCCCAAAAGAGGAATGTCCACCTCTCTGCGAGCCGTTTAATTGGCTCAATTTTTTTTTCAATTTTCACGTGATTTTGCCCCCCTTCGGGATGCAATAACTCTTGCCAGTGTACAGTGATTGAAACAAATAATACCGCAAACGGATTGTGACAAAAATTTTTTAAAGTTATTTTTGAAAGTAGTCCGCGGTAAAAGTCGAAACAATAAAGTTGTGCCGCTCAAAAGGTGGTCCATAATTTTCGAGTGTCGTTTATGGCTTATAACTTTTTTATTATTGAGACTACGTGAAAGAAGTGTGTTGCATAAGTTTATGCAAATTTAATTTTACACAAAATTGTTGAGCGTTAATTTTTTGTGGAAGCCATGTTTTTTTGGGATATAAAGGTGCCCGAATTTTTAACTTCCCAGTATATGGGAAGTTCTTGTAATCGCATCAAAATTGAAATTTTCGACATTTCTTTACGTTTTGAGTTCTTTAGAGTATATTTCAAGTGTTTTTAGAAAGAGAGATATATATGTAAGTGTGTAGTTCCATACGTTTTCTACGAGCATAACTCGCGTAAACAAAGTCGTACCGATTTCGTAAAGGTGTCAATCGAAGCGTCTTTGTCCTAAGTCCTAAGAACTCAGTTTTTGGGGCACTTCGATTGTGGGGGGGGGGGGTTGTTGTTTTGACCCCTTGAAGGTCATTTTTGTTATGCGCTATACCTTGCGAACCAAAAATAATATTTATGTCATTAAGGTGTCAATTGACGTGTATTAATATTTGCATGATGTTTTAAACTTTATAACAAATCGTATAAATCGACAAATTATGGTTAAAGTTTTAACCTGATTTCCACAAAACAGTAATAAATGTTTTTAAAATTTATAAACTCTTGTTAGTTTTTGAAGAGAAACCAGCAAAACCTTTTTCCATGATTACAAAAAAACTAAATTAAAAATAAAAATACGTTCAAAGGGTTCATACGAATGATAATGTCTCTTTTTCTGACGACATTGTTGTCAATCAAAGTTTATTAATATTTGCATAATTTGAGCAGATTTTGAATAGTTTTCACAGTGTTTTAATCTAATAAAATAACTGCTTAAATTTTGAAAACAAACAAAAAATTCAATAAAATTTGCATTTGTGGTAATCAACGCT
Organism: Oxycera nigricornis; assembly: GCA_963942545.1. NCBI lineage: Eukaryota > Metazoa > Arthropoda > Insecta > Diptera > Stratiomyidae > Oxycera > Oxycera nigricornis. The sequence goes on along the minus strand of OZ012660.1, from coordinate 89,849,680 downwards.
TGGAATGTCTAATTTTTTTCTAAAATAATATTTTGCAAGATCATATGCTTTAAAAAAACTTTCATCAAATGAAAAAAAGTAGTGAGTTTATCATGGGTTAGAACCTCTTGGTCTAGTCGACAACTTTCGTCTTCTAGTGCGCTTTTGGTTAGCGACTTGCTAACACTATTGTTGCACATTAATGGAGGTTCTTGTTTCCAGGCTTTTGGCCGGTACCATTATTAAATGGGAAGTGTGGTTTCGGCGTGACGGATGGCATCCTCTTCAGGTGCTGCCATTAGCCAGCCGTTACGAGACAGCACGAAACAAATTGACGGTCGTTATAATTCGCAGATGTAAATTATAAAAATAGTTGAAATATTGCGAGCTTAATCCATCAACAAGCCAGCGGTGGTTGTGCTGTCTCGTAACGGATGGCTAATGGCAGCACCTGAAGAGGATGCCATCCGTCACGCCGAAACCACACTTCCCATTTGAAAAAAAGTAGTTTTTAGTAGTTTTGTTTTTTAATGCTCATGAGATTTCAATTACTTCCTCCATAGTTATTTGTAATAATTTTACTATTAACATGCAATTAAACCGATTATTGGCAGCATATTCAATGTTTTTCAAGATCAATTGAAAATAAGAAATAATTATCAGTCTCATTGATGTAAAATCGTCAAATAATATAAATTCAGTGGAGTGATGGCAATTTTGACACAACTATTCAAAATGGCCACAAAATTGCATTCATTTTTGCTAGCGCTCTTTTGTGCTTAGAGCATCGATATGAAATTAACAAATAACGCAGAAAAGGCTTTGTACCCTGTCCTCTCTCCGATTGATCCGCGTGAATATTCAATCAAACCAATCCACCAAAATCCTTACGTAATTAATTGACGCTCCCTTAGATGATACGATGAATATTAAGTCATTCCAATAACTGTTCTGAAAGGTACATTGTGATTATTTAAAGTAAAATTATTTTTATAATTATTTTTCTGTTTAATATTTTTAATATTTATGTAGATATTACTGGGAAGTTGACCGTGTGTACCTCAAGGTTCACACCTTGCGGCTTGTTTTGTCTCGATGCAATTTTTTTGAGATACTTGGACTTCTTATGCGTATTTTTACGTATTATATTTTTCAAAACCATTCAGTTTCAATTTGTAAAAACGACGATTTTACACGATTTTCACCACAGGCGGTTTCTGCTTAAATTGTTTCACGACGTATAGCGTAACGTTTGCTGTATGTATTGATGGAAAGCATCGGTTTTTTGAAGGTTTTTAAGGCCTATTTGCATAAGATGAAGTGAAACTTATGTGTTATGATTAAATTGTAAAAGCACCATTTCACAAACTCCCCAGTTGTAAAATTTTGTCGCATAGGGCGAAAGAATTGTATGCCCGAACTTTCCAAGAAAACTTAGCCGATTCTCTTTTTTTGGTGGAAAATGGAACACATACATATGTATTTTAAATGTAGACTCCTTCCATTATCACGTAAGAACTGGCACAATGAGTTGCCCTGTAAACTGTCGTTAAACTTTGAGCCGCGCAAACTGAGACAAGAGCTTCATATAAAATGTTGGGATTGATTTCAAAAATGAACAGCAAAAAATCAGTAATGATACGGCATATCAATTAACATTTGCAATTATGCATTTATAAAATTTAAAATATTATTACAGCAGCTGCTCGCTTATGTGAAATTTTGACATGTGAAATATAAAGTATCGAAAACAAACATTTTTTGGACTCTAGACTTTATAATGCAGCTGGAAAATATGTTGTTTACTGTAAATTTTTAAAATTTTCGTGATCAATGCACAGTTTCTCATAGTATTTAGGACTTTTTTTTTGATTCTGATACTTTTATTTCGTAAGCTTCTTAAGAGCCACATTTTCGTGACTTTCTTAACATATGTTTTTGTTCATTTATTTTTTATTTATTTTATTTTAAAAATTTCTGAGATCCCTATCAAGCCAAGGCGCAAAGCAGACAGTTTTTTTTAAATTTTCGGGACATATTTCACAACGTCTTCGAAAATTGTCTGATAAATACATGATCCTCAATATCTAACGTTGAAAGTGTTGGTAAATTAAGTAATAATAAAGTTACAAGAAAATTATTTGTAGTTGATATCTTTGGATATAAATTTTTTTCCAATCACGTTTGCACTTAAAGCATTCAACGCTTGGAAGATCAGATATTTTGAAGAGTACATGTTAAACGCAATAAATATAATGAAAAACAAAATTATAATTGCAAAACATCTTCATTTGATTTTTGATTGAAACGACTTTTAGATTTAAGTCTAATAATGCACTCCATTATATAAAAATTCAAAAGCTGATTGATAAGAAAAAGTATTGTAAAATGATTGGGTTCACATTTTGACAATAAGATTCCTACCGTTCTCAGCACCGATGTTTTCCACATTTTCTTCAGTGAATTTTTTTGAGTGACCAAAATGTTCTCTGAATTTTCCAAATGAGAGACGAGCAGTAAACTTGACTCAAAAATGCAATTTTCACATGAATTTTCCTTCTTTCGCGATGCAACAACTTTTACCAGTGTACAGTGATTGAAAGAAATAATACCGCAAACTGCTTGCAACAAAACTTTCTCAAAGTTATTTCTGAAAGCAGTCCGCGGTAAAAAGAAAAATTAAGAAGTTGTGGTGCTCGAAAGGTGTTCCCCTCTTTTCGGGTGTCGATTTTGGCGTATACCTTTTTAACTTCCCAGTATATGGGAAGTTCTTGTAATCGCCTCGAAAATCGAATTTTCATTACGTTTTGAAGGTATTTAGAGTATATATAAACAGTTTTTAGAAAGGGAGATGTATGTGTGTGTGTACGTACGTACGTACGTTCGCGGACAGTTTTTTCTACGAGCATAACTAACGTAAACAAAGTCGTATCGGTTTTGATAAGGACAATCGAAGCGTCTTTGCAATTTTAAGAGCTGATTAGTTTTTGGCAAACTTCGGTCGGGGGGTTTGTTGTTTTGACCCTTTCAAAGTCATTTCTGTCGTGCTCTATATCTCGCGAACCAAACGTACGATGTGCTTTATCAAGGTGTCGATCTACGCGTAATAGCATTTGTGTGATTCGATCAAGTTTTATAAAAAATCGTTGGAGCCGTTTTTGAATTTTTTTAAAAAAGGTGCAAAAAATTAGAGTTTTTTTCAAAAACAATAAATTTTTAACCTTATTTTCAAGTCGAAGTAATCAATGTTTATATAATTTATATACTCCAAACAGTTTTTGTAAAAATATCATCAGAATATTTCTCATGATTAAAAAAAATTAAATAAAAAATAAAAAGTTATTAACAGCCATCATGATCTTCAAGGTCATATTTGTCATGCGTTATATCTCGCGAACCAAAGATAGGATTTGCATCATTAAGATGTCAATCGAAGCATTTTAACATTTTTGTGAATCTTTCGAATTTTTAAAAAATCGTTATAGCCATTTTTTAGTTTGAGAAAAAAAAGTGCAAAAAATAGGTTTTTTTCAAAAACAATAAATTTTTAACCTGATTTACGGAACACAGTAATCAATTTTTATAAAGTTTATATACTCCAAGCAGTGCTTGTAAAAACATCACCAAACCTTTGTCTCACGATTACAAAAAACATTAAATAAAAAATAAAAAATCATTAACAGTCATCATGATCTTCAAGGTCATTGCTGTCATTCACTATAACTCACGAACTAGATATAATATTTGCATCGTTAAGGTGTCAATCGACGTGTATTAACATCTTTGCGATTTTTTTAACATTATAAAAATTCGTTTCAGCCGTTTTTTTTTCAATTTAATAGAAGAAAATGCGAAAAATTAGGGTTTTTTCATTAAAAAAATATTTTTTTAACCTGATTTGCACAACTCAGTAATAAATGTTTATAAAACTTATACATTCTTATCAATTTTTTAAGAGAAACCGGCAAATTTTTTTTCCATGATTATGCAAAAAAAACCTAAATTAAAAATTAAAAAATCATTCAAAGTTACCATGTAAAGAGGGTTCATACGAATGATATTACTTTATATCTTTTATTCTAAATAAATTGTTGTAAATTCAATCACAATTTTAAAATATTTGAAAAGTTTGAGCAGATGTTTGATAGTTTTTACAGTCTTTCAATTAAAAAACTGCTTAAATTTTGAAAACCATCAAAATTTCAATCAAATTTGCATTTGTGGTAATCAGCGCTTTGAATGGTAAAATGTTTTGTAGTCAATACCTTGCAAGATTATATGCTTTAAAAAGCTTTCATCAAAAAAATTGTAGTTTTTAGTAGATTCATTCTTAGTAATCGTCAGATTTCAATTACTTCCTCCATCATCATTTGCAATACATTTTCCTTTTTGCATGCAATTCAACCTTTTTTTGACTGCATATTCAAAATTTATCAATAGAATGTATAAAGTAATTATTAATCTCATTGATGTAAAATCGTGAAAAAAATATAAATTAAAAATTAAATTCAGCGATTATGCTGAACTCATGGCAATTTTGAACGCAACTATTCAAAATGATCATCAGGCGACAAAATCTCTTCAATGAGAGTGATAACAAAAACTGCATTCATTTTTGCTAGCGCTGTTTTGTCCTTCGAGTATCGATATGAAAAAAAAAAAACAAATAACGTAGAAAAGGCCCCCACCGATTGATCCGCGTGTGTGTGTGTGTACGTACGTACGTACGTACGTTCGTGGACACTTTTTTCTACGAGCATAACTCACGTAAACAAAGTCTGATCGACTTCGTTAAGGTGTCAATCAAAGCGTCTTTGCAATTTTAAGAGTTGATTAGTTTTTGGGATACTTCGGTCGGGGAGGTTTGTTGTTTTGACCCTTTGAAGGTCATTTCTGTCATGCGTTATATCTCGCGAACCAAACATACGATTTCCTTGATCAATGTGTCAATCGACGCGTATTAGCATTTGCGTGAATCTATAAAAATTTTAAAAAAATCGGTGAAGCTGTTTTTTAATTTAAGAAAAAAAAGTGCAAAAAATTAGGGTTTTTTTATAAACAATAAATTTTTAACCTGATTTACGAAAGACAGTATTCAATTTTTATAAAATTTATACATTCCAAGCAGTGCTTGTGAAAGCATCATCAAAACTTTTTCTCATGATAACAAGAAACATTAACTAAAAAAATAAAAATCATCAACAGTCATCATGATCTTCAAGGTCATTTCTTCCATTCACTATATATCACGAACCAGATATAACATTTGCATCATTAAGGTGTTAATCGACGTGTTTTAAAACGTCTTTGATTATTTTAACATTATAAAGATCTGTTTCAGCGTTTTTTTTTAATTTAATAGAAAAACATAAGAAAACTTAGGGTTTTTTTCACAAAAAATATTTTTTTAACCTGATTTGCACAACACAGTAATAAAGGTTTATAAAATTTATACATTCCTATCAGTTTTTGAAGAGAAACCAGCAAAAATTTTTCATGATTATGATAAAAATTTAATTAAAAATAAAAAATCATTCAAAGTTACCATATGAAAGGGGTTCTTCCGATTGATATTACCTTATATCTTTTATTCTAAAGACTTTGTTGTAAAGTCAATCAAAGTTTTAAAATGTTTGGATAATTTGAGCAGATTTTTAACAGTTTTGCAGTCTGTTGATTAAAAAAGCGGCTTAAATTTTGAAAACCATCAAAATTTCAATCAAATTTGCATTTGTGGTAATCAATCATCATCACCCATCCACCAAAAGCCTTACGCAATCAGTGGATGCTCCCGTAGATGATATGATTAATATTAACTCATTCCTGTTACTGCTATGAATACCTTTCATTATTATTATTTAAAGTAGTAGTATTTTCAAAATTATTATTGTGTTTAATATTTTTTATGTTTATCTAGATATTACTGGGAAGTTGACCGTGTGGACCTCAAGGGTCGCACTTCGCGGCTTGTTTAAAGTGGTATCATTTTCAAAATTATTATTGTGTTTAATATTTTTAATGTTTATCTAGATATTACTGGGAAGTTGACCGTGTGGACCTCAAGGGTCGCACCTTACGGCTTGTTTTTAATTGACATCACGTGAAAGAAGTGTGTGCATAGGTTGATGCCAATTTAATTTTATACAAGTTTGCCGTGCCTTACTTTTTTGTGGAAGTTATAGTTTTTGAGATATGTAAGTTTCCGATTTTTTTTCTTTTCAAAATGGTGCCCAGAGGATTGGAGCTGCGGCCCCAGGAATTTGAACTTAACCTCACTGTTAAGCTGGCCACACATTGATTTTTATCATTTTCAAGACCTTTTGACTGGACTAGACATATAGCTTGAGAGCAGAATTTTCGCAAAGACACTTATTAAGGGGTTACATATGTGTTCAGCGTCTCGAAAAATGACGCTCTGTGAAGAAATTGTTTCAAGGGTGCATTTAAACATAATAATATCGATTATATTTTATATGTTTACTTTGGAAGTACGGAGAAACATCTCAAAAAAAAAAATTCGTCGACAAAATGTGTTTAAATGTGCTGTTGTTTCCCACGTTGTGATGTAATGGCCACACTGCCGGCTTCGCAACATTGTCAAATATGAATAAATCTGAAAAAATTCATAAAATTCTTCTTCTATAGAATAGTTAGCCAGATTTTTCTTCTTTATTTTTAATTAAACTGGAAAAATGGCTTTTTTAATTATTGTGGGCTTTTCACGAGCAACCTTTATTCTTCAATTGTTTATATAAATTGAAGTGAACAAAATTTCAAAAAATGCCTTGACATACGATAGAAAAAACGGTTCTAAAGATTTCAAAACAAAAAATCAAAAAGAAATTTTAAAAACTTTCGTAGCTGTCGTGCTAACTGTGTCGGAAAAAGTTTTTTTGTTGTGAAAAATGCCTTCGAAGTTTTGAGACTTCTCAACGTGCGGTGATGGTTTTTAGTTAAGTCGAGGTAACTTCGGTGTTACTTTAAATTTTTGAATGATTTGTTTTTCAAATTTTTTTTGATAGTGTACTGGATAATAACCAGTGAAAAACAATAAAAACAATCCTTGAAAATTTATGAACGCATTTGACCTTTTAATTTGACTGGACTATATAGTTCGCTAGATGCGGTGTAACCACAAAGTTTATTATTGTGTTTAATATTTTTAATATCTATGTTTGTAGTGTGTGTCACAAAATTCAGATTTTCAGACACATCCACATACTGAATAGTAAACATTGTCACCAGATACACGCTTTTGCAATATTGTTTCCTGTTTTTCGCATATTCTTACTGGACTACAAGTCTTTTATATTATATATCTCAATCGTAAAGAAATTCGGATGGTTATTTATCATACTAAAACACTGCTCAGAATCTGAATTTTAGATACAGCACAGCCCACAATCGATATTTCTAGAATCCTTTACATCAGACGTACGTTATTTTTCTTCATTTCCTTTATAGTTAACGTATCAATTCACCAAAGACTACCTCTCAAGTTCAGAGTTTACATTCTACCGCAACCGTAATTAGCATTTGATTGATGAGAAAGTAATTAATGTTTGTACTCAAGCGTCTGTGTGTTCGCTGGGAGAATCTATCGAATGCATGAAAATATGTTCATTGTTCATCTACCACCGATTGTCCGGATAGGAACAACTGTTATCGCATCAATTGGCACCCATTATCTTGACTATCGACTGAAATATAATAGGTATGTCCCTCAGGCGCTTTATGTTATAAGCCCGGTCATGTATTTCCACTTTATGGTAATGCCTTGGAGTCTTCAACTTCAAATAATGTTCCCATAGGGTGTTTCGTGTTTTGCACTGTAAATTGCCGTGAGTTTGCCATCGATTATAGATTTTCGGGTTTTTGTTCTAGTAATTAAAACTTCTTCAATTGGTTTCGGTTAGTTGTACAATTTTTAACTTCCCAGTATATGGGAAGTTCTTGTAATCGCCTCGAAAATCGAAATTGAAATTTTCAACATTTCTTTACGTTTTGAGGTCTTTAGAGTATATATAAAGTGTTTTTAGAAAGGGAGATGTATGTGTGTGTGTGTGTGTGTGTGTACGTACGTACGTACGTACGTTCGTGGACACTTTTTTCTACGAGCATAACTCACGTAAACAAAATCGTATGGACTTCGTTGAGGTGTCAATCGAAGCGTCTTTGCAATCTTAAGAGCTGATCAGTTTTTGTGATACTTCGGTCAGGGGGGTTTGTTGTTTTGCCCTTTTGAAGGTCATTTCTGTCATGCGTTATATCTCGCGAGCGAAACATACGATTTCCTTGATCAAGGTGTCAATCGACGCGTATTGACATTTATGTGATTCTATCAAGTTTTTAAAAAATTTCCTGAAACCGTTTTTTAATTTTTTAAAAAAAAGTGCAAAAAATTAGGTTTTTTTAATAAACAATAAATTTTTAACCTGATTCACAGAAGATAGTATTCAATTTTTATAAAATTTATTTACTTCAAGCAATGCTTGTAAAACCAACATCAAAACTTTTTCTCATTACCATGTAAAAAATTAAATAAAAAATAAAAAATCATTAACAGGCATCATGATCTTCAAGGTCATTTCTGTCATGCGTTATATCTCGCGAACCAAACAAACGATTTACATTGTCAAGGTGTCAATCGACGCGTATTAGCATTTTTTGTGAATCTGTCAAATTTTGAAAAAAAATCGTTGGAGCCGTTTTTAATTTAAGAAAAAAGAAGCGAAAAAATTTGGTTTTTTATAAACAATAAATTTTTAACCTGATTTACGGAAGACAGTATTCAATTTTTATAAAATTTATATACTTCAAGCAATGTTTGAAAAAACGTCATCAAAACTTTTTCTCATGAAAGCAAGAAACATTAAATAAAAAATAAAAAATCATTAACAGTCATCATGATCTTCAAGGTCATTTCTTCCATTCACTATATCTCACGAACCAGATATAATATTTGCATTATTAGGGAGTCAATCGACGTATTTTAACATGTTTTTGATTATTTTAACATTATAAAAATCCGTTTCAGCGGTTGTTTTAATTTAATAGAAGAAAGTGCAAAAACTTAGGGTTTTTTTCATCAAAAATATTTTTGAAACCTGATTTGCACAACACAGTAATAAATGTTTATAAAATTTATACATTCCTATCAGTTTTTGAAGAGAAACCAACAAAACTTTTTCATGACTCTGAAAAAAACTAAATAAAAAATAAAAAAATCATTCAAAGTTACCATATGAAAAGGGTTCTTCCGAATGATATTATCTTATATCTTTTATTATAAAGACTTTGTTGTAAAGTCAATCAAAGTTTTAAAATGTTTCGATAATTTGAGCAGATTTTTAATAGTTTTTGCAGTCTTTTCATAAAAATAAGTGGCTTAAATTTTAAAAACCATCAAAATTTCAATCAAATTTGCATTTGTGGTAATCAATCATCATCACTCATCCACTAAAAGCCTTACGTAATCAGTGGATGCTCCCGTAGATGATATGATTAATATTAACTCATTCCTGTTACTGCTATGAATACCTCTAATTATTATTTAAAGGAGTAGTATTTTCAAAATTATTATTGTGTTTAATATTTTTAATGTTTATCTAGATATTACTGGGAAGTTGACCGTGTGGACCTCAAGGGTCACACTTCGCGGCTTGTTGTTTAGGTACCTGTAAATATTTCAGATACGTACAAAAGGTTCATTAGAAGAAACAATTCTTCAGCGTTAATTGATCCACCAAACCGCTTCAATATATAAAATGTTCATAGACTAGAAAATCCATTTGAAATAAGTAATTCATCGAGATAATATTGAAGTCGGTATGAATTGTAGTAAACAGTTGAAATTAAGGAATCAAATTTGAAAGTTACCCATTATGTGAAAATAAGTGGAAAATTGATTTGGGAATTTAATTTTTGAGTAAGGATGAAAATATTTAATTTAAATTAAAAGCAACATTGAAAGGAATGTTTTACGCTTCAAATGGAAATTCACTTGCTTTGTACCTTTTACCAAACAGCTTAAAAAGTATATAGAGAGGATCTTGAATGGAAGTAATACATTTATTGGATCACTTTCATAGGCGCAAGGCTATTGCTTCGAGTCAGACGTTGATTTTATTGTTCGGAATTATGTTCGAATTTGAATACGTCTTTCAATTTTGCTGAATTTTTTTATGGCTGTTAGTAGAATAAGAAATATTGAAAATTTTCAAGTCATCAATTGTTGCCTTTTATCCTTTCTAAGTACAATTTATTTCTTTTACAAATACTTGGCCGAGGCCAACATTTGATTTGAAGGATTTTCAATTTTCAAAAGTCGTATTGATCGATTTTAAAAGATATTCTTGAAGGTATTTGGTTAAAAACTTTATAATTATTATCATCAAATTAAAATTTCATTAGTTTCAATATGCTTAATATACTTATTGGAATTGGAATCATTGATTCATAGATATTTAACGAGTTGTACCTACTTGTCCTTAAGGGGTTAAGTAGGTCTTTTAGGGAAAAAACTTTTTCAAAAAGATGTATTTTAAAAACCAAAAATTTATTTTATTTAAAATTCACACACAAGAAAGTATAGCATTTCAAAAAGTTGTAAAAAAATTTCAGCTAAAAATATTAAAAATTGTCAATTTTCCTGCACGCTTCCTCGTGCCCCCTTTTTTTTTCAAATCAAAAATTCAAAATTTTTCTTATAGTTTATGCCCTTGGCTCGTGCTTGGACGAAGGGATTTAAAAAAAAAATGAAATTTCAAGTTTTGAAATGAGTTTGAATGGATTCTCGTCTCACATTTATTTTAATTTTTCCGATTCTCGTCGTTTTTAAAATATTTTTTTCGATTTTAAAACAACAATGAGTCGACCGAAACAAAAGCCATATAAAGAAGAATTGTGCAAAGTTTCAGCAAAATCGGTCGATTCATTCTCGAGAAATCGTGCCTACCGCACGGAAAAGCAAAGTTTCGAGAAAAACCCGTTTAAGGTTTTTTTTTACCGCGATTTAATGAATTAAAGTTATTTTTCAGCCACTTACATCGAATCGTCGATTCCAGGTCCATACACAAATTCGTTTGCCTCCATCGCGATTTTCAGAGCTTCCTTTTGATGTTGTGATGTTTGATGATGTTTACGCGGTAGAACCGCGCCGCATGCGTATAATACGCTAGGTAAAGCAGAGCGCACGTACCGACCGCGCGGTATTCAAATCTCTAAAACTCCGGTAAAATTGCTCGAATCCACTTGAAATTTGGTGTGAATACTCTTGGAGTTCATATGAAATAAAAAAAAAATTTGGTCGATTTTTTGAAAATACAAAACCTATGTAACCCATTAATGTTTGTGCTGTTTCTCTCATTTCGTGTATGCGATATGTATAAATTACACCATCTAAATCGTAAATATTAGTTAATAACACATTTGACTTAACTAATACATTACTTTATCATTATTTGGTAACAGATTATCTATCAAAGTTAGTAGTGTTTTAGCAGAAATGTGTATAGCAGCGCTTGAAGCTATTTTAGAGTGTGAGTTAGATTTCTTCACAAAATCAAACAACCTTGGGAAAAAGGTTATTTCCTTATTATTAATAGAACATTTCGTACTAATACCCTTGAAAAATTCCCGGAAGATTGGAATGAAAAAACTTTGATGAGCATCTTAAAATTGAGTATTTTAGATACTCTGTGCCTAATAGAAGGTTAAACGAAACGCAAAAATTCTACGAAATGTATGATAGTCTTTCTGGTTCATTAAATTAATTCCACTTTTTGGATTAAATTGAATTGATTGAATTGTGTGGAGAAAAACGTTTTAACCGTATTTTTTTAAAAGTCTTCTTGTTTAAAGGTGGCCTTGTGAAGTTGATCGTGAAATTCCATTCTAAATATAGTATCTTTTGATCCATACCAACTTTAAGACAACATTCATTAGAAAATATTTTCAACACAGTCTAGTAGTTTGGTCAGCTTTAGTGATATTTCGATGTAATTTGTGCTGTAAGGTAAATTAGTTTTCCCTCCTGTTAATGCGCATAGAAAAAAATACAGGCACACCAAAGACGTTGAGTTGTTCACGTTATTTCAATAACGCAACGAAAATAGTGCAAAATGACGCTAAAATGTATATTTTCCCATTCAAAATATTTAATACTTGACCATTATAGCTTACATCAGATTTCTTCTTCAATTTCAATTTATTTCCTAATGGCCTTCTTTCAAACAATCGTACTGAGAACTAGCGACCAGCCGGACATCTAGCGTACAATATCGTTCTTGACATGAAAACGTCAGTTTCAGTGTTGCCACCCACTCAATATTTTTGTTGTTTGTGACAGTTGCCATCGTAGTTGTATCCCAAGCAGTTGATTCGAGTTCGATGCCGGGCCAATTCACTTTTCTTAGATCAAAGTTAAAAACCATGTATTCATACCTTAATTTATGCATTTTATTATGTTTGTGTTATTATTTTTTTGTGTTGCTATTTTTTTGCGTAAAATTAGGATTTAAAAGCTGACGTTAATGTTTGAGAAAAGTGGAACAATTTTTAAAGTTTGCAAGTTTTGACCAAACATTTATACAATTTAGCTTTCTAAGATTGTTTAAGGGTTAGCATTTATTTAAAAAAATTAAATCAATGTTGCAAAAATAAAACTCTTTGGTTTAACTTTACACCTGACAATTTATTCTCCTTGTAAAAATGCAAAAACTAAGTTATTACCGAAGGGAAAACTAGTTATTATTCTTCTAATAAGGGTAACACTATATGTACCTATCTGAGTTTATCCAAATGGTTTGGAAAATGCTCTTTTTGATAGTCCTGTGGATTTTATATTATAAGTTATTGTCATAACCGATCATCATCACCAATGACACCCCACCCCGTACCGAACCTTGTCTCCATTGAAGCATTGCCTGCAGTTGACTCGGTTCAACGATACCCAGTTTGAAAGTTATGCACAACATGATGAGGACATGCCAGTTTTTCATTTGTTAACGTATCACAAATGATGAATTTTGAACAATCTGTATTTCCTGCTTCCAATAATTAGCTATTAAAACTACAATAAAAGTCACTACAGAACAAACTATTTTTTTCTAAACAAAGAAAAAAATAGAAGCTATAAATCCAGGAGAATATTTTAATCGATAGCAATCTCATTCGAAGTGCTAAGAACTATTGAAATAAAGAATCTGAAAAAGAAAATAGTCGTAATTATTTTTTTCGGATTTTCTTTCGCACAAGGAAGAAAAAAGATTCATTAGAAAAGAAACACTTTTAAGATATCTTGTTGTTGTTGTAAACTACTTCTATTATTTGTGGACTTCCACGTATATTATCGATGTAGCTCAATAGATTTGAACAGGACTATGAACGGGTTTAACGCTATGATTGTAAGGGTCAAGTTGAAAACAGGTGAGTACTAAGGCGGCCCATTCACGTTCAATAATATTGCGCAATATTTATGATCAATAATATTGCACAATATTATTGAACACACTCTTGCACCACACATGTTCAATAATATTAAGTCAATAAAATTGATATGGCATCCGGGTTAGTACTTTCTTGAAAGGAACATGTCAGATGACGAAGTTTTGGCATCATAAATATAATATTTGTGACCTTTCACGACCGCTGCCAAAATAAATCTGAAAAATATTGCGCAATATCATACACACGCCGCAATAAAAAAATATTGTGCAATAAAATTTAAGCTTGCTCAATATTTTGTTCAATCATTGTGCAATCATCAATACTATCCCTAGACGTTCAATAATATTGTACAATCATAAATATTGCGCAATATTATTGAACGTGAATGGGCCGCCTAACAGTAGGTGAATTGGATGTAAAGAATAAATGCAGGTGATCAAAACGTGAAGAAATTTTTTAAGCATTAGTGGCACTAAATGAATTACGAAACTAAAGGTACAGATATGTATTTGTGTAACATGCCAGCTGAAGCTACCAAAACAGAATATTTAAAAATAATCCGTTGTTTATACCTTCTAAAGAAAGAAATGACATTCAACGTTGGGAGTCTTATCAAGTGCGTGTGTAAAAGTGGGGAAGATTGAGTATCTATTAGATACTTTTATTGTCTTCATAGAGCATTAAAGCGATGATGAGCGCTTCTTATCGACTAAAGTAATGAGTCCTGTAATAGCTGGAGTATATTGCTTATCATTTTCTCGATTTTTTTTTTTAGTTTTATTGTGACCTGTTATACAAATTGTTATAATTAAAAGGTGAGTTTTATTTTTTTTGATTATTTCTTATATTTCCTTTCGAAGCTTTTGATGTATTTAATCCCAAAATCAGTTGTTTTATGGGACATGCATAGTATTAATGTCATTATTCTAGAAACAATTCTCCGATTTTCTTTATTATTGATTTTAATTTTATGAAAAATTATTCAGGTCTGCGCAAACAACTTTTACAGATCACGTTTCTGAATAAACATGAATTTTGTTTGGTCATTACTTTCATGTTTGCAATGAAAATGTGTGTGTCTCGCAAACAGAATTACATCAAATTAGTTCACAAGGAGCTAGGTCTATGCATGCTTTTAAGCATACCCTGTGTTACACAGCTAGTTAAGACAAACAGCTATCAGATTTTCGAGATTTAGAATGCGACAGATGTTGGCGGTGATGTGGGAGGGTGTTCCAAGTCTGTGAACAGATACTAGTGTTAAGTCAATTCCAAACTTCCAGAATCATGTCCAAGAAGTAGTTGGCCATTAAGGATTTACAGATGATATTTTCACAACAGAATGGGAGAAGGCTACAACAGTTGTCACCCGAATTGTTCGGGTCCTTCCGCATAAACATCCCGGGCAGATTAAATATTTACGATGTCAACAACCGTCTGGTTATCGGACAGACATATAGTGTTATGTTTGTGGCCTTGTAACAGATAGCCTGTAATTTACCGTTAGTTGTATTTAGTTTTCAATTATACGCATTAGGGAGGTAATTATTTGCAGACGGAAAATTTACAATTATTGCCACTAGATTTGATGCTGCTCGCAAGCAAAATATTTCTGGTAAACATTATTTGTGGCTTGTAAATTTGTAAAGTTTTACCAGAGCAATATTTAGTAGTCTGTAGATGAACAAGTACAGGTGAACATCAACTAGAATTGTTGAATGGAATGTGTATCTACTATACTTTCAAAGACTACTGGTCGGATGGTACACGAATTTGAGTTTGATTGAAAACAAAAAGAACTCCAGTTTGTCCGGAAATAATTAATTAATAGATGCTATATCTATATAGGGCATAGCTGACAAAAAAGGTATATTTTCAAGATATCATCCCAATTAAAAAATATTTCATATGTAGATACAATTCTAAATTTCCAACTTTAGAAGAGTGGAACTGCTTTGTATCATTTTCATCTAATTCTTAATGATCTTGTTGATCTAGATCTAATATTACCATTTGGATTTCACTTATGATTGAAAATGCATTGATATGTGATGAATCTATATATATATATCGCTCATTTGCTGCTACAACGTCATAACACGAAAATCGTCATTTTTGAGTTAATACCATAGGGATGCCGATAGCAATATGTTCTTTCTGTTCTTTCAACTTACCAGATGTCACTTGACTAAACTGTTCCAGTTTGGTATTTTAATATTAAAAATCCCTAAAATTACAACAATATGTAAGCTTCTAATGCACCTCCTGAAAAACCATGAGTTTTGAGTTATGACGTTGTTGCAGCAAATGAACATACATACTATCGCTCACATATGTATTTGTCCACCCAGATAATTTGAAGTTTTCCGTATTAATAATTTTTATGTAAAACGATATAATTACATCTTTCATTAATGCTAACATCTTATTTGTATAAAATTTTTGTAGGTGTAGCTATACAATCTATCAAATGTTTTTGAAAAACGATAAATGGTCAAGAAAAATGACATTAACTGACTTCGGAGGTGATTTACTCCATCAGGTAACCGAATTTTTTAGGGTTCTCTTTTATTATCGAATGCCAGTTCTTGGATGTATTTAGAAATGCATCGAATTTCAAGTTAACCTTTTTAACTGCGCAGAAAATATAATTGAAAATTTATGCTGCCGGCGAACTTGTATTTTTAACTTCCCAGTATATGGGAAGTTCTTGTAATCGCCACGAAAATCGAAATTGAAATTGAAATTTTCGACATATCTTTACGTTTTGAGGTCTTACGAGTATATTTTAAGCGTTTTTAGAAAGAATTATGTATGTGTGTGTGTGTATGTACGTACGTACGTTCGCGGACAGTTTTTCTACGAGCATAACTCACGTAAACAAAGTCATATCGACTTCTTTAAGGTGTCAATCGAAGCGTCTTTGCAATTTTAAGAGCTGATTAGTTTTTGGGACACTTCGGTCGAGGGGGTTTGCTGTTTTCATCCCTTGAAGGTCAACCCTGTCATGCGCTATATCCCGCGAACCAAACGTATGATTTGCTTTACCAAGGTGTCAATCGACGGGTATTAACATTTTCGTGATTCTATCAAATTTTTTTAAAAATTGTTGGAGCGGTTTTGTAATTTTTTGAAAAAAGGTGCAAAAAATTGGAGTGTTTTTCAAAAACATCAAATTTTTAACTTTATTTTCAAGTAGCAGTAATCAGTGTTTATAAAATTTATATACTACAAACAGTTGTTGCAAAAAAACCACCAAATTTTTTTTCATGCTTACAAAAAAAATTGAATAAAAAATAAAAAATTGTTAAAAGTCATCATGTCCTTCATGGTCATTCATGTCATTCATTATATCTCGAGAACCAAATTTAATCTTTGCATCATTCAGAAGTCAATCGACGCGTATTAACATTTTAATGATGTTTTTAAATTTTAAAAAAAATCATTAAAGCCATTTTTTTAATTTCATAAAAAAATATTGAAAATTAGTGTTTTTTTCATAAAAAAGCTAATAATTAATTAATAAAATTAGCATCGTAATAATAAATGTTTATTAAATTTATAAACTTTTATCAATTTCTGTAGAGACTAGCAAAATATTTTCTCATGATTTCAAAACAAATTGAATAAAAAATAAAAAAATCATTCAAAGTCACCATGTAAAAAGGGTTCATACGAATTTGTATACCTTAAATCTCTTATTCTAAAGACATTGTTGTAAAGTCAATCAAAGTTTATTATTATTTGCATGATTTGCGGAGATTTTTAATAGTCTTCACAGAACCGTGTTTTAACTTTAATAAAAAAACTGCTTAAATTTTGAAAACCAATACAAATCAAATCAAATATGCAATTGTGGTAATCCACGTTTTGAATGGTAAAATGTTTGTGGTCAACACTTTTTAAGATCATATGCTTTGAAAAGCTTTCATCAAATAAAAAATTGTAGTTTTTAGGAGTTTTGTTCTTTAGTATTCGTAAGATTTCAATTACTTCCTTCATCATTTGTAATACAAATGTTTTACTTTTTACATGCAATTGAACCAATTTTTGGCTGCGTAATCAATGTTTCTCAAAATCAACAGAAAATAAGAAATAATTATTAGTTTCATTGATGTAAAATCGTGAAAAAATACAAATTCAGTGATTATGCCGAAGTGCTAGCAGTTTTGACCGCAACTATTCAAAACGGCCATCACGCGACAAAATCTCTTCAGTTGTCGTAATAACAAAAACTGCATTCATTTTTGCTAGCGCTGTTTTGTCCTTCAAGCATCGATATGAAAATAACAAATAACGTAGAAAAGGCTTTGTAACCTGTCCGCCCTCCGATTGATCCACGTGAATATTAAATCAAACCTATCCACGAAAATCTTTACGTAATCAATTGACGCTCGCGTAGATGTTACGATTAATATTAAATCATTCCAATAACTTTTATGAGAGGTACATTTTTATTATTAAAAGTAGTATTATTTCCATAGTTATTATTGTATTTAATATTTTTAATATTTATGTAAATATTACTGGGAAGTTGACCGTGTGGACCTCAAGGGTCGCACCTCGCGGCTTGTTTCAAACTTCTATTGAACGATTCTTTACAGACAAAAAAACTATCGACTGAAATACGTGCTACGAAATTTGCACAACATAAATACAGCAAAAAGCAATTTTTCGAAAACTGAAAATCTGGAAGAGAACAGTAAACTACAACGTTAACAAAATTTAGACCACTGGAAGTGTCAGAAAAAAATGATGTGGAAGACCCAGGACTACGACTGCAGCTGAAGAAAGTGATTGTCAGCAAAAGTAACAGACACCATACTGCTCCAGAAATAATCGCTGAAGTGAATTTAGGGCGATCTGAATACCTAAGAGTGTCAACCGTCCAACGAATGCTTCAGGCTTTCATGGCCGTGTTGCGTGTAAAAAAATATTATAACATGCCAGAAATAAGAAGAAGAGATTGTAATGGGTAAAACAACTTAAAAATTTGACACCTGAAAACTGGACAAAGGTCTTGGTGGAGTGACGAATCAAAATTCCAAGTTTTTGGCTCCAGGCGCAGAGTCTTTGTGCGCTAGTTAGCAGAAGAACGGGTATTAGACCAATGTTTAGTGCCTACCATCAAACATGGGGATGGTTCTGTTATGGTATGGGATTGTTTTGGTGGAGGTAGGATTGGTAATATTTGCCGAATCCAAGGGGTAATTAGGAAACTGAAATGTTGCCATCTGAACTGCGCATTTTTCGAGATAAATTCACATTTCAGCACGACAATGACCCGAAACATACCCCCAAGCTTTGTGAGGATTATTTGGCGAAGCTATCAGCAGAAGGACTGCTTAATGTAATGGTTTGGCCACTGCAGTCTCCTGATCTCAACCCAATTGAGCTTTCGTGGGATAAACTCGATAGAAATGTCCGAAATATTTGTCCAGCGTTTACCGAACATTTGTGGCATCTACAGTCAGAATGGAAGAAAATTTCAGAAGAAACTTTAAATAACTTGCTAAGTAGAATGCCAAAACTATGTGAAGCTGTAATGAAAAGTAAGGGTGGACACATTGATGAGTCTAAAGTTTAGTGTAAATGACATTATTTTCTGTCTTTTTCCTAATTTGTGCCCAGAATTAAACAAAGAATAAATTATATTTATGAAAAGTTTTCTTTCATTTCATGATCCCGAATACACCACTTCTTCAGAGTTGGCAATAGCGATAGCACACACACACACACATATATATATATATATATATATATATACAGTGGCGAGCACATGTGGATACATGTTAACCTAATTCGACATTAAATACCTGCAAAATCCTAAAAAATACATTAATCGGTTTGAAATTTTTCTTTAGTAATATTTGTATGAAACAAATAATAAAGAAAATTATAACTTTTCAGCTCAGTCTAGTTTTGAAAACAAATAATCGAAATGGGCAATGTATCCACATTTGCACGTTCATGAAAAAGAAGCTTAATTTTTTTTTTAATATTTAGTCCGCAGACCTTTGGCTTTAATAATGGCGAGCATGGGCTTAGGTATGCTCTCCACTAATTTTTGGAATATTACTCCACTCCATTTGGACTCGACACTAAAGCTTATCCAAACCCTTCGGTGCGTTGTCGTACCGAGCTAGTCGTTTTATCAGCAAATCTCGTAAAGGTTCGATCGGGATAAGGTGTGGGCTTTGAGCAGGCCACTTCGTTTTTTTAAAATTTTGCCCGATGAGCCACTCCTTAACGGTTTTCGCCGTGTGCTATGGGTCTCCATCCTGTTGAAAAATGACTTCATATTCTGGATAAGCAGATTCGTTTACGAAGTCTGGTAGATTAGACTCCAAAATATGAAGATATTGTTCCTTGTTCATAATACCATCGATTTTAACCAATGGACCTACGTTCCACCAAGTGAAGTAGCCCCACACCATCGAACCGCCTCCTCCATGCTTCATAGTTTCTTTCACTTGATGGTTTTTCAACTTTTCGTTTGAGCGGTGCCAGTAATACTCCTTTCCATCGGACTGAAGTCGGTTTATTTTGATTTCGTCGGACCAAATTACCCTCTTCCAGTCATCTACGTTCCAATCCTTATGCTCCTAGCAAAATTTGAGCCGTACTGCAACATTTTTCTCTGATAATGCTGTTTTTTTTTGCTTAACTGCCGCTGTTAGTCAGATCCTGTGAAGCGCTCTGCGTGCTGTGCACTCACTTACGGGTTTGTTAATGGCAACTGAAGCATCTTTTGCTTTTGTCTATGGTTTTGTGGCGCTCCATAGCTCGAGTATCTTTATTAGTTAGCAATCGTGGTCGCGATTTATTAATTTTAGGTCCACTAACATTGCGTCTCTTTCTTACTTGAAGCACGGTTTGGTGGCAAATACCGAGCGATTTAGCTATTTTACGTGCAGCGTCATTTCCACAATCTGATTTTCTAAGTATTCCGGTATTTTCTTCATTTTTGCTTCAAAATTTAAATACTCACGGAAAAAGTAAAAACGCGTGACTGATTAAATCCAACTTTTATGCTTTGCCGCGTAAAACACTGTCTCGCACCACGGTAACACTCCATCTGCTATGAATCCCGTTATTACGTTTTGTTTCGATTCACAGATCAGTGTTGCAACATAGAAGAAACGAAACGTGCAAAAGTGGATACATTGCCCATTTCGATTATTTGTCTTAAAACCTAGACTGAGCTTATAAGTTATAATTTTGTTTACCACTTGTTTCACATAAATATTAATAAAGAATTCAACTGCAAAAATTTCAAATCGATTAATGTATTTTTAAGGATTTTACAAGAATTTTAAGTCAAATTTGATTAACATGTATCCACATGTGCTCGCCACTGTATATATATATATATATATATATATATTATATTGGCGCACGTACGGGAAAACATTTTTTCGCTCAGAAGCGGCCCTACACCCAATCATGTCGACTCGTCAAACCGATTCACACTGCTGGAACCAGGGAATCTGATTCGGCAGCCACACGACTGTTTTTCGAGAGAGAACCGTTATCAGGTCGGGAAGTTGGGTCGCTGGAGACAAGAAAAAAAGACTTTTTGAGTGTCGAGCAGTCGCGTTAAAATATTAAGGTTCTGTTATTGGTGTCGAGCAGCCGCGTGACAAAAAAGGTTAGAAGGTCGCGAAAAAAGGATGATGACGAATAAGTGGCACAGCGTTCGTGAAACGGACTCGTGAACTTTGAAGGGATTAGGACAGAGAGCAGTTCTTGAACTCATAGATGATCTCCATGAATAGAAATAGTAGACACGCGTGTGAATCAAACAAAAATATTAAATAAAATATTATTGACAATTTATTTAGGCGGACTAGTTAACGAATATTTATGTGCATGAAATAAAACGTACGCAAATTCTAATAATAATTAATTCAAAATTATGCTTAGTAAGTAGTACTATCAAGTACATAATTATATCAACGGAGTATGCATTTACATTAGATTATCCTATAGTGTTGGTTCAAAAATAATGAAAGTTTAATTTACACCAGAGGAGATTAAAAAATAAACAAGTTTATTAGAAAAAATAACCATTTTTATATGGAGAGCGGTTGGCGTCGCCCGGTACAAAAAGTTTCTTTTGATTTTTTTGCGATCCCTTAATGTTAGTTCTTGTTATAATTATTTAGATATACAGAAACTGCTGTACAAAGGAGCTAGTGTATCAACTAGTACGATAAGGTGGAGATTGCAAGAATCCGTTGTTGACCGAAAACCATATCAAAAAGATGCTAAGTTGGGCAAAGCAAAATTTGAAGCATGATTAGAGCAACGCGATTTTTACTGATGAACCTTCATTTCTTTTACGGAATTACTGGATAGAGCCTGAACGAAAAACGGTGAATGAATTTTGCGGCGTAAAAAAACACTCGGATGCTTGCTTCGGGAAGCCAATCGTTTTTACGAAAATCCTGAATTCCGAATTGATGATCAAACTTTAAAATGGCTTTTTAAATGGAGATCGCGATTGAAATTTGAGTCTCAGCTTTAGATTGGCTATCAAAAAGTCCTAACGAGAACCCGATAGGAACTGTGTGATCACTGATGAAGAAGAAATTTAAAGGCAAAAATATAACCACCACAGGTAGCTCATGCGGGTCCTCAAGAGCATATAGCCAGGTTTTACTATGGGATACGCACAGAAATTGAGTCAGAGTTGCGCAAAAAGATGTCAAGCGATAATTGATAATAACAGCGACTGGATTCTATACAATAAACAATAAACAATATTGACATAAATGCTAAAATTGTATTCCTATGTAGTTGAATAAATAAATGATGAATCCTTTATAGCTGAATAAATAAATGATTCATCCAAACGATTCAGAGTGTTTTTCATGCTTTTTTCGGCGACACGTATTTGTGAAACACACTATATACTTAGCCGTGCCATAAATTCTGTCCCACAATTTCAAATGCGCGCTTTCTCACCCTGGAACAATCGTTATGTTACAATTTATAACAAATGAACTGTACGGCGTAATATTCCGATCAGTTTGGTAACAGTTTTTGACTAGTAATCATGAAATGAGGCGTGAAAGAAAATCGTATCGCTATAATAGCACTCCATAAGTGTGACAAAAGCGCTTCTGAAATTTTGAATTTGTTGAAACCGCTCAAAATAACAAAATTTTTTTTTTATCGTGCAATAAAACGATTTAGAGAGACCACAGGCATAGATTATAGAGCAAGGACCGGTCGTCCACGTACCGTTAGAACAGCGAGTGCCATCAAAGCTTTCCGAGAGCGCATCCGTAGAAATCCACTGCGCAAACAAAAATATTGTCGAGGGAATTGGAAATCTCCACAAGATCGATAAGTAGACTCATTCAAGATGATCTTCATATGTAGGCTTATCGTCGGTCAACAGCCCACATGTTGACTCCACGGTTAAAGGAAATAAGATTGGAAAGATGCAAGAGACTCTTGCTTTGGCACGCAACTGATGGGCATGAGAACATCCTCTTTGCCGATGAAAAAAAAATACTGTGGAGGAAGTTTATAATAAACAAAATAAAAAGTTTTATTCAACATCATCAGAAGAAGCTAAAAAACGGTTCCCAGAGTGCAACGAGGCCATCCTCCAGCTTCTGTAATGGTTTGGTGGGGTGTATCCCACAAAGGTGTCACAACACTCCATTTTTGCGAAAAGGGAGTCGAAACTGGTGCGGCGGTGTATCAAACCAATGTGCTAGAAGGTGTTGTGAAATCTTTATCGTTCACTCTCTACGGTGGAGAACATTGGGTCTTCCAGCAAGACTCTGTTCCTGCTCACAAAGCAAAGAGGACACAGGAGTGGCTACACAACAACATTCCTGCTTTTATTGCACAAGAAGATTGACCATCCGGGAGCCCAGAGTTAAATCCGCTGGATTATGATTTGTGAACAGAGTTAGAGAACAAGGCCTGTAGAACTCCCCACCGTAATTTGGACACTCTGAAAAATCCTTGGTGAGAGCAGCAAATGGATTGTCGTTGGATACCGTGCGTGCCGCTATAGACCAATGGCCAAAACGTTTAAAAGCTTGCATAAAAGCAAATGGAGGTCATTTCGAATAAAGTTAATATTATTTAATAAACAATACCATACTAAAATAAATTTCTTTGAAATAAACATATTATCTTTTATTTCTTAGATTTCATGCTACTTTAAAGTTGTGACAGAATTTATGGCACGACTAAGTCTATGTTAACTTCATGAAGCTTTTCAGTTAATTTCGTATTGATGTTTAATATTAAACGGTTAAATAATAAAGATATTGCTGAAATTTTGACTAAGTTGTATATGCAATTATTTAAATATGACAAATTGGTAGAAATGTCTTGAATCGACAAAGAAGCTTGAAGCTTTATTATGGACAAAAGGATGCGACAGTTATTCATTTAAAAATCATATTGTTTGTAGAATATCAGGACTTATAAAGTGAAATCGCGTATTAGATTTAAAATGTGTAAAATCAACTAATACACATAACAATTTATCAAAAAATTTCATATTGTTTCTTTTATTTGTTGATTTGCTGAAAAGTTTATCCTTGCTCAATTAGTAACACAAACATTTCCATCAGTAAAAAATTAGTTTTACCACTTGCGTGGTTTCACATTTAAAGCGACAATATGGCTTCTACTATGATTATCTAAGTGGAATCCTTGATTTCACGCTGTAATCTAAGAGTCATAATAGAAGCTCTTCTTGAGAAATCTGAAATACGCTCAAGGTGTTTTCTACCTATCTCGGCTTACAATCACATTCTTTTATAGCCTGCACATTTTATGTTTTCCTAGATTTTCGCTCTAGTTGCGCCTTTGTCGAGGATGATGTGACATGAAGTGACTCCCAGCTAGACAAGAGGTTTCAATTGCACTTTGTTAACGTCTCTGTTGTATGTTTCGGTTTTCGTTCACTAGAATAGAACGATGTCACTTGGCGAGTCTCTTTTCAATTCTAGTGCCATAGAGTTAAATGACACCGCCAAGATGACACAAATTTTAATATCTGAACGTACAGCCACAAAAGAAGTCCTTTTGTTCCCTGTCCTACACTTCGGCTGTAGCTTCTTCACAAAGAATAGCATACACCTTTTGCCAGCATTGAAGCGAAAAGGTTATGACATACTCGCTCCAAATGCCTGCTCGTCATGAAGCCATTTTCTGTTCGGTGATAATATTTTCAGGCTTTAGTGGAGAAAGTTACTCAAGGAACTCAAGCGGAGCATGATGCTTAGGGCGTAATAAAAGCTTATGGGAATCGTGATCCGCAGATTACTCGCCACCTAGCATGCAAATTGCAGTTAAATGCACGTATCTTAAAAGTCTTAAAGACAGAAGGGTAGGTTTATTAAATAAATTAAAACAGAACGATGCATGTGTACACTTAAGATGTGACTGAAAATAATTATGATTTTTATGAAATTTGAAACAAGAATACATCATGAAGATAATGTTAATTTGATTTAATTCAAAAAAATCTCACCATGAACAATTTGTAGTATTGGTTGATATATACAGAATTGGTTGATGGTATGTTGGAACAATTTTGGAAATAGCATCTTCAAAATATTTAATACGAGTCAAATAAAGTCCGGATACAGAAAAAAACAAGCCGCGAGGTGCGGCCCTCCACATGGTCAACTAACCAGTAATATTTACATGAATATGAAAAATACTAGACACAATAATAACTATGAAAATAATACTACTTTAAATAATAATAATTAAAGGTACTCTTGAAAGTAATTGGAATGAGTTAATACTATTCGTATCATCTACGAGAGCGTCTATTGATTACGTAGATAAGGGCGATGATTGAATATTCACGCAAATTAATCGGGAGCGGGGAGGAAGGCTACAAAGCCTTTTCTACGTTATTTGTTATTTTCATTTCGATGCTTGAAGGACAAAAGAGCGCTAGCAAAAATAAATGCAGATTTTGTTATTATTATTATTTAAAGTAGTATTATTTTCATAATTATTATTTTGTTTAGTATTTTTAGTATTTATGTAAATATTACTGGAAAGTTGACTGTGTGGACCTCAAGGGTTTTCTGGTTTCCCTTCAAAAACTAATAAGAATTTATAAATTTTTTAAACATTTATTACTGTGTTCTGCAATCAGGTTAAAAATTCATTTTTTATGAAAAAACCCTAAATTTTTCCAATTTTTTCATTAAATTAAAAAACGGTTCCAACGATTTTTTAAGAAACGTAAAAACATCATGAAAATGTTAGGACACGCCGATGGACACCTCAGTGATGCAAATACTATATTTGGTTCGCGAGATATAGTGAATGGCATTCAAGGTCATTATGACTTAAGGATTTTTATTTTTTATTTAATTTTTTTTATCGATATTACAAACAGTGTTGCTGGGTTTGTTTGCAAGAACTATTTGAAGTATATAAATTTTAAAACCATTGATTACTGCGTGTTGCAAATAAGACTAAAAAATTACTGTATAAGAAAAAACCTAAATTTTTTACACTGTTTTAAATAAATTAAAAACGGCTTCAACAATTTAAAGATGGAAATCCCATGTTTGCTTAGTAAGATAGTGCATGACAGGAATGACCTTCAAGGGGTCAAAACAGCAAACCCCCGACCGAAGTTTCGCAAAAACTAATCAGCTGTTAAAATTGCAAAGGCGCTTTGATTGACACCTCAACAAAGTCGATACGACTTTGTTTACGTGAGTTATGCTCGTAGTAAAACTGCGCGAACGTGCGTATTCACACACACACACATTCTTCCTAAAAACACTTCAAATATACTCTAAAAACCTCAAAACGTAAAGATATGTTGAAAATTTCAATTTAGATTTTCGAGGCGA
Organism: Oxycera nigricornis; assembly: GCA_963942545.1. NCBI lineage: Eukaryota > Metazoa > Arthropoda > Insecta > Diptera > Stratiomyidae > Oxycera > Oxycera nigricornis. Next base: position 89,823,386 of record OZ012660.1, on the reverse strand, counting down.
TTACAAGAACTTCCCTTATACTGGGAAGTTAAAAATACTTGTAAACATTAAATTCCTGATATTTTGTTCATTTAAATCCTTGACATAATTAAAATGGTTGCATTTTGGTCGTTTGCTTTACATTATCATTGGATTATATATTCTTTGATTATAATATTTTTAACCGTTAATGTGGTTATTTGTCGTTCAATATAAAAAAAAAAGAAAAATAAGAAATTCAATCAAAAATCTCACAAAAAAGTAGCCAATGCCACAAAAACAATTAAATACCTGAAATTTAATGTTTATTTCATTGCAAACAATAGAAAAAAATTGAGCAGAGATGCTTTACATTTCAGTTAATTGTATGCATCCCAGACCCACTATTCATTTTATTCAAATAAATACTTATTTCGTAGGAAAAAGCTTCGAATGAGTATGTGTTTGAGGCAATAATGTTGCTAGAGGAAACCTAAATGTTGCTTTTCATAGGAGACTCAAATACTTCTTCAGATTAATCCTCCGTCTCCGATTGAGAAGCCGTACAATGAAGAAGCCAAATGTCTATTTGCGTTTGAATATATCTTTGTTACTAAAAGCTCCTTATCATATACAGTGATGGACAAAAGATTTCACATATTGCCGTTTGTTGAATAAAATAAGTATTGAAAAAAAACCAAAAGAACATTTAATTAGTTATTTTTGGAAAATAAATATTCATCCCTAAGCTATTAAATATCACAATAATATAATATATAAAGTAATATCCTATTCTGGAAAACAACAAAAATTTTTTAAATTACTCAGTTTTGCTCGGACAAAAGTTTTCATACAGTTCATCGCATTTTGTTATTTAAAGGCATGGGTTTCAAATTAATATCTCGTCGAAAGTCCCTTCTGTCTTATCACCTCTCTTAATCTTAAAGGCATCGACTAAACCAGCTTTTGTGTATAATCTGCCGTTATTTTTGCCATTCTAATTGAAGCACCTCCTTTAAACGGGTTTTGTTGGAAATAGTATGCTTCGGCAAACGTTGTTCTAGTTCTTCCCACACATACTCAATCGGATTGAGATCTGGCCCAGTAGGACCAGTAATGCTTACTGCATCGATTCCGTAATCATTTTTCGGAAGCTAATACGGATCGTTTTCGCAATACCGCATCGATTACTTTAACATGGCGATGTCATTGGCAGGATCCGTGCTAACTCCATTTCGCATTACCAGGAAGCGATGCTGGAATCAATTCGTCGGAACGCATTCCATCATTGATTCCAAGTAATGCTTTCCAGAACCGATTACCAAGTAAGCATTGCGAAACACATTCTTAGGCATTGATTCCAGCATCGCTTCCTGGTAATGCGAAATGGAGTTAGCACGGATCTTGCCAATGACATCGCCCTGTTAAGGGGGATAGCCACTGTGATGGGTAAAAAAAAATTTTTTTTTTGGTTTTAAATCAAAGTTTATATGTTCAAAAATATGTGTACAAAATTGCAAGTCAAAATTTCAAAAATTGATTAAGTTATAATGATTGTAGTGACAGCAGGTAGGCCGATCAGCTGCTCAGTATCGCATCGAAAAAGCTAATAAAAAAATTAAGAAAGTCAACAAGACCCCTGCAGATGAAGAAGAAGAACCTTCATATGGTCCAGGTTTCGATAGTTTAATATAGGTATGAAAATTTTAAATTTTTCTATACATGATTTCATTACGAGAGAAATGGACTAAAATCTTTAAACGCATTTTTCTCGTAACGACTTTTTTTGAACTGGTCGCATCAATAACTCGAACAATTATTAACCGATGTCTAATTTTTTGTTTTTTTTGTTCGTCTTAGTAGTGGTAAAGGTTGAGCGTAGCCGATTTGAAATTTTTTGTGCTTTACTATTTTTAAACTATTTGAAAACCAAAATTAACAATCGAAAAAATTAAAATATTGTCAATTGGTCACCATTTTGTGAAAAATCAAAATCGTACAACGATAACTACATTCATACAGATTCCAAAAAAAAATTTTTTTGTTTATTTTAGAGTACCGGCTTTTAAAAAATCGATGCGACCATGGAGGATGAATTTTTTTTCAGGCGCCACGGCATCGTTTATATTGTTAAAACTATTTAATATTTTTTAATACAAATTTGTGGAAAAGTTATTAGATGTGTACTTTATAAAATAAAAAAAAACCCGATCCAAAAATTCCTCTACTTACTCGGTCAAAAAGAAATTTAAAAATTACTTATTTTTCGGCCGTCACAGTGGATATCCCCCTTAAAGTAATCGATGCGGTATTGCAAAAACGATCCGTATTAGCTTCCGAAGATAGATTACGGAATCGAAGCAATAAGCATTACTGGTCCCACTGGGTATGATCGCGGCAAGATGTATAGGTGAATTTTGGGAAACCCACTAGCATTGCACAATTATAAACTGGCATTACTTTGACCGGTTGTATCTCAGAAACTAGTGAATATAATTCAACTACTTACTTTTTTATTTAAACTCACAAAACAGAACAATATTTTTTGTATGAACCTTACCCTCATTGATTTTTGCAGACTATTATTTGATTATTTTTGAATATCATACTCATATCTATGTATTTCTTTTTGATTCGCTCGAATCACTTCAAATCACTTCTGCACAGCACTCTTTACAATGTCTCAACCACTCACTTCAGCACAGCACTTTTTTAAATTCGCAAATACTACCCGTTCGATAAACGTCAGAAGACTAGTTCCTTATCCTTTGGAATTTTAACACTTGAGACAATTATTACCTGCCTTGATTAACTGCTCACCTTGAGAATCCTTGCAGCCTTGTGTTTTTGCTACCTAGAACACAAACAGATGACAATGAAATCACAAAACGAAACGAATATTTCCCAGAAAGATTGCTCGCACGATGATGAAAAACGAGCCCAAATTGCGATTTTCAATGTTACATTGTTTTTTAGCCATTATTCAATTCCCTGGCAGTCACGACAATATGTTTCCATCGCTTCATTTTTGCATTACTAGGTAATGTATAGAAATTTTCAATCACTCAATGACTACTTTTCAGATTCCCTATGCATTACTTTGGAATGCATTTCATTTTCAAACATAAGCATCGATGAAATCATACGTTAAAAAGGAATTGTTTTAAAAACGTCCATCAGCTATACGTTACTATTGCTTCATTTTTGCATTACTAGGTAATGTATAGAAGTTTTCAATCATTCAATGATTACTTTTCAGATTCCCTATGCATTCCTTTGGAATCAATTCCATTTTCCGACATAAGCATCGATGAAATCATGCATTACCAAAGAATTGATTCCAAAAAGTCCGAATGGGGGTGATTGCCGGGGAGTCAGTAAAGTATGAGAACATTATATGCAATCCACATTTTAATATTAAAAGCCGTGTGTTTTGAGTCATTGTCTTGTTGGAAATAAAATTGATCATCTAATCCCAACATTATGGCACTCTTTTTCAAATTTTCCTTTAAATATTTAAATAGAGCTTTTGATTCATATAAATACAATCTCGCCTACACCTGAAGCAGCCATACAGCCCCAAATCATAACTCCTCCACCACCATGCTTTACTGTGTAGCAATGTTCTTTGCATTTAATTTTGTGTTGGGTTTTTTCCATACCAGCGTTTTATCGTCACACCGAAATATATTATATTTATTCTCGTCGGACAATAATATATTATTCCAGAAATCTTCAGGCATACCAATAAAGTCTTTCGCGAATTGCAACTTCTTTTTATTAATTTTACTAATTAGAGGTTTCTGTTTAGGTACCCGTGCATTATATCCATTTCGATGAAGGACTCTACGTACAATTTTTGGATGAACAGTTTTTTTAAAGTCAAATTTAAATTGGGCTGCAATCTTTGATGATGTTGTCTTGGGAGTTTCCTTAATTATTCTTACAACCTGTATTGTGTAAATGTAAACCAATAATGTGATTCATAAGCCGCAATGAATTATTTCCAACTAACCTGTGCTTCCTCCCTTATAGTAAGTTTTCGCGGTCGTCCATTTCGGGGAGAACTTTCAAATTCTGCCTCGTTTTTGAAACGTTTTACAATACTGCAAATTGTATATCTGCTTCTGCCCATTATATTTCCAATTTCTCCGTACGATTTATTTTGCTTGCATAAATTCGAAATTATTTTACGCTCTTCTTGCGTAGTTGCCTGCTGCCTGCGAGCCATGATCACAACATTAATGACTTCAAAAATACGCGAATACATTTCACCGCCTGTCAAATACTTTACGGGACTTTCCCGTTACATTATCAATATCGGTCTTGCCAGTGTTACAACTTTCTCAATGTTGGAAAGCTTTTAAAACTTAGTGTGTGAAAACTTTTGTCCAGGGCAAAAACGTGTAATTAAAAATGTTTTCGTCTTTCCCAGATTAGGGTATTCTATTGTAAAGTCTACTTTTGTGATATTTGATAGCTTAAGGATGAATATTTGCTTTCGTAGAATATTGAATGAAATATGTTCTTTTGGGTTTGTTTCAATGCTTGTTTTGTTCAACAAAGCTCTGTGTGTGAAAACTTTTGTCCACCACTGTATATAATGCATCGAGATCATCGGTAGTTATAATTTTGTTGCAGTGACATACATTCCAATCTCCAATTATAATACATAATATAATTTAAACACGGGCATGTACATTTAAACTTAAGTTTTCGTTATCCATATAAATCAGTTATTTCGACTATTAACCCTTTCATGCTCGAATTAAATTGGGCGGCAGTAAATTTTTTTGGAAGCATAGTCGTAATTATCATTGACCTAAATATGACCTGAAGAAATTTTCAGACTCATAGGTTTCTCGGTTTGTTAGTTATTGAATGTTGCCTACAGGCAACATTGGGCAACTATGGTAAATCTAATAAAATATTTTTATGAGATTTAATACTATGTTCATTATAATTTTTTTGTTTTTGAGTGTTATTTTTATAACAATACATGCCTAGTATGACAGTGTTTTTATTAAAAATGAAGTATGATTCGAAACAAAACAATTTTTTAATGGATTGCAGCATAAATAAACATTACATTTGATGCATTTACACCGAGAAAACCCAGTATGGCATAGCCTGCATCGACCTTTTGATTCCCATTGAACCCAGTGACTTAAATTGTCTAAACGGATAGATTTTGCAGGCTCTGCAACATACTCTCTTCTGCCGGAAGTGGATCCAGAAGGCGTTGATTTGGATGGAGAAGAGCATCTTGAAGAAGAAGTGGACTACGTTGGTGATAGATTTGATGGGCGACGTCTTTTTTGCGACCTTTGATGTTTGCTTTGCATTTATCAGCTCATTGACAATATCCAATTGAAATTTTATCAACGGCATATTCACATTGCCTTAATTATGTATAATGTCTCTGCAATACAACAGCCAGCTATTTACTACAGCAGAATTTATGCACCAGTATACAATGCGCATATACCAGTTTTTCAAACGGTGGTTGACTTTATACAATTCTAGCAGCATGTCTGCAAGGTCAACGCCTTCCATATGCTTGTTATAGCATTCAACTATACCTGGTCGAGGTATTGTAATAAATTTTTTCTCTTTTCGGCACCATCTCTTGCATTCACTCATTGGATTTTTACCTGCGTAGTTAGAAACCAGTTGCACACTCTTATTGTCATACCAACGCCAAACAATCAAGTTGTGCGATTACTCATATTTGAAATCGCATGATCCTCGGCCTTTTTTTCGAAGATCCTGCTCACTTTTTAGAGTACAATGTTTCAAACGATTACTTCGGATTGTACTAATGGATAATATGCTCCTTTGTCTTACTATTAGAGCAATCAAGAAGCTTATTGACGTAAACCAATTATCAAAAAATAACTTATAATTTTGATTCATAGGAATGCTAGATGCCAAATGTAAGACAATGTCTGATGATATTCCCAAACCAAAAGATGCACAAGTTCCTTCACCAATGTAGAGGGTGAAATCATAAATAATGCCAGATACACCAGCTCTAGTGAACATTTTGAAGCCCCATTTATTTGGCTTATTCGAGAGATATTGCTTCAAACTGTGTTTACCTAAATTTTAAAATACATTTAAGCAATTGAAAGATTTAATGGAAAGTGTGGTTTCGGCGTGTCGGTTGGCATCCTCATCAGGTGCTGTCATAAGCCAGCCGTCACGAAACAGCACTACCACGGTTAGCTTGTTGGTGGATTAAGCTTCGTTATATTTCAACCATTTGTGTAATTTACATCTGTGAATTATAACGACCGTCAATGGGTTCGTATATAGCTACGTTACTAAGTTTAAGTTTATCATTGGTTAGAACCTCCTAGTCTAGTCAACAACATTATTTTCTAGATTTTTGTGCTTTATGGACTACTAACTTACTAACACTATTGATGCACATTAATGACGTGACATGACGGCTGGCTTATGACAGCACCTGATGAGGATGCCAACCGACACGCCGAAACCACACTTTCCATTAAATTAACGATGCACCAGCATAACCTGGAAGCTAAGAACTCCCATTAATGTGCATCAATAGTGTTAGTAAGTTGCTAACCATAAAGCACAAAAATCTAGAAAACAATGTTGTTGACTAGACTAGGAGGTTCTAACCAATGATAAACTTAATTGAAAGATATCTATTTTTATGTAAAAGTTTATTACCTTTGAATGTAATCATTTGTTCATCGATGTTTTGGTGTTTTTCTTGGGGAATTTCATTGCTTTTTTTTAATAACATCTAGCAATGGGCGAACTTTGTATAACTTATCGTAGCCAGGTTGACCCTTTTGAGGCTGATCAGCGTTATTATTTATGTGTAAATATCGCTTGATTTTATCAAATCTACTTGTTGGCATAGAATTTGCAACATCCGACAACTTGACAATTTGCGCCCATGCCATTCTGTATGTTGAAATTCTTATTATAGCGAGATATAATAATATTCCAACATATTTTTTAATTTCAAAAACTTCACATTTCAACTTTGCTCCATAAGTTTGTGCCGCATGCAAGTTTGTTTCTGCCAAGCTTCATCCGTAAAAAAACTGGTTAAAATATTCAATCGGTTGTTTCACCATATTTCCACGCATTTCGCTTTTCCAATTGACACCACATTGCATCAACGAAGTACTTCTTCAGCGCAAACTATTCATATCTATTTTTTCTACTACCTCTTGTTCAATCGCTTCATTTTCTCCGTCTTTTTCGACGCCAATTGTTTTCATTTCTCATCTTTCTTTATTTACGATATGTACTCGAATTTGGAAATAATTGATTACTTTATCAATTTTAAACACTTCTTATCACGACACTTTTTTCGCGAGCTAAACTTTACAACTTATCTCCACGAACATCGGCTAATAACTGAACACGTGCTTTGTCAATTTTTATGAAAAATGACACAATGCAAAAAATCAAAACAAGCCGTGAGGTGCGACCCATGAGGTCCACACGGTCAACTTCCCAGTAATATCTACATAGATATTAAAAATATTAAACACAATAAAAGTTATGGAAATAATACTACTTCAAATAATAAAAATGTACCTCTCATAAAAATTATTGGAATGATTTAATATTAATCGTAACATCTACGCGAGCGTCATTGGATTACGTTAGGATTTTGGTGCATTGGTTTGATTGATTATTCACGCGGATCAATCGGAGGGGGGATAGGTTACAAAGCAGTTTTTTCATTAAAGTTAAACATGGTGCTGTGAAGACTATTGAAAATCTGCTCAAATTTTGCAAATATTAATAAACTTTGATTGACTATACAACAATGTCTTTAGAATAAGAGATTTAAGGTATAATGATTCGAATGAACCCTTTTTACATGGTGACTTTGAATGATTTTTTATTTTTTATTTAATTTGTTTGTAATCATGAGAAAAGTTTTTGCTGGTTTCTCTTCAAAAATTGATAAAAGTTTATAAATTCTATAAACAATTATTATTACAATGTGCAAATCCGGTTAAAAATGAAATTTTTTATGAAAAAAACACTACTTTTCTAAATTTTTTTTTAATAAATCGTAACAACCGCTTTAAATTTTTTTTTAATATATAAAAAAATTCATAAAGATGTTGATACGCGTCGATTGACACCTTAATGATGGAAAGATTATATTTGGTTCTCGAGATATAATGAATGACGTAAATGACCTTGAACGTTTAATGAGTTTTTATTTTTTATTTAATTATTTTTGAAAACATGAAAAAAAATTGCTGGTTTTTACACAAGAACTGTTTGGAGTATATAAATAATATAAACGTTGATTACTTAGGATTGAAAATCAGGTTAAAAATTTTGTGTTTTTGAAAAAACCCTAATTTTTTGCACTTTTTTTAAAAGAATTAAAAAACGGCTCCAACGATTTTTTTTAAAAATCTGATAGATTCATAAAAATGTTGATACCCGTCGATTGACATCTTATCGATGAAAATGTTTGCTTCGTGAGATGTAGCGCATAACATGGTTGACCTTCAAGGGGTGAAAACAGCAAACCCCCCTACCGAAGTTTCCCAAAAACTAATCAGCTCCTAAGATTACAAAGACGCTTCGATTGACACCTTAACAAAGTCGATACGACTTTGTTTACGTGAGTTATGCTCGTAGAAAAACTGCCCGCGAACGCACATACGTACGTACGTACGTACATACACACACACACACATACATAATTCTTTCTAAAAACACTTTATATATACTCTATAGACCTCAAAACGTAAAGAAAAGTTGAAAATTTCAATTTCGATTTTCGAGGCGATTACAAGAACTTCCCATATACTGGGAAGTTAAAAAAAAACAAAAAAAAATAGTGGGACTTATTAGCTTGTAACTTAATGTTGCCTGTAGGCAACATCGGGCATGAGAGGGTTAAGAAAGAATGATAAATGCTTCACCAACGCAAGTACAAAGCTTGTTTACTTAGAAGTATAATAAGTAATAAAAAGTATATTTTTGCAAATATTTACCTATATATCTAAATGAATGTAACGTTTTGGTTGCAATTAAGGCTACCTAATCAACTTAAACTATTAAATATTTATCTTGCTACTAACTTATAAACCTCGTAACTAAAGGCTTGGAAAAACATTCATATTACACATCTTCAAAGCAGTATCGAGAATAGAAAATGAAACTATCTTTTAATAATAAGAATTCAAGCTATTTATAATCTTTATCGCTAGTCTTTTACAGGCACGTTTACCAATTTAAACTTCCAAGTGAAACCATTTGGAGAAATAATTAAATGGTTGACGATAAATCACATTTACCCCCTTGAGTGAACGAACGTACAGACGAACTACTCAATCTTCATTAAAAACTTTTCAACCCGAATTTACAAACAAATTCACTTTGATTACTGCCGAATATCATCCATTAGAGCGGGTAATCCGTAAGGTTGCAAACTTTGACTGAACTAATTAGAAGTGTAATTAAAGGTTTCTCATCCGCTGATTAAAAGGTTTAGCTCGTGAGGAAATCGAACTGTTTGGAAATCAGTACTTTGTTATTCTGAACAAACACTACCTGGCATAGTATTTCTGGTATTTTTCTTTAATAAAAAACGATGTAAATTTACGAAAGAATCTAAATGCAGATTTTCAAGTAAAATTCAAAAAAGCATTTGTTATACGAAGTCTGTCTTACTGACGTAGCTATCAGTTGTGCTGGTAGTTTTTAATTTAAATATTTCAATCCTGTTGTGCGAAAAAATATGTTAAGCAAAAAATTTTCTGGAAAGTTTCCATCGATCAATGTGCTATCAATAATTTTACACGGGGTCAATAGTCGCGATATTTTGTGAATATTTTGCTGATGGTCACTCTAACAGAACATGTGGGGCCAGAATTAAGTTAAAATATCGAATATTCTATTTTTAGGGAAGCTTTCAAAATTTAGTTCGGATTTTCGTCATTTTTTTTATGGAATTACATAATTGAAAAAAATAAAGAAAAATATGGAAGGTGGTACAATTATTCTGACACGACCTATAACTATAGGTGCACTCAAGATAGTGTAAAAGTTTAAACGCAATCAGTTTGATAGTTTTAAATGTATTTAAATTTTAATTTGAAAATAATAGTAGACTCTGGCAGTCTAGGTGGAAATAAGAAACTCGAAATTAAAGAATTTTTTTGGCTTATCGCTGTTACGTATTAAGCTGAGATCTAGCATGACCCGTTCTTTTCTATATGTAACAATTTCGTAAATGGTTTACATCTCGTCCTCCAATGTATCATCATTTCAAAATATTTAAAATCAATAAATCCAGAATATTGAGTCATCACTTCGCAGTACTGCCTTAAAAGTTTTAAGTGGATCGATAATGGAACCACACATTACTAAACTGTGCTAAAGTGATACAGAATACTTTAAAGCAGAGTTACTAAGCTTCTGCATTCACATCGTCAAGCCATGACAAAAATCCCAATTGTGTAGTTTTGTCAGCAGCAAAAACATTTTCATCAAACATATTGAAACCGCATCTTTTCGATACATCATCTGTATCTGGCACATATTCTTTTACCTAAATTTTTTATTCACGTAGACGTGATTTCACGTTCTCTTACACGTGATCAGCAACAACGATTATGGAATGAATGCTTTCGTAAATATAATGAAAGGTTAAAGTAAATGAAACAACATTGTGGTCATTCAAATGTGAAAATATGTCATTCAACTAATCCACCAGTACTAAATATTCTTTAGTTTGTATGAAATCGGTCAATGAGCTATTTTCAACACACAATTCAAACAGGCTGAGTAAAACTTTTCTTCGAGGCAACCATCTGAAAACCATTGATTTATTCTTAGTATCCATTGCTTTTTTGACAATTTGACAATTTTAAAGGCTTTTAAGGAGGTCACAATTTTCATCATAAATCGATCAAACGCCGACATATTTTTTTATTTCAGGCAACTAATAATAAATTGTCTAGAATGCCAGAACTATAAATTTGATAGTACTACCGTGATCTAAATTATATTTTAATTTTATCAAATTATTTTCAACTGATTTAGGTTCGTACATAATTTGGCCATGGAGAATGTTGAAGTTCATAGTGTAAAACCATTGTATAATTTATCTTTATAAGTGTCATTCTGATAGGCAGTAACATTATCTTCTAGTAACTTTCTTCGTTTTAAGTGTGTTTGTTTTGCTTTAAGGATCAGAATAATTAAATTTAGGTAGTAATTCTGTCTATTAAGACTGAATTATAATTTGGAAAAAATACTACATGTGCATGAAGCTGAGTTTTAACAATTTCTAAAGTGTTGCGATTAGTAGAATTGACCCATGCAAACTTTGAAAATAGGCTTTGTGAAAGATAATCACGTCCAATCTATGGTAACGCGCATGAGAACTGGAATAAAAACATTGCTGAACAACTTAAAAGGCTTAAGAAACAATTCATATCTCATGCAATATTTTATCTAGATTTTATAGATGCTGATACAATATGCAGCTTAAGGTACCAGTCCACTTTGGAAGGCGAAAAAGACCATTGTTCAAGCATTTGTTTCTTAAAAACTTATTTAATATTGGAACAAAACAAAAAAAGTATAACTTTTATTTTTTATGCATTATTCTTTTTTATAGAGGGCGCTGAAAAATCGTTACTCCGCGGCAGATAGATAACCTTTGGATTGGGAGATCTGAAACGAAAAATTTAAACGGCACCTCAAAAAACAAGTTTTTTTACACCGTAATCCATCACCGTTTTCCAAAAAATCGGTTTAAAAAATATGGCGGACTTGTGAAAAAATGTCAAAAATCGACCGTTTTTTCGTAGTTTTTTTAATGCCAAAATTTTTCTCTCAGGTTTTTGCTAATATTCTGGTGAATTACGGTGTCATAATCTCTAACAAATAAAACACATCAAAGTTTTTGAAAATCGGTTCGGTAGATCCAGAAATTATCTTTCTGCCATGTTAAAAAACCTTGTTTTGGGTAAAACGTGTTTAAAGTTTTTGTCCCATTTGGCTGACAAACATTTTGTGAAAAATGAAAAATTGGTTATTTTTCAAAAACACGCAATTGATATGTAGAAGCCTAAGTAAACACTGAATACATGCAAAAAAGTCGTAAATATAATGTATATAGGAGAAATCGGTATTTTAGAGAAGGGGAGTGAAAGAGACGCTACGCGGCCGACAGCTGATCGAACACCTAAAAAGAGCTAAAAAACGCAAACACGTTCAAAGTCGCCATTTATATATTAAACTTTCGAATTTCGAAAAGATTTTTCTGGAGGTAATTTTTGAAGTCGAAAAATGCAAAAGAAAACTTTTCCATTTTTTGAAATTTATGTGGACTAGTACCTTAAGGAAGATAACATTTACAGATTACTAAAAAAACCGTCGGTGCGACGCTTGAGATCCACACGACTTACTTCTCAGTGGAGTGAATAAAGAAACAATCTTTTGTTTTATTGTTAATCGTTATTATTATTATTTTTATAAAAACAAAAATAAAAGAAATCAATAAGGTCGCATATTACCAAGCATCCTATTCACGGCAGCTACAATTGAATAGGATTCAATATTATGTTAAAAGTCAACTTATTATAACCAGGCATTACATGTTCAGTGTATATTATAATATTGCCTCCGAATGTTTTTTGAAACACAACATTCTTGTATTAATTGCGTGATAAAAACCAACTTTAAAGTGTCAAACGATTGTTGATTTTTTCGTATCGAACAATATTCTTACGTTCAATTTCTTTGAACTACCATTATTTTCATATTTTTCGAAGTACGTTCATAATTATTAACATCGTTTTTTTTTGTTATAAAGAATATCTAGCCATTATTAACAATGGTTATTCGTTATTGAGGGTATTTAATTATTATTAATAATACTTATTCGTTGTTAAGAATGTTTGATCATTACTAAATAAATTTTATTGTTATTTACAATATCAAATCATAACTAACAATATTTGATTATTATTACCAATATTAAGTTATTTATGACAATATCTAATTATTAACTGCACTACCATCACTAGTAACATTCTCCCAAACCTGATAATATAAGTTTGGAATTCTATAAAGTAATCTTGTTTTTGTTTATAATATTTTTTTTAATTGCATTTTTCACAATATTGATCAAAATTTTGCTAAATCATACAATAATAAAAATATTACTATGAAGGTATTTAAAATCTGCACGAATGAATAGTGCATTTCATTAGTTCCAAAATCAAGCAAGTTTTTCGTCTTTTTTCAGTTTTTGCATCCTCAATAAAAATGGCTGAACCGATTTTGCTGAAAGCGCACCCAGTTTTAAGTTACATAATTACGCATCGATTGAAATCAATCGCACGTCAATATCATCTTTGGTTCCTGAAATAATGAGACGAAAAATAATTACGAATGAACATACGCACATACGTCCATACACACACACAGACATCTCTCAAAAAACTATGAATTTGGTTTGTAGAGATCTCAAAATGTGGATACATGTCAAAATTTGGGATTGGCAAAATCGGCCCCATTACAAAAACTTCCCACTGGCAACTGGGAAGTTAATAATAATGATAAAAATTTATTTGTTATTCTTTGCCCAGAAGCTTCATTCATCACAAAGACGGTGCGAGAAATAATATTAAAGATTTTCCATGTGTAAATGATTTCGTTTTAAGCCTGTCTTGTACATGTGAAAAAAAAGGTTTTGTATAAAACCCAATTAAAGGGTATATCTACTTTACAAGGCCAAAAAATGTGGTCTAAGTGCGACTCTTGAGACCCACACGACTAACTTCCCAGTGGGGTGAATAAAAAGCTATAATTTGCTTTTATTGTTAATTACTATTATTAATAATTACTATTAATAAACATTATTATTCTAAATTAATATTATTACTTTTATTATTTTTATCAATTTTTTATCTAAAGCTAAAAGCTTTGGTAGAGGAAGACGTCTCCACGTGGAGATATGTGAAAATTTGGGATTCGCAAAATCGACCCCATTACAATAACTTCCCATAGGGAACTGGGAAGTTAAAAATTTTATAATTACAAATTTATCTTGAAGCCCCTGTGATATATACCGGTATATTTTTTTTGCATGCAATAAATAAAAACTTGAAGCTCATAAAAAAAAATTATTTAAATATATGTAAACATTTTACCACAATAGTGACGTCATAAAAATACAAAAAAATGAGTAGCAAACGATGCCATTGATTCCAACTGGAAGAATTGCCTGAAGCAGGAAAATCAAAACTATTATGTTTTTTATGTTACTGGCTATCATGTGAACCAATAAAAAAAAATTTCGGTGCAAAAAAGCAAAATAGCGTCGGTTAAAAAGAAGTTCTCCAAAATCGTAATTTTTTTTTGTTAATTTGTCATTTGTCGGTACTATATATATGTAGAGTTCATATTCAATTTTGATTTTAATCGGCGGAGCCCAGATCTATGTATATATATATATAGGGTGTCCCATAATGACCGCACACGGACAGTACCACACAATTCCTCATGCAATTTCCAACAAAAAATATTTGGTAACGTTTTGCCGAAATCTTAACCCTTTAGCTGCTACAGTCATTAAATTTTTTTTTTAAAAAACTGCTTGACTTGCGTTTATAAAAACACCTTTACTCAAAAACTACGTTGGCTAAACAATCAAGAAAAAACTCTCCAACAAAGCGAATACGCCACTTGATTCTTTCAAATGAATTTCATAGGAATCAAATTAACATTTAAATTGTTGTAGCATTTTAAAATCAGATGTTTATTTTTTTTTATGAAAAACGTATTTAATTCTAACCACTTTATCTTAAATTTTTTTTTGTCCTGTCACGCAAAAAAATTTTATATTCTCTGATGATCAAATCTTGTAAACATTATTTCGCTATAAATTTTAAATTTCGAATAGTTACAGTAGTTCGAATGTAGCAAGGCAGGTTTTTTCAGGCGTGGAAATTTCATCTTTTTACATTAACTAACGCGTAGAAAATTTTCACACTACGCTCGACGAGTAAACAGTTATACTTTTTATCAGTTTCATCAGTGTCTGTATACAATGTTTAATGCCTAAATTATTTTTTTGTGACCTACGTCGGATTATAGTGATCCTAGAAAGAATTTAATTGCATTCTAATGACCTATTAATTATTATTATGCTCACAAGGGGTTAACGGGAATCCGATGAATTTACCACTTTTAAAGTTTAAGACTTTCAGGCATTAATGAATAATCGATGCGTATATGGAAATGCGTTCACAGGATTAAGTTTTTGCGTATACTGATCCATTCTTTCATTAGCAGCACAATTCAACTTTTCATAGGAAAATGTATTCTTTGAAATGAAATAAAAAGGATGTAGATGTGACCTTTGAAGGATTCTTTGCACTATCGTCCTTGGAAGATCGAATTGTCGACTGATTTGCCTTATACCGCAAGTTGGATTTGCTACAACATCGTTCAGCACACTTTCCTCAATGCTGGCATGTGTTAACGAAGGCCGGCCAGCGTCAGATGTTCTGTCTCTTGTCCTCGGATCTCTAGCCTTCGGAATAAGTTTAGATGGGGATGCCTTTGGTTCGGATATCTATGCCTATATTCAGCAGTTGCTCTATCACTATTATTTTCGCATACCCCAAGGACTAAAACCATATCAAAGTAATGTAAAAAGTAAAATTTCCATGCCGGAAAAAAACCTGCCATTCAAACTACAGTAACTATTCGGAATTTAAAATTTATAATGAAATCATCATCAGAGAATATGAAAATTTTTTGTGTGACAGGACAAAACATGAAAAAAACTTAAGATCAACTGGATAGAATTAAATATTTTTTTCATAAAAAAAAAAAATCTGTTTTTAAGAGGCTATAACAATTTAAATGTTAATTTGATTCGTATGAAATTCATTTGAAATAATAAAGAGGAGTATTCGCTTTTTTCGACTGTTAAGCCAA
Organism: Oxycera nigricornis; assembly: GCA_963942545.1. NCBI lineage: Eukaryota > Metazoa > Arthropoda > Insecta > Diptera > Stratiomyidae > Oxycera > Oxycera nigricornis. The sequence goes on along the minus strand of OZ012660.1, from coordinate 89,807,441 downwards.
CGTAGCTTTTGAGATATGGTATTTTTAGTAACGCAAGTCAAGCAATTTTTAAGAAAAATGTAAATGACTGTAGCAGCTAAATGATTAAGATTTCGGCAAAACCTTACCAAATATTTTTTGTTGGAAATTGCATGAACAATTGTGTGGCCCTGTCCGTGTAAGGTCATTGTGGGACACCCTATATAATATATATATATATATATATATATATATATATATATATACATATATATATATCGATACAATAGAGCGTGCGTGTGCGCTTTGCAAGTGTTTCAGCTTCAAACGCGTTTTTTGACCTGGTTGACATGATTTTGAAAAATCGGAACGATTAAGCTGAAATTTGGAGGGATTATTCAGTACATATACAGTTATAGTCGGAACTTGAATTAGAATTTTTTATAAATATTCAACCCATGTTGTTCACAACTTGAGTTGCAAATAGAAGACCAAAAATTTAAAAGTCTGCCATTTTGTTTTTTTTGCACCCAAAATGTTTAGTTCTAATTCTGACCATAGCCACTCACATATATTTCAAAATGCGGTTGAATTTTTTTTTGTTTCAGACTAACCTGACTAGAGATATCATGTCATGCGATTTTAAATAGAGCTTCATTATGGTCGCCATTTCGTTACCATGGTTGAAACAAAATTAATTTGTTTGTAACGTGTAAGGTTCACATTTTATTATATAAAAGATTCAAAACAATAAATCTATCACACACATTTTCATTTAATTTTCAAGAATATTTTGAATTTTTAAAACCCCATGCTATTGATTTATAACTAATTTCAATTTCAATGTGCAAATGCTTTCACCGTCGTTAATGTACATTTCTCAAATAACCGTAAATGCAATTCATTAAATCTTGATTGAACCACATTTTGCTGAACAAAAAGAGGGCAAGTTGGTTTATTCCATCTCCATTTTCCTAGATATCCTTTCTATTATTAGTCGAAGAAAGAAAAGCTACAAGCTATGATACATAAAGCGCTTGTGTGTTCTTTTTATGGTTTTTTTCAGAGGGAAAGAGGAAAAAGTGAGAACTGTTAGCTGCAATACCCAGCAGCCATACTTCAAATGCATTCCTGGCATTTTAGATTTCTGCCACAAGTCCAATATTTGTTTGCCGGAAGCAGAGTCGTTTGTATTTTATTGCGGTGAATATTGTTGTCATACCGCTGCTATGTGAATCTTTCGTAAAAGAGATCGTAAAAGGATGTGTGAGGCGTTGGTGATAAAAGTTAGTGTTGTCTCTTTATAAAAACACTCGAAGCCAGCACGAATTAAGCTGAAAATGTTTAATTCCAAACTAATAATATTTTAATCATATTGTTTTGTTTTTGCAGATGATGGATGGACCGTAAGATGGCTGATTATTTTTTGAGGAAACACATGAGGTTCCCCAGCACTGATAATATTCACGTTTATTTATTTGAATTTCTTTACCTTGAAGTACTAACAATCGCCGTTGTTTAATCAAAAGCAAACTATCAGCTATAAATAAGGAAGGTCGTTTAACTATAGTCAAATGAAGAATTTTTCACATCTTTTCCAATGTAATTATAAGAGGGTGAATAACATTTTACTTATTTCGAAATATACATAGATACAGTGTCTGAAATAGTTGTATTTGCATTGATACCATATTTTCGCTTTCGAAATTTTTAGGCGTATCAGCTTGAAAATTTATTATCAGAATGCCTTCGTTTCATGTCTATACAGAACTTCTTGGTTCAGCGTTTTGCCCTAACATGATTTAGCTTTCTACTTAAATAGAGCATCTGTTTCTAACTAGCGGGAAGAATTTATTTGATCAAATTAGATTCTGTGAGTTGAGTGCATGGTTCAATTAAATTAATTTAGAATTCCCTATATAATACTTCGAATAAAGTCAGTAATGAAAAAAGTTGATTGTTGAGTAGTAAGATCTGAACAAATTTGGTGATCAAATTATTTTAAATAATTGGAGAAAATTTCATTACTATGTTGTTCTTTGTTAATATCAAACTAGCCACATTCATTTTCAATCATTTCCTCTTATTTCACTAGGCTGTACATCAGCGGTAACTCCTATTACCCATCATCCTAGTGTGGTTTTGAAATCGACAGTGGAATGCTTGCAGGCGAAAAGTGCATCAACAATAGAGTATGACGGCATTTGAGCACAGCGGGAAAATGCGGCAGCTAGTCGGAAACAGGACCTAGCAATACAAATGACATCGTAGATATTGTCCGATTCCTTTGAACCGCATCTACTAGCTCCTTCTCAGTTTTATTTTGTTTTGTCCTGATTGCATCCTTCTGTTCACGCGTCGCACTCAGACGTTCTGAGCTTATTAGGGGCGAAGCAGCTCTGGTGCTGCAGTGGATGTGATTTATCGCTACTGATTCGATTTGTCCTGTTGTTTCCCTGATTCTCGCATTTTAATTAAAAAATGGAGAAACTGTAAGGTTTCTCTAATAGGTTTGCGATGAACGACAATGCTAGTTTTCTTATTTGAATAAGAGCAAATGCATTCATGGTTGTTGAAATTTTGTGTCAAATAATTCTGAATAGCTTTGCAAATATCAAATTGAACAAAATTAAGGATGAATTTGAGGAGATCAAAGTGACACGAAGCAGCTTTTATTTCAAAATACTTATTTTTGGAAGTTTTTACTTCCATTTACCGTCCATATTCAAATTGTTATCTTTCTACCGAGTTCACTTGATTGATATTTTCAAAATCAATTCTATTTCAATTTCTCGTATAGTATCATATTTTTTTGTGTAGAGCTAAGATAAATTTTTAGCTTGTGAAGTATTTTCCAATTACAATAAAAAGTTTCAGTGCCCACGGGGAATAGGAAGCAGAAACATATTATAAAATTCCAGCAACAAACACTCCATTGTCTGATTTTCTTGATATGCATGAAGGTGTAGTGGAATCACATGTTCAACCACTTGTCCATCTGCACTCATTCATGCGTATTATGCCACGCATGCCCGTTCATCTCACTAATTTAAATTCAGCCACGCGTGCCCACAAGATGCCCACGAACAGTATTAACACATAAATCACAAGGGTCATTTAATATGAATTACATACGGAGCAATGCCATCCCAAACGTGACTAAAAAGTGTCAAGTAGACACGGCGCTCTTTTTGATGACCACTTGCAAGGCGTTGGAATCCTTGCAATGTGATTATGGGTCAACATGTGAAATACGGAAAACTAATGAAATAAATTATAGATTTATTACAAACATATGCATTGGTCCTGTGGGAAAATAGTTTTAAGTCAATGTTTAGTAAATAGAAATTAGGCTAAGATTTTGTATAAAAGGAGAAAGATATTTGGAATAAAACAACATTCATACAAGTGAATTTGGACTGCCTGCATCGGCACCCTTTCATTTGAGTGTTCATTGCGGCGCTTGCGCTGTACAGAAATATAGGCAGCTCACGCTTGCCATCAGCTTTGGCGCTAGACGCCGATATTTAGGTGAGCCCCTCCTTCCTCTAATTGTTATCATAATGGCCCCTAACGAAAACTTATTACATGGCGATCCTGCCAACCTATTTGCCGATATTTAGGACCAATAATGGAAGGTTTTGAGGAATTATGGGAACAATACTCCCCTGGTACACCAGCAAGAGCACAAGCATACAAGGCGACAGGACGAAAAGAACTCGCAGCAATCGGACCGAAGCCACTCACAATAGAGGACTACCGCAAGAAGATAGCGAAAAAGCAACCACCACCGCCGATCAACAAGGAGAAGAGGAAATATAGGGGTGGAAAGAAGGTGCGATTCAGGATCGAACGTGCGAACCTATACCGCTTGATAGCAATAGCAAAGGGCGACAACAGGAGGAAGCTGTTCCAAAAACTAAAAGAACTAGAGAGATCGTATGTCGACAACATACAAAAACACGAACATGGGCAACTGCAAGTCGGTGAACCAGTCGACGTTTCAAGAATACCAGCAGGCAACGACCACGACCATAATCTTCATAATAATAGCAATTACATACAATAAGTAGAACAAAAATTATGTTAAGAAACAGTCGAGTAGGAATGTAAATGTATAAAATCTTATAACGTTATGTGAAAAAAAAATAATTTTTTTTTTGATTAGTTGATGGACAAAATTAAAGAATTATTAATTGAAACAGAGAAACTTTTGTCTAATGCAAGAAAAGGTTTAAAGAGATCATATAAACCAGAGACAATACAAGAAAAACTAAATCGTTTGGAAGAAATACAAGAAACCTTAAGGAAAGAATTCGCAAAATCAGATTCTGATAAATATTTAGACTTGAAAATACGTTTCGTCAAGTCATCAAAAGAACTAAACCATATATTAATAAGTATGCTAACTAATGGTGTGGACGATCAGACAAACGACGACAATATGGCTAATTTCGAACTTCATATGGCGATGAAAGTCATTCCATCCTTTGAGGGTAGAGCAAAGGAATTAAACGCATTTCTAAAAATTGTCGAATATATAAACAAGAAATTGAATGATGCATCAAAGCCGGAACTAATCGACTTCGTCTACAATGTTAAACTTGCAGACAATGTGCGCACTTCATTTAGCGCAAACATCCCTAACACCTTTGATATTTTAAAAACTCAACTTTTGGCTAGGTACAAACCCTTGAACTCTGTCGCGAACATTCACACCTCGCTAAGTACCGTCACCCAAAATCGTTCATCTGTTACACAGTACAAAGAACGAATTTTGTCCCTTCTTGGCGAACTTAATCAGCTCCAAATAAATGATTTAGGGACCAACGCATCAACAGAGCAGAAACAAACGATTATCAGTCTGAACGACACTTATGCTCTGACTATATTTAAGAATGGTCTGCACGACCAATACAGAAAAACCATTTTTGCCGCTAGACCACAAACACTAGCCGATGCCATTAACCTGACAATGGAGTAAGAGAAGAGCAATGCAAACACCGCAAGTAATATACTACATTACAATACGCGAAACGAGCGAAATATGATGTCAAATAACAGATACAACACTTCGAATGGAAGACAACACATCCAGGCATATGGCCAGAGCAATAATAACAATAGAACGAATAGATTCGGTAATAATGGTAACAGAAACTTCAGTCCAAACAATTTTAATAATAATAATAATAATAATAATAATAGAAGGTACGACGCCAATCAGCGCAGTAACGGGAACAACTTCAATAGAAATAACGCGAATAACAGAAATAATTATAACAGAAATAACAATAATTTTAGAAACAGACAAAGCAACAATCGGTTCAACAATAGTAATATGAACATGAATAGACAAATCAACGTCATTCACGAGCAGGGAAACGAAGAGGCATCCGGAGAGGAATAACCAATAAAGAAGTAACAACTCCTACCGGATTAACAGGATACAAAACCACTAAAATTTACAAAGTATCCGCATCTAGCCCAAGTTTTATCAGGTTATTTTGCACGAATACCAAAACATATCTGACTTTTCTGATAGATACAGGAGCAGATATATCTATATTTAAAATAAATAATACAATATCGTACATAGATGAAAATAATATATGCAACCTTACTGGAATAACCAAAGAAACGATAAAGTCCATTGGTACAACTTGTTTAAATCTGAGTATTGGCGAATCTAAACAAATTAACACATTTAATCTAGTAGAAGAATCGTTCCCAATCATTACGGATGGGATTATAGGAAGAGATATCCTAGAGAGATATCAATGCAAAATTGACTACGAAACATACACAATCACATTCATAATCAACAATGATGAGGTCACAATACCAATGAATACGAAGCCATTAAAAATGTACAATTTTAGAATTCCTGCAAGAACTGAGGCTATAGTACCGATCGACCTAGACCGAAGTGAAGACAGTATAGTACTCAATAAAGAAATACAAAAAGGAGTTTACGTAGGAAATTCAATAGTACCGTCTAAAGGTATCTGCCACATTAAAATACTAAATACAAATAATGAACCATGCAACATCAAGAATTTCAAAATAGATACTGAACCACTATCAAACTATAATATATTAAAGAACAGCAAGGGATATAAAAATAATCCAGATCGTTTACGAGAGCTACTACAAACAATTAGATCAGACTACAAGGACGAGAGAACAATGGGTAGCCTAATGAAAATAATCGAAGAGTACCAAGATGTGTTTCATCTCGAAGGCGAAAAACTCTCAGTCAACAATTTTTACAAACAACATATTGAACTTTCTGACAGTACACCCGTATACATCAAAAACTACAAACTACCACACGCTCAACTGGAAGAAATTAATGACCAAGTGAAAGAATTAGAGCGAAATGATATCATAGAACCATCTATTAGCCCGTACAATTCACCACTTTTAGTAGTACCTAAAAAGTGTTCTAGTGATAAAAAACAATGGCGATTAGTTGTAGATTTCCGTCGTTTGAACAACAAAATAATAAACGACAAATTCCCATTGACGAGGCTAGACGATGTTCTAGACAGATTAGGTCGAGCTAAATATTTTACTACTCTAGATATGACCAGCTCATTTCATCAGATTGAATTGAATGAACATTCTAGACCTTTGACAGCTTTCTCTACAGGAGACGGTCATTTCCAATTCAAGCGATTACCATTTGGACTCAAGATTTCGTCCAACAGCTTCCAAAGAATGCTTACGATAGCACTGACCGGTTTAAGTTCAGAAGCATTTCTATATGTTGACGACATTATTATTTTTGGTTGTAGTGTCGATCATCTTAACAAAAATTTAACAAAAGTACTACAACGACTACGGAAGTACAATTTAAAACTGAACGCACAGAAATGCAAATTTTTGAGACCAGAAGTTGTCTACTTAGGCCATCTGATAACTGATGAAGGTATAAAAACCGATCCTACTAAAGATGAAATCATACAAAACTATCCTATCCCGAAAAACGCAGATGAAGTTCGTCGGTTTGTTGCTTTCTGCAATTATTATAGACGCTTCATCCCGAACTTCGCCGAAATAGCAAAATGTTTAAATGAACTGTTAAAGAAGAATGCAAATTTTGTTTGGAACGAAAAATGTCAGGAAGCTTTCGAAACTTTAAAGGAGAGACTTATCTCACCTCCCATCTTGCAATATCCCGATTTTGAGAAACCATTCGTATTAACAACAGACGCATCTAGTTATGCCCTTGGAGCGATACTCTCCCAAGGTGATATTGGTTCAGATCTACCCATCTCGTACGCAAGTAAATCATTAGGTAAACATGACATCAACAAACCTATAATTGAGAAAGAGCTACTTGCAATACATTGGGGAATAAATTTTTTTAGACCCTATCTATATGGGAGAAAATTCATTGTGGTTACTGACCACAGACCTCTGGTATCATTATTCACGCACAAGAATCCATCATCTAAACTAACTAGGATTAGATTAGATCTCTCCGATTATGATTTCGAGATTGTGTTCAAGCAAGGAAAGATAAATTGCAACGCGGATGCATTATCACGCATCAAGCTAGACTCAGATATTTTAAAAACAATGATTCCTCCCGAAATAGACGAAAAAGTCAAAAAAGTGTTGGCAATAACAAGGGGTATGTCTACAAAACAAAGAACAGACAATATAAATAAAAATACTACGATAGATGAACCCGATACACCAGTAAAGTCTGATCAACTTTACGTATGGGATTGCACATCAATATCAGAAGTAAGAAAAGTTATGAAGTTGAAATTTATATTGCGCAAAAATAATAAATTCGATATCGTCAGAACAAGCGACGAAGTCATTGTATACTGTAGTGATAAAGTTACCGAGAAATACGTTTCCGCTAACGAAAAGCTATCAGCGAGCTCAAATACAATTAGATCGAATGTTAGAATCTGCAACGATAAGTCCAGTGCGATATACGTATCCACCATGGAAAAGTTGTTAGATGGAATTCTCGAGATGAATTTATATGAATTAGCGTTATCAAATAACGATATTGGTCCTGTGGGAAAATAGTTTTAAGTCAATGTTTAGTAAATAGAAATTAGGCTAAGATTTTGTATAAAAGGAGAAAGATATTTGGAATAAAACAACATTCATACAAGTGAATTTGGACTGCCTGCATCGGCACCCTTTCATTTGAGTGTTCATTGCGGCGCTTGCGCTGTACAGAAATATAGGCAGCTCACGCTTGCCATCAGCTTTGGCGCTAGACGCCGATATTTAGGTGAGCCCCTCCTTCCTCTAATTGTTATCATAATGGCCCCTAACGAAAACTTATTACAAAGGTGTGAAGTGCGATATACTTGTAACCTTACTGTATCCGATTAATTTGTATTTTACTATAGAAGTACAGTAACACTCCGAAATAAGCCATGCCGAGTCGGCATGGCCTATAATTGGTCAACTTGTTTTATGTTTATTTATTTATATGTTTATTTAATTTCACTTAACAGCTTAAACCAATTACAAAGTGAAACAAATTACAATAATAATAATAAAACAAAAAAAAAGAACAAGTGCATAAGGAGAAAAATGTACAAATTACAGAATAAAGGAAAAAAAAAGTTAAGAAAAAAAATTATAACGGTTTAGTGCCGCATGCAACCTCGTCTTAAAAATAAACAACGAGTAGGGGATAGAACCAAGCTCCAAGCTATTATGCATTCGTTGCAACCGAAGCATTGGGGAATGAAAGCGCACATTAGTACGCGCAAACTGAATTTCGAAAACGTCATTAGAACGTGACTGTCTCACAGAATTGCGGAATTTAAGAGTAGCGAGCAAGTTACACGAACTTCCATGAAGGCACAGCTTAAAAAGGAAAGATTGATCGAGATAAACTTGGCGCGACTCAAGGGAATTAAGATCTAAAAAGGAAAGTCTATCAATGTAGGACACATGCGTGATACCATATCTGAAGAATAGTTGACGGGTGAACTTACGTTGTACGGACTCAATCAAGGGTATTAAGTTATACAAATGCGGAGACCAAACTTGGGAACAATATTCAAGGATTCGATGAACAAGCGATATGAATAAGTGGACTGGAGAGGACTGGGACATTTTTCTTCTGCTTCGCTTGTATGTACTTGTCCTCACTGTCATGATCTCCTTTGTATTCCTTTTCAAAGCCTCGTAATATACCTTCCTACAATTTCCTCTACAACTTAGGCTGAGGCTCCACATACAATTCCAAATCGGTTTCGGTTTGTTTGTTTTAAGAATGAACGTCATAGCGGCGCGACCTTTTCTTATTTTGCATGTTATCTATATGAGAACCGGGCGACCCTGCGTCCACGTCCGATTCGATCAATAACGCCGGTTTTACGACCCGTCTGGTTCATAACGACCCGGGTCGACGTTCAGATTCATAATCATAACGAAGGCGCTTCCTTCTCGATCATTTACACGCTTTCGCCATAAGATCGGATGACACCCGGCTCCACGGCCGGTTTTCCATAACCGATTTTCTGTATGCGCATGCGTTGTGTTCATTCGTTAAAAGGCAGTGAACGGAGAAGGCCATGGAGCAGGTGATAACGGCAGTTGCAAATAATCAGGCAATATGGAGAATTGCGGAGAAAGATTACCGCAACAGGGATTTGAATGATGCGGCGTGGGAGAATGTTTGCCAAGAAGTGTGCCCTAGTGCCAGAATTCATCCATTTTAGGATTTTAGCACTGACACCATCAACAACGCAAGACAGATGTTTTCACGTTGAGCACCGACACGAGAATGAACAAGAGCCTCGCACGTTCTTATTTCAGATTTGGAATCGTACGTGGAGCCTTGACGCCCGTCGTTCTTATTGTTTACGCATTCCAAATAATAATCGGTTTGGAATCGTATGTAGAGCCTCAGCCTTAAGCGGACATGGCACCTTCAAATTTAGGAAAAATCTGATTTTTTCTTTTGGCAGATTTTATAATTTGAAAATAAAATTGATTAAAACAAAAACATAGTGAGCTCATATGGCAGGACGATGTATTTTGTCCACTTATGCAGCCTTACAGTGTTGATTTCATAATCGAAAAAAATGTGGGTGTTTTCATGTGAAAAAAGAATGTTTAGTAGAGCCAAATATGCAAAAAAAAAACATTAATCCATAGCAAAGTAAATGTCTAAAAAAATGCTGATACAAAAAGTGCACCTCCTCCAAAAAAGTCCAAAAACAGTTCAGCTAACTATTAAATTAATGAAAACTTTGTCAACTTACTACGGCCTAGCAATGCGATGAAATTCTTATTCGGTTGAAAACATGCGCAAGGAAATTTGGGCAGGATGCTTCCTACAGATGAGGATCCTCAACACTCGAAATATCCAATTTTAGAAAAGTCTTGGTGTAACTAGCGCAGGGATGAGGCAGCTGGTAAAAGTGCTTCGAAAGATTTCAAGCATCCTTCTTTGGATGATGAAGTACAACAAATTTTAAAACCAGGAGACCTAACTTTGGATAATTTAATGAATCACACTTTAGGCAATTTCACTCAAAACAACAATGAAAGTTTCAATTCTTGCGTTTAGAATGTGACCCCTAAGCATACGTTTGTTGGCAAAAATATTATCAGAATTGCTGCCGATACTTCTGCATGTGTCTTCAATGAAGAGTTCATAACTTTACTGGAAATAATGCAAGTTAGGAAAATAACTGTAGACCAACGTGCGATGGACATATACATACATGCAGGGAAGCGAGATGCTGCAAAAATCAAGCAAGCAGAAAAACGCAGCACTGAAGAGCCTAAAGAGGCTAGAACTGCTCGTAGGGAGCAGAAATCTCAAGGAGAGGAGGAGTTTGAGCGTAGATAAAGGATAATGTATGGCGCATAAATCGCAGATTGAATTTAGGTAGAGCGCAGGCATTGTAGTTGCAATTTAATGTTGTACGAGTATTATAACTTTAAACGCGGTTTTTCCAAAACAAAGCCTCCCAAGTTGGTGTGCACGATTTAAAAAAATATTTATCCGATTGTTCTGAAATTTTGACACAAAAATCTACACATGTTAATGCTCAGAACAAACTACAGATAAATAAATCGGCATACAATTTTTAAAATGACAACAGGTTTTTAGAGGTGAAAAAGCTAATTTTAGAAAGATCGCCGCCATTTCGTTATTTTTCATCCAATTTTTTCGTAGTTCACTCTATAGCGGCTTTGATGCTGATTGAAGCACCATTTTTGTTTTTTTAGATTTTTCTGTAAGCAGCTTCCCAGTATATGGCAAGTTCTCGTAATCGCCTCGAAAATCGAAATTGAAATTTTCAACATTTCTTTACGTTTTGAGGTCTATAGAGTATATATAAAGTGTTATTAGAAAGGGTGATGTATGTGTGTGTGTACGTAAGTTCGTGAACAGTTTTTCTACGGGCAAAACTCAAGTAAACAAAGTCCGATCGACTTCGTTAAGGTGTCAATCGAAGCGTCTTTGCAATCTTAAGAGCGAAGAGACTAGTTTTTGGGAAACTTCGGTCGGGGGGGGGGGGTGTTTGTTGTTTTACCCCTTTGAAGGTCATTTCTGTCATGCGTTATATCTCGCGAACCAAACAAACGATTTACATTGTTAAGATGTTAATCGACGCGTATTAACATTTGCGTGAATCTATCAAATTTTGAAAAAAATTGTTGGACCCATTTTTTAATGTGAGGAAAAAAAGTCCAAAAAATTAGGTTTTTTTCATAAACAATAAATTTTTAATTTGATTTTTGGAACACAGTAATAAATTTTTATAAAATTTGTATACGCCAAATAATGTTTGTAAAAAAGCCAGCAAAGCTTTTTGTCATGATCACAAAAAATCTTAAATAAAAAATAAAAAATCATTAACAGTCATCATGATCTTCAAGGTCATTTTTGTCATTCGCTATATCTCACGAACCAAATGTATAATTTGCATCATTAAGGTATCAATCGACGTGTATTAACATATTTGTTAATTTTTTTTACATTATGAAAATTCGTTTCAGCCGTTTTTTAATTTAATAGAAGAAAATGCGAAAAATTAGGGTTTTTTCATAAAACATATTTTTTTCAACCTGATTTGTACAACACAGTAATAAGTGTTTATAAAATTTATAAATTTTTATCAGGATTTCAAAAGAAACTAGCAACAATTTTATTAAGATTATGAAAAAAAATTAGAAATAAAAATCATTCAAACTTACCATGTAAAGAGGGTTCATACGAATGATATTACTTTATATCTTTTACTCTTAAGAGTTTGTTGTAAATTCAATCAAAGTTTAAAAATATTTGCAGTGTTTCTACAGTCTTTTAATTAAAAAAACTGCTTAAATTTTGAAAGCCAGCAAAATTTCAATCAAATTTGCATTTGTGGTAAGCAGCGCTTTGAATGGTAGAATGTTTTTTAGTCAATACTTTGCAAGGTCATATGCTTTAAAAAGCTTTCATCAAATAAAAAGTTGTAGTTTTTAGTAGACTTAATTTCTAGTAATTGTAAGATTTCAATTACTTCCTCCATGATCAATTGTAATACATTTTACTTTTTACATGCAATTGATCTTATTCTTGACTGAATATTCAAATTTTTTCAAGCCCAATAGAAAATATAAAGTAATTATTAATTTTATTTATGTAAAATCGTGAAAAAATATAAATTCAGTGATTATGCTGAAGTCATGGCAATTTTGAACACATCTATTCAAAATGGCCATCACGCAACAAAATTTTTCAGTGGGCGTAATAACAAAAACTGCATTCATTTTTGCTAGCGCTCTTTTGTGCTTTAATCATCGTTGCGAAAATAACAAAAAACGTAGAAAAGGTCCCCACCGATTGATTGATCAAATCATTTTACCCCCATCCACCAAAAGCCTTACGTAATCAATGGATGCTCCTGTAGATGATATGAATAATATTAACTCATTCCTGTTACTGCTATGAATACCTGTCATTATTATTATTTATAGCAGTATTATTTTCAAAATTATTATTGTGTTTAGTATTATTAATGTTTATCTAGATATTACTGGGAAGTTGACCGTGTGGACCTCAAGGGTCGCACTTCGGGGCTTGTTTGTTTTATGTTTTTTCTTCAGAAAAATGTTGCAGATGACGGATCGCCAAAAGACTTAAAAAACTTTTTTTTGTATAGTTCAATGCTTACAAAACATATGTGCAAAGTTGAATTAAGATATGTTTTTGTTATTATTAAAGAATTTCAACTTCCAAAAATTAAAAAAAAATGTATGGTGCCACGTTCCCTTTAATTTATAAAAATGTAGCTTCTGGGTTGTCCTTTCTTTTCTTTACAATTTACCATAGTTTTTACAAAAAAAGAAAATGATTTTACATCTGATTTCACTTAAAAGGATCTACTTAATTGATAAAAATTGGTGTTAGCGCAATTTGCTTCCCTAGAAGTAACAAGCCGTGAGGTGCGACCCATGAGGTCCACACGGTCAACTTCCCAGTAATATCTACATATGTAGATATTAAAAATATTAAACACAATAATAATTATGGAAATAATACTACTTTTAATAATAAATGTACTTCTCGTAAAAGTTATTGGAATGACTTAATATTAATCATAACATCTACGCGAGCGTCAATTGATTACGTAAAGATTTTCGTGGATTGGTTTGATTGATTATTCACACGGATCAATCGGAGGGGGGACAGGTTACAAAGCAGTTTTTTTAATTAAAGTTAAAACATGGTGCTGTGAAGACTATTGAAAATCTGCTCAAATTTTGCAAATATTAATAAACTTTGATTGATTATACAAAAATGTCTTTAGAATAAGAGATTTAAGGTATAATGATTCGAATGAACCCTTTTTATATGGTGACTTTGAATGATTTTATATTTTTAATTTAATTTTCTTTTGTAATCATGAGAAAAGATTTTGCTGGTTTCTCTACAAAAATTGATAAAAGTTTACAAATTCTATAAACATTTATTAATACGATGTGCAAATCAGGTTAAAAATGATTTGTTTTATGAAAAAAACACTACTTTTTCAATTTTTTTTAATAAATCAAAAAAAACGCTTTAACGATTTTTTTAAAATAAAAACATCATAAAAATGTTAATACGCGTTAATTGACACCTTAATGATCGGAAGATTATATTTGGTTCTCGTAATATAATGAATGACATAAATGACCTTGAACGTTTAATGATTTTTTATTTTTTATTTAATTTTTTTCGTAATCATGTAAAAAACTTTTGTTTGTTTTTTAACAAAAACTATTTGGAGTATATAAATTATATAAACATTGATTACATAGGTTTGAAAATCATTTTGAAAAAAACCTAATTTTTTGCACTTTTTTTAAAAAAATTAAAAAACGGCTCCAAGAATTTTTGAAAAATTTGACAGAATCATAAAAATGTTGAAACGCGTCGATTGACATCTTAATATTGAAAATGGCATGTTTGGTTCGTGAGATATAGCGCATAACATGGTTGACCTTCAAGGGGTGAAAACAGCAAACTCCTCCGACCGAAGTTTCCCAAAAACTAATCAGCTCTTAAGATTGCAAAGACGCTTCGATTGACACCTCAACAAAGTCGATACGACTTTGTTTACGTGAGTTATGCTCGTAGAAAAACTGCCTGCGAACGCACGTACGTACGTACGTACACACACACACACACATACACACATACATACTTCTTTCTAAAAACACTTTATATGTACTCTATAGACCTCAAAACGTAAAGAAAAGTTGAAAATTTCAATTTCGATTTTCGAGGCGATTACAAGAACTTCCCATATACTGGGAAGTTAATAATATTTCTTTTTAATAATAAGAAGCTGTAGAGCTGTGCGAACAACTGACTATGTAGGTTCTTGTATTCATATCGCTTGTTCGGCCGACACTAGTATATTGATTCATGGATTGGTCGTCAACTATATTTGTTAATAATTATTAAAAAATTTCATTTAACCTCGTCTCGTGTTTTTGTTTCAAGCTTTGCAACCGATTTTTGAGTTTCATCTACTCAACTAATTTTAATGAAATTTTGACCAATCAATTCAATCTCTATCATAAAACAACAGAATGACAATGTTTGTATTGTTTATTGTTAATAAATACTACTAAACAGAAGAATCCTATCACATTTCAGCAACTGAATTAGTTGAAAATATTTAATCTAAATTCTTTAACCTAAAATGGATCCTAACAAGACAATAAGACAAAATAAATTATTTTATGTAGGATAATAAGAGTTGCTTAATTTTGTACGTATCCAGGGAATACGGAAACTAAAAAATCAAGATAAAAAGGCGAGATTTAAAACAAATTTGACCTCGTATTTGCATCTTGGAGAATTAAAGTCTTCGTTGCCGCAGACCAATGCGATTAAAGTAGGTCAGACAATTATTATAAGAAGCGCGCGGAGTATTGCAATTATAAAAAAGACCACGAGTTAATTTACGCTGAGCCAATTTTATATGAGATCATGAGTATGTCAGTCATTAATGTTGGATTCGTCTGCATATAAGAGGCTGGGACTAAATGAAATTAGGTAAGTCATTCACAAACAGTAAAAAAAATGGGACTCAGAATGTAACTTTTAAGCACGACTGACGATGGAATGAAAGGATTAAAGAAGTGGCTGTTTTAAGTTAACTAGATAAGAAGGTGAATCGCTTGTGCGAAAACCTATGGATGCATTATATTTTGAGTTTATTAAGTAAAATAATGTAGTCAACGACATCAAATGCCTCATACAAATCCGTGTCGATGCAATCAGCTTTTACTCGATTGCCAAAAATTATTAGATTTTTTCTGTCGCTGAAGCTCTTGTTACATCATTAGGATATATATACATACATTAGTTATTGGAAAAATAAGAATTTTTGTTTGAAATCTGAAAAATGGCAAACAGTTCCGAATTTTTCACAATTTAAATATTTTTTCTCATGTATTTTTACGTGAGGAAAATGATAATTTTAGACGTTAAACGTTGTAAATAAATTATTCCCAAAGCTTTTAAAACGTATTACAGGTATGATTTTGGAAAAAATGGGTCATTTTGGCAACGTCTGCTTACAACCTGCCCAGTAGGGGACTTGATTCTTTCAGAGAAACGAACTTGTTTACAATTTTAATATATGTACACAAAGTCAGCAATTTTCTACAAAATCCAATTGTACCGGTTATTTGGGAAGTCCCATTAGTCACATATTTATCAAAATCGGCTTTTAGTTAAAAATCAATATTTAAGCTCAAGGCTCATGATTTAGATGTGAAACAGCATTAGTCTAGGTTATTCCCAGGCAACTGGAGACTTACGAATTTGCAGTTTAGTGTCTTATGTTGCTATTATTGCACATTAATGGGAGTTCTTAGCTTCCTAGTTATGCTGACAGCACCTGAAGAGGATGCCATCCGACACGCCGAAAGCACACTTTCCATTAAATTAACGATGAACAGGCATAACCTGGAAGCTAAGAACTTTTAAATCCACCATTTCTAAAGCCCTTCCATTATCCATCCCTAAATTATGACGTGCATACAATAGTATAAATTAATGTTGAATGTAGCATGTATTTTTGGGTTAAGTATTTGTTGTAATTTATATTTTATATTTTTATATGTTGACATGTGATTGCCTTGCTTTGGCGAAATAAATAAATAAAATTAGGCCTTAGATCAGCATTGATTCTTATTGCTTGCTAAGTGTCTTCATTTTGATCACGTAGTATCTCAGTGGTCATTTAAAGAATAATCTATGGGAATATTGTTTTTCAAAAAAGATTTGCCAACTTGTTAGATATCTTTCCATTATTTTGTTTCGCATTCTTCTACCTCCCCTATTTATATGTATTCAATTGCATTATACAAATCTTATCTCCGATAAAAGTACTTTTTTCATGATGAAGTATCCAGAAGCATTTGAAAGCATAATGAAGATCAACATACACAATTCATACCGATAACGCCTAATGCTTTACCATTTCACATGATATAAATTTTTTATAGTCCCTAACAGGTTGACTCTTTATGCGTTTTAATTAAAAAAGATGTCGCCCGAAAAAAATCCTTGAAACCCTTTTTCGGTTTGCGTAGTGTGCGAGAATTTCAATTTTTCAACATGGTTTTTCCCCTTTGCATTCATCGTTCACAGTCCGGGCCATCATATATTGTGGTAGAAGGGTATTGTAAATAATTTTATTTATTTAAAGGCTAGGGATTGTCAACATCCAAAGTCAAGGAGTCGAGAAGAGGGTAAGCTAAAGCTTTTGTGATTTATCAATTTGAGTCACAAATCATGCTGTCCAGTTTTAGGTCAGCATTATAGAAACGCACCCTAAAAAGTGTTGAATGGCTTTGAGCTGTTGGCTAGTTACCTCCATCTTTTTCCCGAAATCAGACCGTAAATCAAATATTTTGTCACCGTTGTACAATTTTATCGGATTTTCTGGGACTGATATTTTAGTTTTTATCAGATACATTCTACGGAGTCAGGACTTTTTGGGCATCAGGACAGATATTGGATTGTAGCTTTAGGATTGGATTTTATTGCTGTTTTTCTTTCACTTTTTCATTTTTTCTGGTACAATTGGTCAGTTTTGAATGACCTTTAGTATTTTAAATCGTTATTCATTTATAAAAGAGATGTTGAATTTGAATCTGGTAGTAGAAGAAGATAAATTTCGACGTATATGTGGTGGATCGGTATTGTAAGTCAATTGATAAGCGACCAGAAATCTCTCAATCAAGTAGATATCCAAAGGTTGATTTGGAGAATTAATTTATAGTTGAAATTAACCCGATGCATCCAAATCATATTTAGAAGAAGTCAGAAGTCCATATTTCATTCATTAAGAAGGCAAACTTCTTTTAAAACTTTTTTTTGCCTGTTAATGTCTAAAAAAGAAACGCAATTCATTTCAATGAACAAGGAAACCGAAACTCACGTCAGTTTTTAATTAAGTAGAAATATAATTCTATTTTTATTCTAGGGTTTTTAATTGTTCTGGTCGAAGTTTATTGGAAAAAAAATCAATTTTCCACTGATACTTATTGTCAAAACAGAATCTTACCTCATATCAAGATATGTTAAAAGCTTTTAAAAAATAACAAACTTCAAAAAATTATCAATGCGCCCAAAAAAATTTTGTAGGCTATAATGCCTTCGAAATTTGGTTTGGCAAAAGATTAAATGTGATGTATGAAGAATTTGAAAACATCCTGTGGGAGATCAACATGAAATAAATGAAATCGAAGCGAGAATAAATACAAATTTAAGTTTTAGTTTCTTATTTCCATAGTAAAAATGATCCTGTTTCAATAGTGAATTCTCCTACTGCTGTTAATAGGTTTGCAACTTTCGATTTAATGTTTGATACATATGTGGCTTACAAGGAAACATATGCCCGGAAATCTTTTAATTGTAACAACCGCCTTCGTAGCCACTGAATTTGGTGTAACTTTTTCATGCGATGTTTACATCAACTTGAGCGGATAGGTCGTATGTGCTAGAACAAAACGTTTTAACACAGCATTTGTACCGGAAAATCGGGAAACTACATCAAAAATTCACATGCAGGAAATTGACTGTAATGAAATCCTAAAAGATATCTACAACACTATGATTTTGTTCAGCAGTTGTGCTGGGTACGAGCAAAAGATATCAATTCAGAATATTTTATACGGACGTTGAAGGCGATTTCTCATCGAAACTCCCTCATTTTCCTCTGTCGATTTTCAGTTTAGTTTTAGCTGTACGTCAATCTTCTTCCTTATGCACTCCCAGTTTGTATCGAGTTTGATTCGATTTAGTCTCGGTCGTTTCATCCGGTTCGATAGTAAATTTCTTGAAATGTCTTTAACGTGGAATTTAAACCGATGACAACGTTGAGCATGAATCGAGTTCATATAAATAATATCCTCACTGAAGTTCAAATCGACTTCGCATTGAATAATGTTTTCCGTAAACGTTCGTTTGAATTTATCTTTGTAATAAATAATATTTCAAATCGTTATAATGTATCTAGTTGTGACGTTGATTACGTGTATCGTATAAATGTGAGAAATCTTGGCCAGTGAAGCATTGGTATTAATCAACTTCCCAGTATATGGGAAGTTCTTGTAGTCGTCTCGAAAATCGAAATAGAAATTTTCAACATTTATTTACGTTTTGAGGTTTATGCAGTATATTCAAAGTGTTTTTAGAAAATAAGAAGTATGTGTGCGTGTACGTACGTGAGTACGTTCTGATTAGTTTTTAGGACACTTCAGTAGAGGGGGTTTGTTGTTTTGACCCTTTGAAGGTCATTTCGGTCATGCGCCACATCTCGCGAACCAAACATAGGATTTGCATTCCTAAGGTCTCAATCGACGTGTATTAGTTTGATTCTATCAAATTTTAAAAAACATGTGTTACGTCCGCCACGCAGCGTGGTCGACCCACGAACCCATAAAGGCAAAACATGGGAATGCCTTGCTCTTTAAGACCCCAAACCACCGTGCGGGTAAACGCTGTCTTTTAGAAAATGGTAATATTACGTTCGCCACTTTATACAATCAAGCCAATAATGAATTATATTGTAGGAAGTAGGTCAATTTAGGCTAGAGGTATTGAATGATATCAATATAGAGGAGATGTATGTATTTTGAGGATATTGGATTAGATAGATAAGTAGGTAGTACGGTTTTTATGAAGAGTGTTCCTGATCGTGCGCGCGAAGGCTGCGTAATTTAAGTATCATCAACAGCAAAATGCATTACAGTCAACATCACATACCCTGCAGATAAGTTGCCAGCAATCACAACAACAAACAAGCCGTGAGATGCGACCCTTGAGGTCCACACGTACAACTTCCCAGTAATATTTACATAAATATTAAAAATACTAAACACAATAATAATTATGGAAATACTACTACTTTTAATAATAAAAATGTACCTCTCATAAAAGTTAATGGAATGACTTAATATTAATCGTAACATCTACGCGAGTGTCAATTGATTACGTAAAGATTTTCGTGAATTGGTTTGATTCAATATTCATGTGGATCAATCGGAGGGGGGACAGGTTACAAAGCCTTTTCTACGTTATTTGTTATTTTCATATCGATGCTTGAAGGACAAAACAGCGCTAGCAAAAATGAATGCAGTTTTTGTTATTACGACAACTGAAGAGATTTTGTCGCGTGATGGCCATTTTGAATAGTTGCGGTCAAAACTGCTAGCATTTCGGCATAATCACTGAATTTGTATTTTTTCACGATTTTACATCAATCAAACTCATAATTATTTCTTATTTTCTGTTGATTTTGAGAAACATTGATTATGCAGCAAAAAATAGGTTCAATTGCATGTAAAACGTAAAATATATGTATTACAAATGATGAAGGAAACAATTGAAATCTTACGAATACTAAAGAACAAAACTCCTAAAAACTACAATTTTTTATTTGATGAAAGCTTTTCAAAGCATATGATCTCAAAAAGTGTTGACTACAAAACATTTTACCATTCAAAACGTTGATTATCGCAATTGCAAATTTGATTTGATTTGTATTGGTTTTCAAAATTTAAGCAGTTTTTTTATTAAAGTTAAAACACGGTTCTGTGAAAACTATTAAAAATCTCCGCAAGTTATGCAAATAATAATAAACTTTGATTGACTTTACAACAATGTCTTTAGAATAAGAGATTTAAGGTATAAAAATTCGTAGGAACCCTTTTTACATGGTGACTGAATGATTTTTTTTATTTTTAATTCAATTTGTTTTGAAATCATGAGAAAATATTTCGCTGATCTCTCTACAGAAATTGATAAAAGTCTATAAATTTTATAAACACTTATTATCACAATGTTAATTTTATTAATTATTAATTAATTTTTTTATGAAAAAAAACACTAATTTTCAATAGTTTTTTTTATTCAATTAACAAAATGGCTTTAAAGTTTTTTTTAAATTTGAAAACATCATTAAAATGTTAATACACGTTGATTGACTTCTTAATGATGCAAATATTATATTTGGTTGTCGAGATATAATGATTGACATAAATGACTATGAAGGACATGATGACTTTTAATGATTTTTTATTTTTAATTTAGTTTTTTCTGTAATCATAGAAAAAAATTTTGGTGATTTTTTTACAAACACTGTTTGGAGTATATAAATGTTATAAATATTGATTACTGTAAGTTGAAAATAAAGTTCAAAATTTGATGTTTTTGAAAAAAACTCCAATTTTTTGCATTTTTTTTCAAAAAATTACAAAACCGCTCAAACAATTTTTTTAGAAATTTTATAGATTCACACAAATGCTAATACGCGTCGATTGACACTTCAAACATGCAAATTTTACGTTTGGTTCGTGAGATATAACGCATGACAGAAATGACCTTCGAAGGGGCAAAACAGCAAACTC
The DNA here is from genome assembly GCA_963942545.1 of Oxycera nigricornis. Classification (NCBI taxonomy): domain Eukaryota; kingdom Metazoa; phylum Arthropoda; class Insecta; order Diptera; family Stratiomyidae; genus Oxycera; species Oxycera nigricornis. The sequence continues at coordinate 89,786,069 of OZ012660.1, read as the reverse complement.
CCCCGACCGAAGTGTCCCAAAAACTAATCAGCTCTTAAAATTGCAATGACGCTTCGATTGACACCTCAAAGAAGGCAATACAACTTTGTTTACGTGAGTTATGATCGTAGAAAAAAGTGTCCACGAACGTACGTACGTACGTACACACATACACATAGATCTCCCTTTCTAAAAACACTTTATATATACTCTATAGACCTCAAAACGTAAAGAAATGTTGAAAATTTCAATTTCGATTTTCGAGGCGATTACAAGAACTTCCCATATACTGGGAAGTTAACAACGCTTATAAAATCGCCACAACAGATCCAAATCCAGGCTCCGCCCGGTCTACAATACGCCAATGAAGTCTACTATGCGTCTGTGATACTCACAATCATTTGCACTTGCGATTCACCATGGTTCCAACCACATTCCACAAGCATCAGTCACAGCATCCCCTCCGCCCCGAGGTGCAACGCTCTGGCCAATCGCACGAAGCTTAAATCGCCAGCTGACGTGCGTCGACAAAACCGGTCCCAAAGCTAGGAAAGCTTCGATGTGGGCAGCAAACTCGGCGGGCCATTGACCGTCGATGCAGCAAACGGGATCGGAGGATCCCATAAATATGGCGGCGAGAAGACCTGGCGGGACCTTTTTTGTACGGAGTCTCAGACGGTGCGGATCTGGATCTTTTTGGGGGCTGATCGCGGTGAAGCATAAAGCAGAGAATTGCGGATTTGATGGATTGAGTAAATCGCTGAAGGGAAAGAAGAAAAGAGGACGACGGACAGCAAGCGGCGCACGATCGGTAAGTGGCAGATGAATCCGGAGCTGCAGCATTAGGATAAGAATAAGAAACAAAATTGTAAGTAGAATTAAGTATATATAGATAGAGATAGATAGGTAGGTTTAAAAAGGAAGAAAAATAAAATAATACCTTAGATTGGTGATTTGAGTGAAGGCGCGAACGTCGCGTCGGTCCCTTGGTTGCAATCCATTTTTACGGAATCCCTCAGTTGGTCAGTGGTTTCGGGTCGTCGCAAATCCAGTTCCTGTTTACGGATTCGCGGACAGGGCAGTCCCAGCGCAGAAACGGGTGGCGCCCCTTAATATATATTCCCACACCCCTCTTCTCGGGTTTAAGCCGGGTGGGATTGCCCAAACCATGGCCAAGATCGGCTGCGGTGTAAAAGTGAACGTTACGAGAAATAAAGGTGTAACACATGTTAGAATCATTTTTTAATTTATTAAAAAAGTGCAATAATTAGATTTTTTCATAAACAATGAACTTTTGACTTGATTTACGGGACACAGTAATCAATGTTTATAAAATTTATATACTTCAAACAGTTTTTGTAAAAAAACAGCAACAACAACTTTTTTCATGATTACAAAGAAAATTAAATTAAAAATAAAAAAATCATTAAAAGTCCGCGTGACCTTTCAGTTCATTTATGTCATTCCCTATGAATATCTCGCAAACAAAATATAATATTTGCATCATTGAGGTCAATCGACACGTTTTAACATTTTTGTGATGTTTTTGTACATATAAAAAAACGTTAGTGCCATTTTTTAATTTAATAAAAAGAAATGCAAAAAACAGGGTGTTCTTCATAAAAAATAAATTTTCAACCTGATTTACACACCACAGTAATAAATGTTTATAAAATTTATAAACTATTATCAGTTTTTTTGTAGAGAAACCAGCAAATTGTTTTTCCTTGATTAAAAAAAAATTCAATCAAATTTTCATTTGTGGTAATCAACACTTGGAATGGTAAAATGTTTTGTAGTTGTACAATGGAAAATCCCCTACTTCAAAAAGCTTTCATCAAATAAAAAACTACTTTTTCGTAGTTTTGTTCTTTAGTGTTCGTAAGATTTCAATTACTTCCTCCATCATCATTCGTAATGCTTTTTAGTTTTTACATGCAATTAAACCGATTATTGACTGCACATTCAATGTTTTTCAAGAGCAACTGAAAATAAGAAATAAGTATTAGCCTGATTGTTGTAAAATCGTCCTTCTTTTGTCCTTCAAGCATCGATATGGAAATAACAAACATCGTGCAAAAGGCTTTGTAACCCACCTATTCCGCTCCCGATTAATTCGCGTGAATATTCAATCATCCCCTGTATGTACGTAATCAATGGTCGCTCCCGTAGATTAATATTAACGTATTCCAATTACTGTTATGAGTAGCTCTAATTATTTGAAAAAGTATTATTTTCATAATTATTATTGTGTTTAGTATTTTTAATATTAATAAAGTTATTACTAGGAAGTTGACTGTGTGGACCTCAAGGGTCGCACTTTGCGGTTTGTTTTCTTATTTCCATCTCTCCGTGAATTTGTCATTGTCTTCCTCAATTGAGTAGCATAAAAGCCGCTTTTGTAGTCAAAATGGCCGCAATTCGACCTTGTTTATCTGGTTTTGATTTAATAGTTTGGCAATAGCTCCCTAATTAATACGTCATTCAGAAGGATTGGTTCCATTATTTCTGTATAGACGGTATCAAATAAAATTGAAAATCTCCAGATTCGCTTTTTTGAATCGTTTCTGTTAAATGTGATATAAAGAACTTCATTTTTTGAGTTTTCTATAATTAGTAACTTCATACATAGCTTACAGTTGTAGACTAGCATCCGGCGTTTAACAAGTGAATCAGAAACCAACCAAAAGAAATAAAAATAATTTCCGCTGCCTTAGGATGGAATGTAACTAGTTTTTTTTGAATAGACCTTATGCTCAGAAGTGTCTTCAGCTGGAGCAGTAAAATCCATTCAATGCGAAATTATGTGAGATGATTTTTTTCATTTCACTCATTCAGTAAAAAATAAATTGACCTAGGGCACGACCTGCTAATGAATGCTTCATATTCAACGTTACCTGAGTGGCATTCAGTTTCATTTGGCATTTTGTTTACATCATGAATAAGAGTCATGTCGAGCCAAAATGATATACCTAGCCATTTTGCTATACATAAGAAATTTTCAAACATTCCAAAGAGTTGAGGCCTTTTGAAGGCTTAGCGAATTTAAATTGAAACTCTTGCCCTTGGCTTGACTGCATATTATTTTTACATGTACTCTAATCAGGATGGAAGCAAAATATTCTGGCTTCAAAGGTAAAGCCCTTTATTCGAGCAAAGTAGGTTTTACAAGGATAAATCTTGGAGAGGACTTGAGTTGGAGATTACCTGGAAATAAATGTTATTATTTTTTTCCAGAATTGAAATAAATAATGCGTATATATATTTAAGGGTTGTCTTTTGAAGTCAATGATTTTATTAAATTAAAAATATTCCATTGAAACATAGGTTGGAAGTTTAGCGATTCGTAAACTTAGTGTTTTACTGCATACAAGGTACGTGGTTGTTTTGACTATGAAGGTTCGATTAGAATCACTTATTGTAAATTTAGTCCGAAAACTTGTTATTTTCAATACCATTGATCAAATTGCTTTTAATATACATATGTATTCGAGCTTGTGGTGTTTTTAATAGTTTTAAGGATCTTAAAGGAAAGTTTTTGGTTCAACATGAAAATCTTAAAATTTTATTAAACCAAAGTAAAATAACTATAGGAAAATAAAATTAGAATCAAGAGGCAAGATGAATGAAGCGCAGCAATTATTCGTTTGAGGTTGTCGAAACAAAGTGCTAAATGTCAGACACATAAGTTGGTCATCTAAATATGTAATCCCGAAAAAGCTAAAGTCGGCATAATCAAAGCTGTTTTTGTAACCTTTAAAATAAAGCCACTCAAAATAAAAAAATGGAAATGGTATATCTTTTTTACTGTTTGTAAGAAGACCTATAAATATATTTCTTTTGAATAGACAGACAGACTTCCACCAGTTTTCTGTTTTACCATAGTATATATTATGAATTTTCGGTTGTATCTACTCTAATTGATTTTCAATTGACGCTTACTGAGAATTATCTTTCTATTGAAATTTCCTAGTCGTTAATCCATTTTCAAGGAATATGTGCTCCTTTCAAAAAATGTAAGTTTGTTAATTTTTACTTCAAAATGTTAATTGGACTTTAAATGGTCTTAATTTGAGAATGAAAGTCGTTAATTTGTGTTGTAATATGTTTAATTGTAGTTGTTCCAGCTTGCATTTGAATTTCATAGTAAGTACAATAATTCTTTGAAGGAAGACGTACCTTGTCATACGTTTTTTCGAATAACGTCGTTCATTACTTTGAGACCAAACATTTCAAATTACGACGGCCGTCTCTTGACTTACGTTTTCATAGAACAGATGTTTTTTCATATGAAAACTTTTCCCCTGACAAAAGGGATTTCCCAAAATTTGTTAGCGCAATTTTCGGAGGAAAGTTTTCGTCTCTGGCGTTCATAAATTATAGACCAAGTTGTGTTGAGGTGTTTTTGATTACATACATATTACATACATATTTCCAAAGAATTTCATGTTTGGTTGGTGTTTGAATCATTGATCAAGATTTGTGCTGATTTATATTACAAATACATACATACCTACATGGACACCTATAGTATTTTGAATTATCAAAGGTACGTAATGGCATTCAGATAAAATTGAATACATATGAATTTATCTATGTACATATGCATTATAATTGACTACGCATATACATATAGTGTTGTATTATGTGCAATTAGAGTTTTCTCTATGTATATAACAAAGCGTTGGCCATGCCTTGGCGTATAACGAACGGCCAACGGTCAGCTGCCAGTGCTGGCCCAGTACTGGCTGAGTGCTGCCAGAAAACGTTCAAGATGATTTTGAATAATTTTTGAAGCGTAAATACAACGTATTCTTGCATAAAAGGTTTATTTCGATTAAATCAAATTTCACCAATTCAAGAAGTTGACCATATTTTTTCTGACAGAAATATCTGTTGAATACTGATTGAACATTTTTCGACCAAATTAATTTTCCTGATAATATAAATAACACTTAATTTTGTTTGCAAAAAAATTGTGACGAGAAATCTTTCATTGAAACATTTTATGTGGACTAAAAAGCAATTTTTTGGTCTAGTTTGAAATGAGTATTTTTTTCTTAATACAAAACTAACTAACTTAGGCTGAAAAGATTTTTTGCACTACTAGATCTGTGAACAATCATAACTTTTTGTTGATGTAGAAATACGAAAGAGCTACGAGAGACTGGCAAAAACCAATTCTGAATGCAGAAGGTTTTTTCATTTGCACTTCAGCAATTGTTCATCATACAATGCAATTAATTGCAACGCAGTCGACTTTGAAGAAGAGACTTTTTGTTTTATTCTTGGAATTTTGAATTCTATTCTTAATTTATAATAGAAATTCAAATGATAGACGTCCCATCGCTTTATTGATTTTGTCCTAGGCGCCATCATTGAGTATAAAGAAAAAGAAATTAGATGGATGATCTAGAATTTTATTAAACTGCATTTTGGCCATGCTTGCTAGACATAACATCTTCATGCGAGTCGTGGTTTTCTAGATTGATAAAAATGTCTTCTATTTAAAATTGCATTCATATCCGCCACTATACAGACTAATGGCACATTCTGTATCTCGAATAAGCAACATAAATGACTATTAGCAATGCAAATGCCGCGTTACAACGCTCAGCGAGCACTCAACGAATAGTGCCATTTTACAGCGCTCGCCCAATGCAGGGCCAATACTGGGCCAATGCTGGGCCAATGCCACGTTACAATGCTCAGCCGACGCTCAGCCTACACTGCCGTTCTGTGTACGACAGAGAATCGCTGACGGCGGCCCGCTCATTGTCTCATCGATACTCGGCTGACGGCTTGCTTTCCAATGTGTTCGAACGTGTGGTTGTGAATTGTTAACTGTCTCTATGGCTTCGACGCTACAACGCTTGCTTTGTGCGATGGACGTCACGGGTTCAATCCTCGGTGGCAAAGGCGATACATCACTCACATATGCCGGCGTCTTCATACAAATTTCCGTGGCTCTTGTCGCCGCCAATTTGGTTTTGGCATTTGAGTGCTGGCGGAATACTGGGCCAGTGCTGCTTGTGGGCCTTGGCCCAGTATTAGCATACAACGTCCGTCCGTAGCTATCATCCAGCACTTATATGTGACCAGGCCAGCACTGGCGAACGAGACTCGGCCAGCTCAGCCAGCACTGGTCCAGTACTGGGCCAGTTGTGCGACCGTGTTCGAGAACCACATTCTGCTGGGAATCCATATTCGAAAAAAATGCGAAAAACAGTGTGAATCAGCTAAATCAGGGGCATCCACAAGTGGTACAATAATTACAAAAAAAAACATGGGAAAAAATGGAAGAAATGTTAATTCTTTGGATCAAAAACTTGAATCATCAAAATATGCCAGTGAGCACATAAACTATTGAGCCGACCAGCAATGGATGGATTGAAAACTTTCAGAGAAGAAGTAAAGTTCACAACGTAAAAGTAACAGATGAAGCAACTTGTGCATACTACAGCGCAGCGAAGGATTTTACAACCATTTTACATGATATTATTGGAAGTTGAAGATATTGCGCACAGAAGCTGTTTAATGTTGACGAGGCAGTCTTGTATTGGAAACACATGCCCTGAAGAACATTTCTTTCGATTGAAGAAAAAAGAGCTCCTGGGTTTAAGGCAGAAAAATAGGATTACTTTGTTTCTTCAGGCAATTTGAACTGAAACCACTTGCTGTGTATCATTTATAAATCTAAGGGCTTTCAAAAATGTATGCAAAGAAATTCTTTCGGTTATTTGGAGGTCCAACAAAAAGACCTGGGTTACTTCTAATATATTTCGTGATTGGTTTGATCAATACTTCTGTCCGGCTATAAAGAAGTATTTGGAAGCCAATAATCTTTCTCATAAAACGTTATTAATCATAGATAACGCTCCAAGTCATCCCATAAATCCCATCAATGATGCCATCATGGTGATTTTTTTGCCTCCTAATACGACCGAGATTCTGCAACCAATGCATGAAAGGTGTTATAGCACCGTTTAAGGCCTATTATTTGCGGCGAACATTTCACTTATTAAGTGATGCTACTGAGTCTGGGGACAACAGTGAAATGTCAATTAAAATTTTTTGAAGCAAGTATGATATTGCAATGGCAATTAGCAAAATATAAATGAATCATGGCTAAAGCCAAAAAAATGAACAAGGTATGGAGAAAAATAGGGCCTGATTGTGTAACAAGTACAACTAATGAATTTGATAAAGAACCCATTTAAAAGGATATTCTTAAATAAGCCAGACAAATAGGATTAACAACAGTTGAGAGTCTAATGCAAGAATTATTGAGCTGCGAAGACGAGCCACTAAGTAATGAGAAGCTTGAACAAATTCTGGCAAATGAGAATGAAATACAAGCAATATCAAAGAAGCAAAGTGCAAACAAGGAACAAACATTTAAATTGAAAGATTTCGCCGAAGCATTCGATTATTTAGATAAAGCGTTAGAAATCTTCAAAGAAAATGATCCCGACGAATTAAGAAGTGCAGCAATTTCTAACGAAGTCTACACTTCTGTCGACGACTACAAGCAGTTGCTCGAAAAGAAAAGAAAACAAACTTTGTCCCAAACATGAATTTCGACCTTTTCCGCCAGTAAACTAGTCAACCTACAAACAGTTTGTAATTTGACGTGTATTCGTGTACAGACACTTGATGAAGGCTGCAAGTAACAGCCTACAAAAATAAAAACACAACTTATGTAGACAAAAACCTAAGACTTTCCTTACAAAAAAATGAATAAGATACAAACTGAAAACAATACATTCATTCATATTCAAAAAATAAAAGTAAATGCATTTATCGCGTAAGGTTGATTCTACCCTCGAATAATGTCGTTTTCGACTAACGTAATTCTCGGAACCGAACCCGACGTAAGTCGAGGGACTACTGTATTTATAATCGATTTTAAATCAAGCATACGCCTGTACTTTATCTATTATCTAACAATTTTAAGTATTGTACTTAATTACCCTTGTATATTTATATTCATGGCAAAAAGGAATAATTGAAGAGTTCAAAGATACAGTGTGATTACTTAACATGATATTCTATTTACACAATAAATTTAAGTTGTAAACCATTGCTACGATATTTCAAGTGTTGATCGTGAATAAGAGAGTTTCCCCTGCGAGTTTTTTAATTAAATGTGTAAAGGCATTCTTTAGCAAATTTATATTTGAAAAGAATCATGACATTCATGGACTGCATTCAATGACTGCATTTTTGAAAAAGGAGTTCTAACTTGTAGCCATTGTATGTAGCATTCAACATATAAACATCTGAATGCATATTTTGAAAGAATGTAGTAGGAATTGAAGCTTCGAAGCTAAAATCTCACACATTCATGAACACTGAATAGTATAACGTTGCTGTAAAGTCGAGAAGATTGCAGCAATGATAGTGGCCTTAATTATCTAAACAAAATTAAAGTGCATACATCCATTGCAGAAGAGAGTTCACACAAATGTGTCTCTTCCTGACATGCTGAGGTCCTAGCAAACAAGACGGTTACGGCATTAATTCCATTGTGTACGCAAAATTAATCTCAGGTGATGATGGTACGGCTTCATTATGAAAGTTTTCCAGTCCTCGAAACGTAAGGATAAAAGTCGCAGATGGAGTCTCAGCCGTGCTTTTATTCTTAATGGAAATCGCATATGCAAGCAGTTTATTTCATTAGAGATTAAATTAATGTCTACGAGACAGAATATTGTCCAGTAAATAGAGATCGTCTTCATTTAAACATAAACGTATAGGAGAGATGAACGAATGGGACATGTTCCAGTTCAATGTCATTTATCTTCATTAGAAAGTGCTCTGAAATAACGTCCTTTAGATCTTGGATTTGGATGTTTTTTACTGGTAGTGCTTTATGCTTGGATCTGGATAGAATTTGAGAAGCTCGAACAAATGTTTTACAGAGCAAAACGAGCATAAAATGCAAAAAAATTGAAACGAAAGAGTTGATAGTTTTAACGATTATCACAGAGTTATTAGTGTTATCATTTAAGAGATTATTAAGAAATCATATTTATTTATATTGTATTATATAATGACCATTTGAATGTTTCTTATAAAAGCATTTTTTCGGAAGTAACCATCGTAAAAAATTTAATAAAAAATGAACGATTGCTTTCTAGCACGTAAAATTTTTCGTTGTTTCACTTTACTTTGATGGTTTTTTGAGTCTTAAAGTTGCAAACTGAAAGTTTTGACTTTTAAAGGAAGATAAAAAGGAAAAAAGGAATAACTGTTGAAGTTGCTGAAGTAAAAACGTGTAGTAATATTTCTAATATATACGTGTGTAATATGCATATTGCATTTTCCTGCCTTCTGCAATCGTTTTCCAAGTCTCAAATCGTTTAAACTTTCCCAATTCATTTAAACTGTTCCTGATTCATTTAAAGTTATTCACAAATCGTTCAACCTTTTCCTAGTTTATGAAAAACTTTTTAAAACTTTTTACTTATCACTACAGTATTCGATTTTTTCAAAAAAGCGCAGATGTGACAAAATCACGTAAGAAATTGTGTTGCATGGTGTTAACGATAATGTTTTTAATTTTATGGTATTTGCCGAATGAATTAAATCCTGTCCAAATTATTCTGCACTATTTGGAATATTATTTATTTTAGGTACAGTGTAGTGAATAGTGCGAAAATTTCGTCGCAGTAATTCTCGATAGAGTCTTCCGTGTTCCATTTTTTTTCCATTATACTATATATCGTTATCGATTTGATACACTGTTGTGTTATTTTAACTCTACCCCAGAATTTTGATTGAAATTTTCTGTTTTAAAGCTGCGTTCAGTGAACTATATTTGATTGAACACATATCAACTTGTCGATACCAAACTAAAGTGGATATGAATTTTCAATTGATGTGAAAAAATATTTAATTTCAACTGATTCTTTGATTGATGTACAAAATAAAATAAAATGTTTATTTATTAGACCTAAAAATTTAATCAAAATGTGTTAAATCATAGTGATGATACTATTCCAAATCGTTTTATAGAAATATGCCAATTATAATTTAAGGACATAAATAAAGTCCGCTGAAAAACTGTCTGTCTTGTAAAATCTTCACATATTGCAAAGCAATATGCTACAAAAATCAGACTCTTTCTATTGAATTTAAGGGCTCTGCACTATAAAAGAAAATATCGTAAAAATCGATGGATTGCATGATTTTGTGACATTAATGCAGTTAGATACGAGATTTAGGTTTGTATTATTTAACATTTGCTGGTGAGAGGCAGTAAAGTCTCTTTATGGCCAAATCACTTATTGTTCTATAATATTTATTTTGTTTGACAATACACTTGTAATAGAGATTTCACTGCGAATTGCTTGAAACATTGCGAGAAATTTATTACCCACCACAAAACAAATCTATATCCTTTCTGAAGTCATAAGACTTTTTGTGGCTTTGGCAATAAAAGCTTATGATTATGAACGAATAAATTTCAAGAGATTGTATTTTGGAGATATTTAAACTCTAAGAAAGATGGAACCAAATACGTGGCTAGGTTTGAAGCCGTTTGTATTGCAAACGTATCTATGCTTGAGGTTACATTTCTTTGAAAGTCAATTGACTTTTTAAAGCGACATTATTTCTGTGTTCTTCTTGAATTCCCCGCAAAATATTTAATGAACATGAATAATTTGTAATTTCTAAATACTTTATGGAAATCAACAAGTACAAGTTTATGTTAAAATGTTGCTACTTTTTTCAACGTTGGGAGGTGGAAATCTTCAAAAGATACCGATCAGCTCCTGCCTCTCGGCATGCCGGATTTCTATCAACTTAAACAACCTCAGTCTGCTTCAATTACTCTCCTCCAGCAAAATTTGGTAATTCTCCGTATTTAAAATTTTAGGACATAATACTTCCCAGACGATAAGAATCGGTATAAGGGATAGTACCAAACCTCTAAGTGTTAGTGTCCTTTTAGTTAGATTAATAGTTCAGACTATATGTTTATGAATTATTTCCTGTTGATTACATGTTTGGTTTTGAGTTTAGTGAAGCTGATTGTCCGTGTAACTTATTTCGAAAGTTTGTCATGAAGGAGATATTTTTTTAGTGTTGTTTTAAAGAAAGTTGGATTCGCTATGTTGTTAATTTTGTCCCCTAGTGTATTTTAAAAGTTAGCTGCGTTTTTGGTGGGGGTTTCTTTTAACCGATCAGTTCTGGCAAATGCCATACCTATATTATTCATGTTGCTCATTCTGTAAGTCTTTTTTCCCTCAATTCTATCTAATTTCACAGAAGAAAACTTCGCTCGTTGGAGTTAGCATAGGGAGATTGTAAATGGTTTTATATGCCTTCGTTACTAGTCTGGAGATGATCATGAGGTTACCTTTAGAAGTTTGGCTCCAATTCAAGATGCTATAGGAAATTTTGGAAAGGAGATGCGCATACATAATTTGGATTTTTTTTCCTTTGGAAAGAAGTAGAAGCGACGTAGAAGACCAACGAAGACAGCCAGTTTTTTCCTTAGATCATTTATGTGTGGAGTCCATGTTAGTTTTTCGTCTATTAGAAGTCTTAGATATTTTATTTGTTCTACTCTCTGGAGGCTTGTGTCATTGATTTTTACGTGTGGTTGTATGTCAGTCTTGTTCTTTTGTTTGAAAATAATATATTTTGTTTTCCCCGAGTTTATTGCCAATCTACTTTGTAGAAGCCAATACCAATACTTGTCCAGGTCAGTATTTACATTTTGTTCAATTCCGAGATTAATTTTCCTGAGTATACAAGCACAGCGTCATCTGCGTACATAACCACTTTCGCAACAAAGTCTGCTTTTTTATGGAGTTGATATAAAGTAGAAATAGCGTTGGTCCTAGGATGGAGCCCAGCGGAACACCTATGCTAAATTCAGCAGTTTTGCTTTTGACACCTCCAATTAGTGTTTTTCGAAATCTATCCGTCAAGTAACTGCGTATTAATTTATTTGCTTTTCCAACAATTCCATATTCACTGAGCCTGTTGATTAAAGTTTCATGTGTAACTATGTCGAAGGCTTTCTTTAGGTCCACGAAAACTGCTACAACGTAGTGGTATTCATTTACAAATCTAATTACATCAGGAATGGCATTGAGTCTTTGAATCCCATTCCGTTGGCGAAAAATGCAAAATTGAACAACCAATTATACGAGATACTAGTAGCTGGAAAGATGTTAACAGAAAAAATACGTAAAAAAGTAATAAGTTGAAGTATCAGCTTCCTTAGAAGATATATGTTAGTTTTTCCCATTTTTTGAAATGAAAACCTTATTTTTGGCAGTTTTTATTAATTTTTAGGAATGTATGATAAAAGTCATCCAACTATCCAGCGCAATATCTAGATGAGGTTCAGTATATTAGCTTCATTATAACACTGTGAATGAGCAAGCAAAATCAGATCTCAACATTTTGAATATTAAGCTCTACAAGCCAATTCTTTCATTCTGTTTTCGTCTTTTTCATATTATTCCTTCGTCTATAAAGATATATTTAAAGACTCATTTCAGTTTCAAATTGAAGATTTTTGATCCGCTTTATAAAACTTTCCGTGTTTTTAGAGGCTATTTTAGTTTTTAGCTCTAACTTTTAAGATTATCTATGTATTTTCTCAAATGGCATCAGGTTTCAACAAATCTGACCCAGAACCGAATTCCAGAAAGAATTCATAAATATTCATTTAAACGCTAAAAAATTAGTTTAATGAATTCACTTGTTTTCAAGTCCAAATAATTTTAGCACTTTGAAAAATTTACAAGTTGGTGTCATTATATCGGGAAAAAAATTCATATAAATTTCAGGGAAAAATCATTCCGATTGAATGAATGCAATAATCGCGCTATCATTCATTGTCGCTCTGGAGTTAAACAGATAATGGATATATCTACAAAAATGTTCAATATATTGTAGATATTAGGATGCTAGTAACTTCTTATGTCCCACGACACACATTATTTACACTTCTGGCATTGAATATAACTTCCTTTTGGCAATCCAACAATGAAATAGATAGCTAGCTATTAAATACTTGGCCGTTGCCTTTGAAAAATCCTATTGATTCATTTTTCATTCACAATAGCTGGACGTTGCAACTACAGCCGTTCGTCTTCTAACTGCCTGCTTTTATTTCCTCCCGAAATGGCTTCTTCGTTCGGAAAAGTTTTCTCCATAACATGAAGTATATTACGCTTTCAGTTTACTTTATGTTGTTGTGTTATTATTGGACAACAAATGGCTTCGATCGAAGGATATGTATCTCGAAAAGCGGAGGGTTATTCGAATCATTTGTTACATACGATTATTGCCTCTCATAACTTGTCTTTTATCATTTGTCAACAATTTCCTGTTATTTTCTATACGAGATATGATGTATAAAATTCAAGAAGCTATATAATTTCGTAATGGCATTCCGGTTTGAGAACTTCACATAATTGGTGCTTACTTTGGATTGAACGCTTCGATTTGATGGAATATGTAATTACATTTGATTTATTGCGTAGCGGTGAAGTTATTGAGTGATTCGCGTTTAAATATTTACCTGAGCTCAGGTGATTCAAAGGAGCTTCAGTTTGGCGTAAGTGAAATAGATAATATCTGAAAATGAATTCCACCATAAAAGGAGATAGGCATTAAGAATTCGTTGCATTATTGAATCGCCCGATTGTTTTACGTAAATTTGAGAAATCTGAATCAATAAATCAGAATCAAAAGTATTTCGGTAAACTACTGCTATTCGCTAGGCTTGTTAACTTTCCAGTATATGGGAAGTTCTTGTAATCGCACCGAAAATCGAAATTGAAATTTTCAACATTATTGTGCGTTTTGAGGCCTTTAAAGTATATTTAAAGTGTTTTTAGAAACAAGTATGTATGTGTGTGTACGTATGTATGTTCGTACGTACGTTCGTGGACATATTTTTCTACGAACATAACTCATGTAAACAAAGTCGTATCGAATTTGTTGAGAACAATCAAAGCGTCTTTGCAATTTTAAGAGCTGATTAGTTTTTGGGAAACTTCGGTCGGGGGGTTTGTTGTTTTGATCCTTTGAAGGCCATTTCTGTCATGCGCTATATCTCACGAACTAAACATAGAATTTGCATCGTTAAGGTGTCAATCAACAAGTATTAACATTTTTGTGATTCAATCAAATTTAAAAAAAAATTGTTGGAACCGTTTTTTAATTGATTAAAAAAAAGTGCAAAAAATTCGGGTTTTTTTTCATAAACTATAAATCTTTAACCTGATTTGCGTAACACAGTAATCAATGTTTCTAAAATTTATATACTCTAAACAGTTCTTGTGAAAAAACTAGTGAAACTTTTTCTCTTGACTACGGAAAAAAATAATTTAAAAATAAAAAACCATTAAAAGTCATCATGGCCTGAAAGATCATTTATGTCGTTCACTATGTCTCGTGAATCAAATATAATATTTGCATAATAATGATGTCAGTTAACGCGTATGTACAATTTTGTGATGTTTTCAAACTTACAAAATATTCGATATAGCCGTTTTAAATTTAATAGAAAAATTTCGAAAAATTAACACAGTAATAAATGTTTATAAAACTTATGAACTCATCAGTTTTCGTAGAGAAACCAGCAAAACATTTACCATGGTTAGAAAAAAAAATTAATTAAAAAAACAAAACCATTCAAACTCACCATGTAAAATGGGTTCATACGAATGGTATTACCTGATGACTCTTATTTTAATTGTTGTCAATCAAAGTTTAATCATATTTGCGAAATTTAAACAAATTTTCCATAAGTTTCAAAGTACCGTGTTTCAATTTAAATAAAAAACTGCTTAAAATCTGAAAAACAAAAAAATGTCAATCAAATTTACATTTGTGGCAATCAACGCTTTGAAGTCAATACTATGCCTTAAAAAGCTTTCATCATCATCATCATCATCATCATCATCATCATCATCATCATCATCAAAAAAGAAATAATTATTAGTTTCATTAATGTAAAATCGTGAAAAAATATAAATTCAGTGGTTATGCCGATGTCATGGCAATTTTGAACAAAGCAATTCAAAATGGCCACCCCGCGAGAAAATTTCTTCAGTGGGCTCTTTTGTCCTTTAGGCATGGATATGAAAATAGCAAATAACGTAGAGGAAGCTCCGTAACCTCTTCACCCCTCACAATTGATGCGCGGGAAAAACCGATCCACCCCCATCCACCAAAAGTCTTACGTAATCACTGGACGGTCCCGTAGATGATATGATTAATATCAACCCATTCCTACTACTGTTATGAGCACCTCTCACTACTTTTATTCAAAGTAGTAAAGGAAGGGGTGGTAATTTGGAACCTGCTGGTAATTTGGAACCCCTTAACATCTCAGTAACAGGCAGTGACATCTATCAAAAAACTATATAACTACGTTGTAATGATACCATAGAGCATATTTGCTACCACTAGCGGTGATTTTGCATCGAATTTTATCTGTGACACGCAGTTGAAATTTAACGGCAAACGCAAATGTTTTTTTCGTTCCCTTGGACAAATTGTAAAAAGTTTTTGTTTTAGTTTACAACAAAGTCAGTGGGTGTTATAGGAAGTCTATACGCACAAGTTCAGATTTTCATAGGTAAGTTTTAATATTTATTCCACCATTGCTGATATTTTCCTGCAAAAATATGACGCAAACGTTAATGAAAGGAGCTCCGCCAGGTTCTAAAGGAAGATGCCACCCATCAGGATGAGTTCAGGCAAACCTGTTTACGGACTGGTTCCAACATTTCGTTGAAAAGACCCACCCAACCAAAGCCTCACCTGTTCTATTTATTCTTGATGGCCATTATTCACACACACGCAATTTGGACATTTTGATGGCAGCTAATAATGTCATAATTATTAGTTTACCTCCACATTCAACGCACAAGATGCAACCTCTTGACAGGTCTTTTATGGGTCCCTTGAAAACCTACTACAGTGAGGAAATTAAACAGTGGTTACTCATCTCCAATCGGATGTTGACTCCATACAAAATAGCCGAATTGCTGGGACGTGCTTATCTCAGGTGCCAAACAGGAACTATTGCTGTAAATGGGTTCAGAGTAACTGGTATTTACCCGATGAATAGAAGTGTATTTACTGAAGCCAACTACATAACAAGCTCAGATGGGAGTGATGGGACCACTCTTCAACCTCAAGCTACTGCTGATGACTTTCATCTACCGTCTACAAGCACGCATGTTGCTGTTCAATTGCCACAGCCAGAACCTAAACCAGGCCCTAGTGAACAGGGAAATCGAGCTACCCTGGAAGCGATTGATAGCAATCCTGTTGATCTTTCGTAAGAAAAATCTACCAGAGGCCACAAGTCATCTGCCGCTACTTTACTGACTAGATCTCCCTACAAAAACCAATTCGATGAGTCAATCAAGTCTATAGCGCAAAGAGGAAGAGGCCGAGGAAGAGCTCGGGGACGTAGTGGTACTAGTGGTAGGCAGGGTATTGCAAACTCTTCTAGAGTTCATTCGAACAGGCGGGAATCTACCTCTTCAGATACTACGAGTATGTCATCTGTTTCTTCAGGTAACACTGTCGTTGTAGAAAACGATACCGCACAAGCCCAGCCCACAAACCAAGATGACACTTATTGCATTTTTTGTTCTGAATAGTACTCCAACGATTAACGGGGTGAAACTTGGATTCAGTGCCAATCATGTGGGTTGTGGGCACATATTGATTGCTCAGGATGCGACAAAAACACTATATTTGTGATTTTTGCAAATAAATTTGTTTCCTACATGTAATTTGGAACCCGGGTTCCATAATACCAGCACCAAAACACATTTTTTTCATTTTGTCAATAAAGCTAATTTTTTCCTATAATGAGTGGTTTTATTTTGTTAATTCGTTCCAAATATAAATGTTAATAAGTTTTGAAGTATATAAAACCATTTTTCAAAATGATTAATGAAATCGTTTTCTTACAATGTTCAAAAAAAACAAAGTAGGGTTCCAAATTACCACCCCTTCCTCTAATATTTTTATAATTATTATTGTGTTTAATATTCTTAATATTTATATTTATTTATTTTATTTACTGGGAAGTTGACCGTGTGGTCCTAAAGGGTCACACCTCGCGGCTTGTTAAATTAGTACTTCACGCATACAACATCACGAAGTCAGTCCTATTCGGTATATAGATTTCCAACCTCTTATCGAGTACTAATGCAATCCAAATCTTTACCGGCAAATTGAATTTCCCGGCACTACAATATTCTTTACCACGCGTGAGAAAGATGGCCGACGAAAGTTTAGCTCAGATATGCGGTTTTTAGTATTGAAAACAACAAAAAAAAAACGCACATAACAGAAGCACGGTGAGTTTCAAAAGGTTTAGTTATTTGTTCATTGAATAATAGAGAAATTATGTAAAAACAAACAACTTATTGGATATATGGAACACAAAAAGCCATACCTAAAAACTTCATAGTTCCGGAAATTTACTTTTTAAGGACGCTGTAGGATCTGTAAGATCAGAAAATTTGGTACTATCATTTTTGCTGCTTGAAGTTGGTATTCCGGAAATATTTTATATACCAGCAGCAGTGTATTTTACGATCACTGAGAGTACGTTTATTTCCAGTTGTGAAACTTATTTCTGAAACACCGACGACAGCACTACAGTACGAATGCATGCTATGTTTAGCTAATTTCAACGGTTTGAGAATAGATGTACAGTATTTGATCTTTGTAGTAACTACCTTGTTAACACTGATTTCCAAAGGCCGCTACGCAACATAAGCACGAGATTTAGAAATGGTTCACCCGAGGACAATAAACCGGATACCATATTGTCCATACAAAATCGACTAGATAAACATGGTTTAATTCCGTTTCAGTTAAAGAGATTGAGCGACAACATAAACTTCGATTGATAATCGGAGATGAAGTGTAGTTCGATAAATCCAAGCATTACAACGAATTTCTTGAATGTATTAAGGGGGGCAGCCTGGGTCTCTTTTCAAAAAAAAAAATCGAAATTCTAATAAAATGATTTTAAGTACTATCTACATATATGCAGAATTAGTGCAGAAACTTTTATTTTAGTCGGCAAAGCTTAGAAATGTATATATACAGCGATATAATAGAGGATGTGTGAGCGCACCCAGCAGGTGCTGAAACTTTAAACACGTTTTTCTCAAAACAACGGTTTTGGACCTGGTTGACACGATTTTACAAAAACTATTTAACGGATCCAGCTGAAACTTTTAGGGGTTATTCATCACATATATGGTTATAGCCCGTAGTAGAACCACGAATATCTGTTGTCATTTAATTACCTTTTTAAACAACATAACCTGAAAAAAATATGTCAAAAACTCGAAAAGTCCGCCATTTTGTTATTTTTTACTTAAAGTTCTTGATTTTGGTACGGGATAAAGCAATTTATTAACTTCCCAGTATATGGGAAGTTCTTGTAATCGCCTCGAAAATCGAAATGGAATTTTCAACATTTCTTTACGTTTTGAGGTCTATAGAGTATATATAAAGTGTTTTTAGAAAGGGAGATGTGTGTGTGTGTACGTACGTACGTACGTATGTTCGTGGACACTTTTTTCTACGAGCATAACTCACGTAAACAAAGTCGCATCGACTTCGTTGAGGTGTCAATCGAAGCGTCTTTGCAATCTTCAGAGCTGATTAGTTTTTGGGATACTTCGGTCGGGGGGGTGTTTGTTGTTTTGACCTTTTGAAGGTCATTTCTGTCATGCGTTATATCTCGCGAACCAAACATACGATTTGCATGATTAAGAAGTTGATCGACGCGTATTAGCATTTGTGTGAATCAATCAAATTTTAAAAAACAAATTCGTTGAAACCGTTTTTTAATTTAAGAAAAAGAAGTGCAAAAAATTAGTTTTTTTTTGTAAACAATAATTTTTTAACCTGATTACGAAAGACAGTATTCAATTTTTATAAAATTTATATATTTCAAGCAATGCTTGTAAAAACAACATCAAAACTTTTTCTCATGATCACGTAAAAAATTAAATAAAAAATAAAAAATCATTAACAGGCATCATGATTTTCAAGGTCATTTCTGTCGTGCGTTATACATATCTCGCGAACCAAAGATACGATTTGCATGGTTAAAATGTCAATCGACGCGTATTAGCATTTTTGTGAATCTATAAATTTTTTAAAAAAATCGTTGGAGCCGTTTCTTAATTTAAGAAAAAAGGTGCAAACAATTAGGTTTTTTTTATAAACAATAAATTTTTAACCTGACTTACGGAAGACAGTATTCAATTTTTATAAAATTTACATGCAACAAGCAATGCTTGAAAAAACTTCATCAAAACTTTTTCTCATGATAACAAGAAACATTCAATAAAAAATAAAAAATTATTAACAGTCATCATGATCTTCAAGGTCATTTCTTCCATTCACTATATCTCACGAACCAGATATAACATTTGCATCATTAACGTGTTAATCGACGTGTTTTAAAATCTCTTTGATTATTTTAACATTATAAAGATCCGTTTCAGCGTTTTTTTTTAATTTAATAGAAAAATTGAGAAAACTTAGGGTTTTTTCATAAAAAATGTTATTTTAACCTGATTTGCACAACACAGTAATAAATGTTTATAAAATTTATACATTCATATCAGTTTTTGAAGAGAAACCAGCAATTTTTTCTTCATGATTCTGAAAAAATTCAATTAAAAATAAAAAATCATTCAAAGTTACCATATGAAAGGGGTTCTTCCGATTGATATTACCTTATATCTTTAATTCTAAAGACTTTGTTGTAAAGTCAATCAAAGTTTTAAAATGTTTGGATAATTTGAATAGATTTTTAATAGTTTTTGCAGCCTTTTAATTAAAAAAAGCGGCTTAAATTTTGAAAGCCATCAAAATTTTAATCAAATTTGCATTTGTGGTAATCAATCATCATCACCCATCCACCAAAAGCCTTACGTAATCAGTGGATGCTCCCGTAGATGGTATGATTAATATTAACTCACTCCTGTTACTGTTATGAATACCTTTCATTATTATTATTTAAAGTAGTAGTATTTTCAAAATTATTATTGTGTTTAATATTTTTAATGTTTATCTAGATATTACTGGGAAGTTGACCGTGTGGACCTCAAGGGTCGCACTTCGCGGCTTGTTTATACTTAAATATGCATTTTAAATTTTTGATTTCGGAGGTTCTTGAGTCGAGAAATCATGTCAACCAGGAAAAAAGCTGGATTTGGTGTGGCAGCCATGTCTGGGCCGTATTGGATTATAAAAATTCAAAAATAAATTTTTTTATACTTTGATATGTATTTTTGCATGTGTGAAAAAATGTAGTTTAATTATGAAATTTACTGTAAAAAAACATTCTTGAAAATATGTGCAAAAGACTAGAGATGCCCCCTTAACGATTCAGTTGGCTGTGGACAGATGTTATTCGTAAGAATGACTACTAGCTTTTTCGGATGTCAAGGCGTTTTTGTACTGAATTGCAGTTGAAATTTACTACACGAGCACAAGAAAGAGCAGAGTGTCATAACATTCGAATCAATTATATACAATTAAGTCAAATCCAAATTTTCCCCCTGTATTCTGCTACTTACACTGTCTAATTTCGATCTCCAACAAGTTGGCGGTGTGAATGGCACGCAACGCCCCATAATCAAATACCACTATCAGTTTTGGTGGGCTCAGTACAAGACATGGCACGCGGCCACGTTTCTTCCAGGTTAATTGCATCATATTTGTAAAGTTTTGATGAGCTTTATACATAAGTAAACGCGAATTATGATCGAAATATTTGAGATTTATTCGCAAGATACATAAGTGATAAGAGTAATTTGCAATCAAATTGGTGAAAGTAGCTGCTTTCTTTAACTACAAATGTTTTCATGACCTGCACATATTCAATTATTATTATGATTACCGAGTAGTGATAAATATTCCCAGATAAAGTTTTTCAAAGTCCTATTAAAATAAAATTAATTAAAATATTACGCAGCAAAAAATAAGAACCATAGATACAGTGAATAATAACCAATAGTTGATACAGAAGAGCATGCTTCTTATTTATATTATTTCCTCTTCCCTAAGCCGTATAACGATTGTAATTTTAATAAACGCGCAAGGCATTCAATTTATTCGAGAGCGACAAACGCTGAGTTGACAACACACAGCAGCAACAGAATATTTTGAATTCCCGCCGGCTATCTCAAATAATCACTTCGTTATTCTCTGAAGTTCCAATTAGATTTTCGTTTCGTTTAAGCCTCATAAGGTTTGATTTTTTAATAGAATTCGTTTGTTGCGTACGCCTGTTTCGAGGAGTCAACAATTTAAATATTTAAAGTTGAAAATTTTCGATTATTTGCAAGATTGAAATTTTTCGGCAATTTATCGTGTGAGTTCATTAAAAAACATTTATTCCGATTCGCACAGGTAAAACATGAGTGTAGAATTTAATGTCGATTTGATCTGTGCAGAAAAATATTAATAAGCAGTCATGCCTGCTTTGTTACAAGATATCTTATTTCATGTTGTCTATGCAAAGAAGTTATGTCTATAAGATCGAAATTTTCTTGAATATTATACTACACTCCACAGGACTCGACACATAGGCAGTATTTATGTCCCGAAACAGATGATCTAATAATCTTGAAAACTTATCGGTTCTGAAAAGTGTCAGGGGTCTAGGTAATATTTGTTTGCCGGTAAAAATAGATCGTGAAAATTTTACTTCTTTAAACAAAAATTGCCATTAAGTGAGTGAGTCAATGAGTTCAGCTATGCTTTACATTTAGTATTCAATGGGACTAGCCAATAGAATAGATTGTAGAAAGCTTCATGTCAGATGTTCGTGTATTTTTCGGAACAAACACGTAAATTTTACAAGAGCGTCTTTAAGAAATCGGATGTAAATTTTTTACGTTCAGTTTTATCGGATATCAAAACATATCGTTTTTATACTTTGTCGAACAAGTATCTCATAAATCCAATCAAATTCATCTTCCGTAAGAGATAATCTACGAGAAAGGACAATCAACACTTTATTGGTGTAAGTATGAAATTCTGCAAATTGCATCCTTAGCAACCACGGTTTTTTTAAAAATTGAAAAAAAAACGTATGTTTTGGCTATGTTTCACTATAAAAGTCGATGGTTGAGCAATAAAGTACCCAAAAATACTGACGCCGTACAGTCCGACCATCAGTGTTGTACTAAAACCTAAAACAATACTAATTTTTTTTTACTGACTGAATCGCACTTGAATCTTAGGAGAAATCATCCCAGCTGTTATTGGTGTTAAAAAATATTATTCCAATTGTATGTTGATTCATTGCGCATACGTAGCTTCTTGGGGAACTCCCCTGTTCTACTACATATTTGAAAGCTGTTCGTGTGAACTTTAAACGGGGGAACCCTATGAATTACTATTGCGTAAATTCACCTGACGATATTTGCGCGTTGTTGTCTTTTATCCTACAGATAACGAATTATCTAAGATGAAACGTGAATTATGGTGAATTGTAATGCAAGATACTGAAGAGATGTAATTAAACTTAAAAATAAGTTCAAGGAAAATGTCAAGTATACTATTATTACTTCAGGAAAGTTTTGAAGTTTACGTATAGGAATATCGACAATATTTGCTATTTATGTGAAATGAAACTTTAATCTTTCGTCTAGAATAATTAAGAGTGGTTTATTTTTCAGGGATGTGATAGTTATAAAGAAGAGTACTTTTGTATATGTATTTTGTGTTTGGAAAATCAGGCTATGAAGTTTCGTTTCGGTTACCAGAAGAAAAATTGATGTCATATTCATTTTAATACATTTAAAACTGTAAAAGAAATCTAGCGATTTCAAAACGTTTGTTTATTTCTGATAGAATACGGTGAGTTTTTAGTTGTTTAGTTATATAATTAGCTTGCTCAAAAATCTTACCAGCAATGCAAATATATTGAAGCAGTCTAAACAGAACACCTATCCAAATAATAAGATTAAGAATTTCTTACAAGCTGTTATTGTTGAAATCAAAACACATGTTTTAAGACTATGCATTATAAATAAAAACAAAATTCTTTGCATGTATTTCGATAACATCTCAGAAAATGACTTTGAAGAAACATGTATTAAAACAATTGACCATCAATGCCGATTTGCTTAATACTAGTGCACTTAAACCTTAAGAAATTTGAGATAAAAATATTTTGCTGAAACTTCATAGCACTCTCATATTCCGGCGTAATGTGAAAACGAACAAACCGTTAGGTACGATCCTTGAGGTCCACACGGTTCCAGTAATATCTACATGAATATTAAAAATACTAAACACAATAATAGTTTTGAAAATAATACTAGTTTAAATAATAATAATTAAAGGTACTCATGAAAGTAATTGGAATGAGTTAAAATCAATCGTTTCATCTAGGTGCGCGTCCATTGATTAGGTAAGGATTTTGGTGGATGGAGGGTGGATTGGTTGGATTGAATATTCACGCGTATCAATTGGAGGGGACAGGTTACAATGCCTTTTCCACATTATTTGTTATTTTCATATCAGTTGGTGAAAGACAAAAGAACGCTAGCAAAAATGAATGCAGTTATTGTTATTACGTCCACTGAAGTGATTTTGTAGCGTAATGGCCATTTTGAATAGTCACGCTCAAAATTTCCATGACTTTGGAATAATCACTGAATTTGAATTTTTCACGATTTTACAGTAATGAGATTAATAATTATTTCTTATTTTCAGTTGGTCTTGAAAAACATTGAACATGCAGTCAAAAATAGGTTCAATTGATGTACAAAGGAAAATGTATTATAAATGATGGAGAAAGTAATTGAAACCTCACGAACACTTAAAATCAAAACTACCAAAAACTACAATTTTTTATTTAATGAAAACCTTTTAAAGCATATGATTTCGAAAAGTATTGACCACAAAACATTTTACCATTCAAAGCGTTCATTATGACAAAAGCAAATTTGATTGATTAAATTTTTTTTGGTTTGAGATTTTTTAATTAAAATTAAAACACGGTGAAAGCTCTAAAAACCCTGCTCAAATTATGCAAATATTTATAAACTTTGATTGACAACAATGTCTTTAGAATAAGAGACATACGGTATAATCATTTGTATGAACCCTTTCAACATGGTTACTTTGAATGATTTTTTATTTGTAATTTAATTTTTTTGTAATCATGGAATAAATTTGGCTGATTTCTCTACAAAACCTAATGAGAATTTATAAATTTTTAAACAATTGTGCTGTGCAAATCAGGTTAAAAATTTATTTGTTTAAGAAAAAATCCTATTTTTTGCATTTTTTTTATTAAATTAAAAACGATCAAACGAATTTTGTAAAAATTCAAAACCATACGCTTCGATTGACACCTTAATGATGCAAATATCATATTTGGTTCGCGAGATATAGTGAACGACATAAATGATCTTGAAGGTCATGCTGACTTTTAATGGTTTTTTATTTTTAATTTAATTTTTTGTTTGTAGTCACGAGAAAAGTATTGCTGTTTATTTTTACAAAAAATGTTTGGAGTGTATAAATTTTATAAACATTTATTACTGTATTTCGAAAATCAGGTGAAAAAATTATTGTTTATGAATAAAAAGCCTTGCACTTTTTTTTAAAATTAAAAAACGGCTTCAACATTTTTTTTTATAAATTTGAAAGAATCACACAAATGTCGATGGACACCTTAATGTTGCAAATCGTATGTTTGGTTCGTGAGATAAAGCACATGACAGAAATGACCTCCAAAGGGTCAAAGGATTTTCCCAAACATGTAATTTTTAAAGTCGTTGACCAGCCTACAGAAAAAACTACTGAACCGATCGTTTTGCAATTTTGTATACATATTTTGCATATATATAGCCTTCTAGCTACGTTGAGTTTTGAAAAAAAAATTCCTAACAATTTTACAATAACAAATAAGTCGATTTTTTTCGTCAAAAATCGTTATTTTGGCTTCAGAATGATGCCAAAAATTAAAAAATTAAATAATTAAAAAAAACTCGCCGTGACTGGAGAGATAAAGTAATAAACTGAAGAAAGTATTTTGATTTTTTGGTTTCAAATGATCCAGTGATGCTGTAGGCTGGTCACCGCACAAAAACTTTTTTTCTAGGCGCCTGCGGAGATATACAATAAATCCGTTGTTTCTCTCTATTTTGGAACAAAAATTTTCCTAAATATTCTTCACATGTTGTACTTTCATATAATAATAAGTAAAATAAATCTACAGTAATAATTTTTTCTAAAAAAAATTCATGAAAAAAGGTATTTTTTAGACGAAACAAACCTTACCCCCCCCCCCTTAAAAACAAAAATGTGCCTTTGGGGCTAAAATTAACAAATCGACGGGGTTAGTATTAACGTGTTAATACCTACTCCAGGTATGGGGGCTAGTACTAGTATCCGACTGTGTATGATATTTTTATGTATTTTTTGGTTACATTGTATTACAGCATAAACCAAGTCCTCACAGGTCTATGAGTTGGTTGCGAGAGAATTGATAAAATGTGCTCATATTTATTTCGGTTTACTGCTCGAAGATGTAAATAGATTAGCATATCAAAGTGTTAGTTTTACAATCTTGCAACGGTACCAGAATTCTGGCGGGTTAATGAGATAAAGCAGTGATTCTGTAGGAGATATCGATAGTTCCTAATCGTTGATATTTTTTTATATATGTTGATTTTTTAAAAAAACTTCATCTATGATGACTTATAAGTTGTTTGCACAAATGTTTTTTTAGCATAGAAGAAATAGCTGATTAATTGTGTAAGGCTGACTTACTTCTATTAATTTATTGTTGTGCTAATTTAAAAGCAGCCTACTTGTTGTAGTCAATATATTTTGAATTTCAACGGCTATAGTGGAGAGGTGAGGATGACGTCAAGGTATATGACCTAGAGAAGTAAACCCACTAGAAAATCGTCATCCTATTTCGCTCGCACATTTCACGCACGCTACGTCATGGATTCATTGAAATTACGGCTGCCAAAGTAACAAATCGGAGGTGGTCCATATGACAAGGCAAAATGCAACGGAATGTCACATTTGAATCAGTTGGTGGTGAAAACGCTACCTGTTAAAATTTAGAAAATTGTGAGGCAATAAAAATGAATGTGTATAGTAGTCAATATTAAAGTTTAGGGGACAAACAAATATTCTCTAAGGAATATTCAAAAAAGCTCAGAAAAAGGGAGCACACGTGATTTGTGCTAGTATTGACGAATTTCAACGTATTTAGTTAAAAATCCAACGACTCAGTAACAGATTGTACTTTGAATCCATGAAAACGATAATGAAATAGACAATTCAGTCAAAATAATCGGCTCTAGCTTATTCTGGAAAACGCATGTCTTTAGTGCAGGAAACACGAATGAGGACGTTTTAAATAAACTCGATAATAATAACGCTTTGTCGAGCAGAATATAGAATATGTGCATCCTTAACAGACAACATTTATAAACACTGAAAAACCGAGAAAGTGTTAATATAAAGAAATAATGGCAAAATGTTACTTGTGGGTTTCAAGAATATACTGTATCATACGAGTATGAAAGTTTAGAAATAGCAACAGTTGGCATTTGTGAAAATGTAACAGTTTTACAAATATTTCTTTCGTGTTACAAATATTTCGGTAGGTTATTTCAAGTAAAGACTGCTTTCAGGTAGCCACATATCTCCATGCAGATTTGCTTTAGACAATACATCTTCATTTTAATAATAATATGTATAATATTTAGCAGCTCAAGATTGTTTTCCTGAGTATATTGAGGAATAACTTAGGCAGCTATTTTCCTGGGGCATCGATACCACTTTTATCCTCTTATGTAACTGTTTCTTTTTAATTTGGTTATATCATGGCCCCACGATTTTTCCAAAAGCGCTGGTTGTGCCAACAACCAATTGGAAATAAATAAATGTCGAAATACTTCAATATTTGTTTCCGCTTTTAAGAATGAAGTTGTTATCAATGAATACACCAAGCGATTACAATTTACCTTGATGATCAGAATAATAAACGATCCACCATCTCTTCCTGCATATGAACCCATTCGTTTAGATACTATTCTTTGCTATACTCAAGCATTCCGGCAAACTATAATAAAAATCTACAATGAAAATCCATGGAATGTGGCGAACTCAAACAAGCGTAGTTCAATCCCATAGGTAAACACATTGCTGGCATTAAAAAAAAAGTTGAACGGGAATCAAGTGCATTTTCCGCGTTTCCGGAATATTGAATAAAAAAACTCTTTTGAAAAATATATTCAAGGAAAAAGGCTATTGTGTCTTCTGGTCGGAATTCAATTACATAACATTTCACCTTTCGGTAGCTTTTGTTGAGACTCGAATGGGATACGAAATGATGTTTTCCCAGTGTAGGACATCAACATCATTCGGGTTTACCGCATCTGAAACGTGAATATAAAATAGAATTTCGATGTAATCCATCAACATGGAAAGCAAACATGCTTTTCTGCTCTTCCTGTTCACAGTGTTCGTGAAATATGAGGAATAGACTGTTCGTATTTATGCATAACATTGACATGCTGTGTGAAAAATAAGTATGATTTGAAAAAAGGAGCAATGCAATACTATTGTTAGGATTTCTTACTGAATCGATTGATATGAAGGTGTCTTCTGTTTTTAGGGAATAATCAACTTTGCATATGCTTAGTATATGTACGTATTTACCTAATTTCCTCTTAAAGAGGGAAATCACATTAGGAGGCCTCTCTTTACGCTTTTCTCGTGATTTTTTTTGAACAGGTAGAAATGTTTAGCAGTAATTGAAATTGATAGGCTACTTGATTCATAGTTTGAACTATATCTCATAAATTTTCCAAGTGACTATCATCAAAATTCGCAAAGTTAGAAGCTGTTCTTCATTTAAGTCCGTCGTTCGAGTCTCTCATTGCAGTGCATGCTGGAGTCCACAATATTAATATGAAAGAGGTCCAATAAATTTTTTCATATTACCTATATGTATAATTCCTCAATAAACTGAATTTCGATTGAAAATTTGTGACGCGTTTGAAAAAAAATTGAATTTTTTTTCGTGCTTTTGTCATAAAAACAACTCTAAATCTTTTTCTGAAATTTTTTTATGCTTCAGTTATACGCAAATTCAATAAGAATTCAAAAAAGTATTGATTTTTGAAGAATAAATTCGCTGCGATACATTGCACGCAAGCCGGAAAAACGCGTTTCGAGAAAAACGAATTTATATACAAATTATTAAAAGCTAAGTTTTGAAGTGACCAGTTATTTCTATATACACAGGGATACCAGAAAAACAAGCCGCGAGGTCCACACGGTCAACTTCCCAGTAATATCTACATAAACATTAAAAAAATTAAACACAATAATAATTTTGAATATAATATTACTTTGAATAATAATAATGATAGTACTCATAACAGTCATTGTAATGAATTAATATTAATCATATCATCTACGGGAGCATCCATTGATTACATAAGGTTTTCGGTGAATGGGGGTAGATTGATTTGATTGAATATTCACGCGGATCAATTGGTGGGGGCCTTTTCTACGTTATTTGGCATTTCCATATCGATGCTTGAAAAATAAAAGAGCGCTAGCAAAAATGAAAGCAGTTTTTGTTATTACGCCCACTGTAGAGATTTTGTCGCGTGATGGCCATTTTGAATAGTTGCGTTCAAATTTGCCATCATTCCGGCATAATCACAGAAAGAAAAAAAATTTCACGGTTTTGCGTAAATGAGATTGATAATTATTTCTTATTTTCTGTTGGTCTTGAAAAATATAATATGTGCAGTCAAAAATAGGTTCAATTGCATGTAAAGTAAAAAGGAAGTAATTGAAATCTTACGATTACTAAGGAATCAATTTACTAAAAACTACAACCTTTTATTTGATGAAAGCTTTTTAAAGCATATGATCTTGCAAAGTATTGACTACAAAATATTTTACTGTTCAAAGCGTTGATTACCACAAATGCAAATTTAATTGAAATTTTGTTGGTTTTCAAAATTTTAGCGGTTTTTTTGTTAAAACTAAACCACTGTAAAAACTATTAAAAATCAGCTCAAATTATGCAAATATTATAACACATAGATTGAATTTACAACAACGTTTTTAGAATAAAAGATATTGAGTAATTTCATTCGTATGAACCCTCTTTAATGGTAGCTTTGAATGATTTTTTATTTTTAATTTAGTTTTTTTCATATTATGTAGGTAATTGCTGTTTTTTTCTGTTTTCTCGTCAAAAACTGATAAGAATGTATAAATTTTATAAACTGGTATTACTGTGCTGAGCAAATCAGGCAAAAAAATTATTTTTTATGAAAAAAATCCTAATTTTTCGCATTTTCTTTTACTAAATTAAAAAATGCCTGAAACAATTTTTTTATAATGTTAAACACATCCCAAAATTTTAATACACGTCTATTGATACCTTAATAATGGAAATATTGTATCTGGTTCGTGAGATATAGTGGATTACAAAAATGACCTTGAAGGTCATAATGACTGTTAATGATTTTTTATTTTTTATTTAATATTTTTTGTAATCATGACAAAAAGTTTTGATGATGTTTTTACAAACATTGTCTGGAGTATAGAAATTTTATAAACATTGATTACTGTGTTTCGAAAATCAGGTTAAAAATTTATTGTTTATGAAAAAACCCTAATTTTTTGCACCTTTTTTTTCCATAAATTAAAAAACGGCTCTACCAATTTTTTTTTGAAAATTTGATGGATTCACAAAAAATGTTAATACGCGTCGATTGACACTTAAACGATGCAAATCGTATGTTTGGTTCGCGAGATATAACGCAAGACAGAAATGACCTTCAAAGGGGCAAAACAACAAACCGCCCCGACCGAAGTGTCCCAAAAGCTAATCAGCTCTTAAAATTGCAAAGACGCTTCGATTGACACCTCAACAAAGTCGATACGACTTTGTTTACGTGAGTTATGCTCGTAGAAAAAAACTGTCTACGAACGTACAGACGTACGTACACACACACATATACATCTCTCTTTCTAAAACACTTTATATATACTCTATAGACCTCAAAACGGAAAGAAATGTGAAAAATTTCAATTTCGATTTTCGAGGCGATTACAAAAACTTCTCATATACGGGGAAGTTAATAACATCTTCTTGTTTGTAATGCCTGCTCAAATACATACAAAATAAGATACATTCATAGAAATACAGCTGCGTGGTTCCGCCCAGCTTGTCTGTGATCGCTCCATTCAAATGGGCCTTGCCGTATACTCGAGCACTCTTCGTTCCTTGTTCCGAAAATATAAGAAGGACTTTGAATATCGGTCTAAAACTTTGAAATACGATAAGATGAACCTGGTCTTTGTATGAAATTGAATATTCACTATGTAGGTTAAGTAATTATTTCAAATAATTTAATTCAAAAGACTGCAATACAGGAAAAAGCATTCAATTGGATATTACTGTAAGAAAATTTATTTTATTTTGACACGCTCTGTATCAAATGCACCGTTTTGTTTGGCCAGCATATGAACCTTTATCTCTAGACTTCATTTGCTTATGTGTCGACATTACACATACAAAAGTAGCTACATCAATTGAATTCGGTTTTATTCAAAAAGCTTTTAAGACCGCGAACTAATAAAAAATGTTTACCGAACATGTTTGTCGATGAGTGAAATTGTTCTTAATCCACTATTTCTTCGGTATGGGAACATAACTTTGCAAAACAAATGATTAGTAGAAAGTGAGCTCGTGGTGAGGAGTCAAGGACGATATAATCAGTATGTTTTCGAATGAAATAAAGTTAATTAAGATAGACGACTGAGCAAACTTGGGAAAGTTTACTTCGATTTCTCAGGAAGGACGACCACAAATCTCAAATAGTATTTGCAATGCTTGGTGAGATTAACTTGCTTACCAAAGTGGAATGGATGTTTTGCTTGCTAATCTGATCTTCATGAAAACAAATATGTGAAATTGTGAAGAAATAAATTTCGAAACAAAGTTGGATCATTTTTGATTGTGACAGGATTCAACTTTACTTTTACTGATGATCAGATCTGGTCAAGTAAAAAATCAAGGAATTTGCGAACTGTTAAATTTTAATTGGGTTCTAACGGAAGCTATCATTTTTTAAATAATTTAGTTTTGCACTAATTTTCAATAGCATAGAACATAAACGAAGACATGATAAGATAGTTTCGAAATGTCTCCACACGAAAATTAAGATAGAAGGAAAGTGTTCTTCTACAATAATACACAACGTTCTATTGCTTTTAATGTACATACACACATTCGAGACATAAACTATTATCTTTCTTAGTCATTGTACAACTTGCCCGAAGTCTAACGTAGTCGTGATAGATTGTTTCGTGAGTGGTGTAGCACATTGCGTCATCCTGATGAAATTAATGTAAGCAGTTAGCATTTTTTGATCCGTGCTTTACTTACCGTAGCACTATCAACACAGGGACTAATAATGCCGCTGTTCAAAATCGGCATTAAAAAGTTACTCTTTTGGTTGCGATGGCTTCTCAACAACTATCATTGAATTTTCGTAGCCTTAAATCCTTCAGTGGATTTTATTGTTTGCTTATAAAGATGATTTTAGGATCAAACAGTAGACATTAAAAACATCTTATATGTCAATATTTCAAAGGCGTCACTTAAGCTTTAGAAAAAAACTCCACTCACTACTTCCTGAAATTTATCAAGTACATATTTTTAACTTCCCAGTATATGGGAATGGGCTTCATAGTTACTGATAACTGTTGGTGCAGTTGTTGCAGTTAAATTTAGAGGGGTTACTTGCACCAACTTGACAGAACTTTCGTTATATAAATATCAATTAATTATTTTTTTAATTATTCATTATTAGCTTCCCAGTATATGGGAAGTTCTTGTAATCGCCTCGAAAATCGAAACTGGAATTGTCAACATTTCTTTACGTTTTGAGGTCTATAGAGTATAAATAAATTGTTTTTAGAAAGGGAGATGTATGTGTGAGTGTGTGTGTGTGTGTGTACGTACGTACGTTCGTGGACACTTTTTACTACGAGCATAAATCACGTAAATAAAGTCGTATTGACTTTTTTGAGGTGTCAATACAAGTGTCTTTGCAATCTTAAGAGCTGATTAGTTTTTGGGACACTTTGGTCGGGGAGGTTTGTTGTTTTGCCTTTTTGAAGGTCATTTCTGTCATGCGTTATATCTCGCGAACCAAACATACGATTTGCATGATTAAAATGTCAATCGACGCGTATTAACATTTTTGTGAATCTATGAAATTTTGAAAAAAATCGTTGGCGCCGAAAAAAAGTGCAAAAAATTAGGTTTTTTTAAATAAACAATAAATTTTTAACCTGATTTACGGTGGACAGTATTCAATTTTTATAAAATTTATATACTTCAAGCAATGCTTGAACAAACATCATCAAAACTTATTCTCATGATAACAAGAAACATTAAATTAAAAATTAAAAATCATTAACAGTCAGCATGATCTTCAAGGTCATTTCTGCCATTCGCTATATATCACAAATCAGATATAATATTTGCATCATGAAAGTGTCAATCGACGTGTTTTAACATCCTTTTGATTATTTTAACATTATAAAAATCCGTTTCAGCGGTTTTTTTAATAGAAGAAAATGCAAAAACTTAGGGTTTTTTTCATAAAAAATATTTTTTTAACCAGATTTGCACAACACAGTAATAAATGTTTATAAAATTTATACATTACTATCAGTTTTTGAAGAGAGATGATATGATTAATATTAACTCATTCCTGTTACCGCTATGAATACCTTTCATTATTATTATTTAAAATATTACTATTTTCAAAATTATTATTGTGTTTAATATTTTTAATATTTATCTAGATATTACTGGAAAGTTGACCGTGTGGACCTCAAGGGTCGCACTTCACGGCTTGTTGTCAAATCTTTCGTCTCAGCACTTCAAAATGTTTGTTATTGACTCTTTCAGTTTCCGGAAACATTCAAACTCCTACCCAACTACAAATTCAAACATAATCTAGTTCTCTTATCCAAAAAGCAATTAAACCGAAATAAAAGTTCCGTAAGGATCTAATACGCTATTTGTTACATGCATCGATAGCCATTCATATGGCCGAGAATAGGATGTGTTCCAGCTACAGATATCAATGCTTCAAGGAACAATGTTTCAAAAGCTGTTCGTTTTATGAAAGTGAAAAAACACACGTTCAAAAAACAAACAAACAAAAGCTTTACGTCCTGATAAAAATACCTGTGAGAGCCTTCAATGATAAACTTTAATGGACTTGCTGGCACGTTATATAATCCGCTAAAATATCCTCGGGGCATCGCTCGTTTTACAGTGGATTCCCGTTGTTCTAGTTTTTCTATTCTTTTGTCGCGACATCATGGCCATCATTCCGAAGAGGATCTAAAGCGTTCTCACCTGGTACGCGCAAAGGATAAAAACTCTGCGAACTTTATTCGAATAGGAGCAACCTTTTATAGCGTTCAATACGGGTTGGTCACGTGATGTGTTTTTGGTGGATTGAGTCGGAATGATGCATTTTATTTAAATATAAATTTAACAAACAGAATTGGATATTTTAAAATTTTATAGACATTTTAATTGGAGTCTGGTTAGTTGCTGGTGATTAGAATTAAAATTTCATTTCTAAAACTTTGAAACTCGTAAAACTAAGCACTGTTCAATTGCATGAATAATATCTCGTTTATATGTGAAGTGACACTCATTGAAATTAGATAAGTTACACACAAAGCGATTTTTAGAGGGAAGGTACTCAGCTAACTTCTTTTTAGTCATTAGTCCGTCTCTGGCCAGTTGAGCTTCCTCGCATGGTTTCCCGAGCTCTAATCTCGATGTCAGTTTCCTGCTTGTCAACAACTATGAACAATCAACCAGCACGTACCGCTCCCGTTAACTGAATTGCTGGTTGCATGTATCATCAATTGGAGTGATTCCACAATCATCGATGGTGGATAGAGACGCTGCGTAGTAAGAAACGTTGTCTGCACCTAAGCATGAGCTTTTGCCTTCAAAGGGTTTACTACATAGTAACATACTAACGAACATTATTGAAATGATTTAAGAATTAAAATATCATTTGTTAGCTGCTATATACTTTTCTGAACTAGAATAGGTTGATATTTTTTCAATATCATTGAAATATAAGCATAGGGCCTCCATAGATGATAATTCTCCTGACGCCGCAAAAAACATAAAGTTCTGGTTTTTCTGTGGTCTAACCAGATGTCAGTGGTGTTTTTGTCATCTTGTAACCTATTGACGATGCTTTGACTTGCATTCTTTGTTGTCATAATAGTTGATGTAAAATTAACATCCATGAAAAGATATTGTCATTTCATTTATGGTTCATATACCCTGTTTGTAGACAAAAAAAATAATTTATTACTTCTTGCATATTTTTCAATGAAAATTCTCTCTTTATTTTTGCCGTTATTAATAATGGACCACCAAGAATTTTCAAAACCTTGCCTTCCTTGTAACTTGCATTCATATTCCACGGTGTAATTTTCCTGGAGAAAAAAAAACGGGTACTCTGAAATACTACGTCAAACATAAGTGGTCGGATTTGTCAAAAATTGTGGATGTTCATAGCAATATAAACTAAGAATATATATATGTACATGCAAATGTTGTCACAAGCTTTGCAAAAAAAAATTCAAGCAGTCTTAAAAACACTATGGAATTCAAATAAAACATTAAAAAGCATTTGATCTGATACGCATCCAAATTAAAAATCCATCACTGAATTATAAAGAAATCTGTTACAATATTTTTTCACATAAGACAACCTTTTATTGATTTATATTACCTTAAAATGTATTATGTTTATTCACTTGCAGCAGTTCCCATATATTATTAAGCTGTGTTTGTCTAAATCTTGTTTTCATTGAAAATATGAAAATTTTCCTAGAAAAAAGTAAACATTATAGCCTGCAGTCATTTTTCTCACCACCAGTCACTGAGCTTTAGCCAAATATATACCCATAACAGCACTCTTCTTACACAAAAATGGGATTTGCAGCCGTTGTTGAGAAATTCGGTTCAAGTTTAAATTGAGATAAAAGAAATAAAGTGAGTTTATGAGGAGTTGAGGTGAAATAAAATTTTACATTCAGTGCTGGCGGGCTTACAAGAAGACTTAAAAAATCTAGGGAATTCAAATGATGTGTCCTTAAACATGTTTAAAATAAACTTTAAATGGTTTACCGGATACTGGCATAAATTTAATAGTTTCGAGTATCACCATCAATATTTTTTGATTACAGTTTGCAATATTATTGATATTGATTTCAATGTGAATTACGGAGCAATTTTTTAATTTTTTTTTATTCTTTTGAATACCATGTCAGCAAGGAATTTATCATTCATAAAAATGCATTTATATTGAAATATCTTTAAATCTGGTAAGGGTATAAGTTTCCAGGATGAAAATAGCTTGAATAAACTGTTAGTTCCCTTTTCAAGACTAAAATCTACAATCCTTACTAAGTACGATACGGTGCAATAAAATACAGATATCAAAACTCTATGCAAAATGAAAGTAAGAAAGGCGACTAAATTCATTATAAGATAATTTACCTGTTTAGCTTTTCGGGAGAAAAAATGAAATGTTTATCCGCATGAAATATTCTTGCTACAGTGGAAATTTTATAAAAAAATCATGCACATGAGTAAATTGTCTGCGAGTAGTGATTAAATATCGAAAATATTAGTGATTAGAAAAAGCGGCAAAATTCTTCGTTAAAAATCATTTAATAAGGCTATAGAACTCAAACTTTAGAGTTAAATATATCTGAATATTGTGTGAGCAATTGACTAAAATATTATTATTGCTTGTATGTGATAGACTCATGCAATGCAACAACCGCTGTATACTTGTAGAGTTTTACCTTAAACCAGTAACGCTCTCAAGATAAAATTATACAAGAGCAGTCAGGATGGATTCTCTAAATTGAAAATCACATATTAATTTTCTATTTGTTCGAAATCATATTTGACAGACAATGATAGAATTATTAAGGATACTTGCAAAATTCATACCATATAAAAGAAAATCAAATTTGCATCCGTATGCACAGTTTTTATTATTAAGATGTAAGGTGTTAAGTATAAAACGTATATGACAGTCTCAACTATAAACAAGCCGTGAGGTGTGACCCATGAGGTCCACACGGTCAACTTCCCAGTAATATCTAAAGAGATATTAAAAATATTAAACACAATAATAATTATGGAAATAATACTACTTCAAATAATAAAAATGTACTTCTCGTGAAAGTTATTGGAATGACTTAATATTATTCATAACATCTACGCGAGCTTCAATTGATTACGTAAAGATTTTGGTGCATTGGTTTGATTGATTGTTCACGCGGATCAATCGGAGGGGGGACAGGTTACAAAGCAGTTTTTTCATTAAAGTTAAAACATGGTGCTGTGAAGACTATTGAAAATCTGCTCAAATTTTGCAAATATTAATAAACTTTGATTGACTTTACAACAATGTCTTCAGAATAAGAGATTTAAGGTATTATGATTCGAATAAACCCTTTTTACATGGTGACTTTGAATGATTTTTTATTTATAATTTAATTTTTTTTGTAATCATGAGAAAAGTTTTTGCTGGTTTCTCCACAAAAATTGATAAAATTTTATAAATTCTACAAACATTTATTATTACAATGTGCAAATCAGGTTAAAAAGGATTTTTTTATGAAAAAACACTACTTTTCCAATTTTTTTTTAATAAATTAAAATTTTTTTTGAGTTTTTGAAAAAAAACCTAATTTTTGCACTTTTTTTTTGAAAAATTAAAAAACGGCTCCAAGAATTTTTTTAAAACTTGATAGAATCACAAAAATGTTAATACGCGTCGATTGACGCGAGGTATAACGCATGACAGAAATGACCTTCAAACGGGCAAAACAGCAAACCACCCCCGACCGAAGTTTTCCAAAAACTAATCAGCTCTTAAAATTGCAAAGACGCTTCGATTGACACCTTAACGAAGTCGATACGACTTTGTTTACGTGAGTTATGCTCGTAGAAAAAAGTTTCCACGAACGTACGTACGTACGTACGTACACACACACACATACATCTCCCTTTCTAAAAACACTTTATATATACTCTATAGACCTCAAAACGTAAAGAAATGTTGAAAATTTCAATTTCGATTTTCGAGGCGATTACAAGAACTTCTCATATACTGGGAAGTTAATAATTAATAATTAAAAAAATAATTAATTGATAATTATATAACGAAAGTTCTGTCAAGGTGGTGCAAGTAACCCCTATAAATTTAACTGCAACAACTGCACCAACAGTTATCAGTAATTATAAAGCCTGTAGGGAGCGAAGTGCATCTCATTCATAGAGAAGCCGGTTCGATTCGCAGATCAGCCCCGATTTTTTTTCTTTTCTTCTGTTTTTTTCTCTCCCCTGTTCCGGCTGCAGCTTTGAGTTGAAATGCGGTTGAAAGGTCAATGTCAAGTAGCGGTTTGCCGCATCTTGGCAACCGGAAAAAACTGGAATCCGTTTCCAACTGGAAAATGGGATCTTCGCCCCTTCTGTGAATTACTACATAGGTATATCACGAATAGCATTGATTCCTCCAGAAACATGCTTTTGGATCAATTGATTGTAAACGGTTATATTGAAGGCATATTTAAGCAATTTTGGCATAAAAGTCCGATGCGTATCACAAAACCGCATTTCAATATCGGCGACCGGCGTCGTTTGATCTTAATTACTCAAACTTTATTGAAAACTTTGCAGGAAAATATTCTATTCTGCGAAAACGCGAAGAATCTTTTCGTTTGTTAAAGTTTAAATCGAGTAATGCAAGCCATATAGAAAGAGCAGTTATTGTTTATGATGACATGAACATGTGTATATTTTGATGTAAAAATGAGTAAATGTTAACAAATTTTTGCATATATTCGGTACAAATAAGTAGATTAGAAATCAATCTCAAGGAAAAAGAAAAGTTTGCAAGTTAAGTCAGACCATGGAATACTTTTTTTTCAGGACAACTACTAGCGATGGAAGGCGTTCATCATCAGGCAGAATTGGGTTCCTCTAATTATTATTATCTTTGTTTAGAGTTTCGTTAAGTTCTTTTGACTTCACTTCATTCCCTCGTTTCTTTTCACTGTAATTAAAGTATTCGTTTAGTTATAGTTTTTTTTATTGCGAATAAAAGTTTTCTTTTAATTAAACCTGGTTTTATTATCCTGTAGTAGAATAGTATCGAAGCGGGCAACGCCTGACCAAGGTGTAGCATGCCCACAAAAAAGGAGATGAGTGTGAAAGGACGGTGGAACTGGCACTAAAAAGAAGAACAGCAAAGGACAGGTGGAGTAACGAGCCAGAGCGAAGGCACCGGAAAGCGAATCAAGAAAAACGCATTAACATCAGCTGTAGAGCGCGAGTGATATATATTGAAACAAGCCGTGAGGTGCGACCCATGAGGTCCACACGGTCAACTTCCCAGTAATATCTAAAAAGATATTAAAAATATTAAACACAATAAAAGTTATGGAAATAATACTACTTCAAATAATAAAAATGTACTTCTCGTAAAAGTTATTGGAATGATTTAATATTAATCATAAGTTAACAAGCCGCGAAGTGCGACCCTTGAGGTCCACACGGTCAACTTCCCAGTAATATCTAGATAAACATTAAAAATATTAAACACAATAATAATTTTTAAAATAATACTACTTTAAATAATAATAATGCGAGGTATTCATAGCGGTAACAGGAATGAGTAAATATTAATCATATCATCTACGGGAGCATCTATTGATTACGCAAGGCTTTTGGTGGATGGGTGATGATGATTGATTACCACAAATGCAAATTTGATTGAAATTTTGATGGTTTTTCAAATTTAAACCGCTTATTTTAATTAAAAGACTGCAAAAACTATTAAAAATCTGCTCAAATAATCCAAACATTTTAAAACTTTGATTGACTTTACAACAAAGTCTTTAGAACAAAAGATATAAGGTTCGGAAGAACCCTTTTCATATGGTAACTTCAAATGATTTTTTAATTTTAATTGAATTTTTTTCAGAATCATGAAAAAAGTTTTGCTGGTTTCTCCTCAAAAACTGATAGGAATGTATAAATTTTATAAACATTTATTACTGTGTTGTGCAAATCAGGTTAAAAAAATATTTTTTATGAAAAAAACCCTAAGTTTTCGCATTTTCTTCTATTAAATTAAAAAACCGCTGGAACGGTTTTTTATAATGTTAAAATAATCAAAGAGATTTTAAAACACGTCGATTGACACCTTAATGATGCAAATATTATATCTGGTGCGTGAGATATAGTGAATGGAAGAAATGCCCTCGAAGATCATGGTGACTGTTAATGATTTTTTATTTTTTATTGAATGTTTCTTGTTATCATGAGAAAAAGTTTTGAAGAAGTTTTTTCAAGCATTGCTTGTTGCATATAAATTTTATTAAAATTGAATACTGTCTTCCGTAAGTCAGGTTGAAAATTTATTGTTTATTAAAAAAGCCTAATTTTTTGCACTTTTTTTTCTTAAATTAAAAAACGGCTCCAACCATTTTTTCAAAATTCGACAGATTTACGCAAATTTCAAAACGCGTTGCTTGACACCTTGACAATGTAAATCGTATGTTTGGTTCGCAAGATATAACGCATGACAGATATCTTCTTGAAGATCATGATGCCTGTTAATGATTTTTTTATTTTTTATTTAATTTTTTATTCGAGTTTTTCTCATCTTTTTGATGTTGTTTTCACAACCAATGCTTGAAATATCTAAATTTTATAAAAATCGAATACTGTCTTCCGTAAATCAGGTTAAAAATTTATTGTTTATTAAAAAAAACCTAATTTTTTGCACTTTTTTTCTTAGATTAAAAAACGGCTCCAAAGATTTTTCAAAATTTGACAGATTTACAAAAATGCTAATACGCGTCGATTGACACCTTAATCATGCAAATCGTATGTTTGGTTCGCGAGATATGTATAACGCAGGACAGAAATGACCTTCAAAGAGGCAAAACAACAAACCCCCCCGACCGAAGTATCCCGAAAACTAATCAGCTCTTAAAATTGCAAAGAAGCTTCGATTGACACCTTAACGAAGTCGATACGACTTCGTTTACGTGAGTTATGCTCGTAGAAAAAAGTGTCCACGAACGTATGTACGTACG
This sequence comes from Oxycera nigricornis, assembly GCA_963942545.1. Classification (NCBI taxonomy): domain Eukaryota; kingdom Metazoa; phylum Arthropoda; class Insecta; order Diptera; family Stratiomyidae; genus Oxycera; species Oxycera nigricornis. The sequence goes on along the minus strand of OZ012660.1, from coordinate 89,745,785 downwards.
TACGTACGTACGTACACACACACACACACACACATACATCTCCCTTTCTAAAAACACTTAATATATACTCTATAGATCTCAAAACGTAAAGAAATGTTGAAAATTTCAATTTCGACTTTCGAGGCGATTACAAGAACTTCCCATATACTGAGAAGTTAATAAATACGATTAAAATCCCGAACTATTACTTAGTCTTGCCATAAATTCTGTCACACAATTTCAAATGCGCGCTTTCTCAGAAATCACCCTGTTACTGTACCATTATGTTACAATTTATAACAAATGAACTGTACGGCGTAATTTTCCGATCAGTTTGTGAACAGTTTTTGACTAGTAATCATGAAATGGGGCGTGAAAGAAAATCGTATCGCTATTTTAGCACGCCCTAAAGGGTGAAAAAAGAGTTTCTGAAATTTTGAATTTGTTGAAACCGCTCAAAATAACAAAAAGATTTATTTATCGCGCAATAGACCGATTTAATGAGACCTCAGGCATAGATGATAGAGCAAGGACCGGTCGTCCACGTACCGTTAGAACAGCGAGTGCCATCAAAGCTTCCGAGAGCGCATCCGTAGAAATCCACTGCGCAAACAAAAATATTGTCGATGGAATTGGAAATCTCCACAAGATCGATAAGTAGACTCATTCAAGATGATCTTCATATGTAGGCTTATCGTCGGTCTACAGCCCACATGTTGACTCCACGGTTAAAGGAAATAAGATTGGAAAGATGCAAGAGACTCTTGCTTTGGCACGCAACTGATGGGCATGAGAACATCCTCTTTACCGATGAAAAAAAAATTACTGTGGAGGAAGTTTATAATAAACAAAATAAAAAGTTTTATTCAACATCATCAGAAGAAGCTAAAAAACGGTTTCCAGAGTGCAACGAGGCCATCCTCCAGCTTCTGTAATGGTTTGGTGGGGTGTATCCCACAAAGGTGTCACAACACTCCATTTTTGCGAAAAGGGAGTCGAAACTGGTGCGGCGGTGTATCAAACCAATGTGCTAGAAGGTGTTGTGAAATCTTTATCGTTCACTCTCTTCGGTGAAGAACATTGGGTCTTCCAGCAAGACTCTGCTCCTGCTCACAAAGCAAAGAGGACACAGGAGTGGCTACACAACAACATTCCTGCTTTTATTGCACAAGAAGATTGACCATCCGGGAGCCCAGATTTGAATCCGCTGGATTATGATTTGTGAACAGAGTTAGAGAACAAGGCCTGTAGGACTCTCCACCGTAATTTGGACAGTCTGAAAAATCCTTGGTGAAAGCAGCAAATGAAATGTCGTTGGATACCGTGCGTGCCGCTATAGACCAATGGCCAAAACGTTTAAAAGCTTGCACAAAAGCAAAAGGAGATCATTTCGAATAAAGTTAATATTATTTAATAAACAATACCATACTAAAATAAATTTCTTTGAAATAAACATATTATCTTTTATTTCTTAGATTTCATGCTACTTTAAAGTTGTGACAGAATTTATAGCACAACTAAGTATTTGTTTATTATTATTCTATTTTTAATTTGGATCGTTTGAAGTATATGTATATTTTTTTGACGGTATGACGGTATCAGGCCCAGTACCTACACTTCCATGTCCTCATGGTATTTTTTTCTTTTCTTCTTTCAATTATTAAGTAGGATGAATCGACACGGACCTAGCTCATACCTCCTCAAGAACCACACCCACGCGCTGAGTCTAAGCCGGCATCGTTGCGTCTTCCACGGGGATAAAAAACTCTTTTTTTATATAATTTTAGCTTGAGCTTGTTATTGTAGTTTCTTTTCCAAAACATCCTTAGTTATTACCTGTTTTTTCAAGAAAACTATCGCTATAACTTTCACTGTCGAGCTTGACACCTTGGATTTCTGCGCGGTTGGTGAAGACGGTCGTTTTCAAGATATCGACTGTAGTATTATGGAATCTTGACAGTAATACGCAACACAACTGTAGGTGATGTAGATATCGCATCAGAAACTTTTAGTATTCTATTAAGTTGGATGAAGATTTCGAATTCTCTGAATTTGCATCAGGAGATGTGTAACCATCTTTCACTCATTCTCAACAAAAGAGGCTCAATAGAAATAGGCCAAGACTCAATGAACATCATGACATAATCCTATCTCGATGAGGGGCTTCATACATTTGTGAGGCGACTAAAAGGTGATCTACCGAAGTTACTGTGTATCCGAGAGCCAGTAGATCTTTCACAAGCTTTGCACTTGCGTTTCAAACTCCAGCATACGGACTTTCGTGTTTCAAACTCCAGAATATGGATTTTCGTTCGTAATACGTGAACACCCCTAATCCCAATTTTTGGAAAGTACATCCTAACATTCCTGCTCTAATTGTTTCAAATTTTCTTGCTCCAAAATTTCCGGATCCGAGATTTGAGTTTTACTTAGAATTGCTTCGTAGTCTTTACAGAATTCATATGAAGTTTAACGTGACTACCTATCGATTTATAGCCATCGGTCTCTTTGGCCGCGGGTTCTTGTTTTAAGTGAAAATCACGCACTCTCCCAACATCATTGTTGGCGTACCAATTTGCATAATGAGTGTAGGCTCAGTGACCTTACTGCTAGAAGCTCGGTCTCGGCATTGGGCTACTACATAACTCCACGTCGAGTCCCCAGAGATGCTACAAACTCTTCATTCTCAGAAGCATGACGACTTCAAAACCTATCCCTGTGGACCCGCATATGGGGTCTTCACCGCGACCGAAGGGAGGATTGACCTACCTGGGCCCCGGTCTCCATGGTACTAGATTGACCCCTGGTAAGACTTCGTGAGCTCGAGTTCACCTGAAGCTTTACAGCAACCACGATGCTATCATCAAAATTTCCAACAGCCTAAGCATAGGATTTTTATAATAAACTGCACCCACGGCCACCAAGAGGGCCAGTGCTCATGGGCGTAGATCAGGCCATAAGGCCGCAAAACCAACGGTGGATCCAACAGCATCCCCAACAACCTGCGCAAAGAGCTCATGTACCCCCAAAAGCACAATGAGAATACTACGGCGAACCAGAACAAGACGGCGATGTTACTGAAGAACAATACGAAAAGCATATGAGTCAAGAAGATGAAAGTTTCAAACAGATTTTACTAGACTACATGAGCCCAAGTGAAGAACAAAGCCAAGACCATTCTTAACACCTGGAAAAGATCTAATTTTTTTTTAAATTGAGACGCTCTTTTCTTCCGTATTTCAAACATATTGAAAGAAGCGGAGAGCAATTCAGATTTCTAGTAGATACCAACTCAAATGGAAATTATAAACAGTCCCAACATATCAAAAATCCACTGCCCAACAATAAGTATTTCTTTGCACGTTCTGCAGGAGGTAGCATAAAAATTACGCACCACGCGTTCGTAAATTTATTCGGTCTATTTAAAAATAATATTAAATTTTTTATCCTCCCGAGCCTTTCTCATTTGAAGGCATCATTGCCAATGACACGCTTAAGCAACTAAAAGCAGTCATCCACACAAACGAAAACTTTTGCTCAATTCATACATCCCGCTGAAAAAGCACATTTCGGAAACGGTTAATAATATTGGCATAAGTAAAACGCACTTGAACAAAGAAGAGTCTGCGAGATCATAACAGGTCCCCCGAAATTTCGCCAGATTACTCTGAGATTCCGATGAAAAGTTAACTTATACCAGCACTGTCCCAGGAGCAATAAGCAGGAAAAATATTAAGCGCGTATATTCCAGATCCTATCCAATGGCTCTGAAGGGAGAATTCGTAATAGAAGTAAGCAAACTTCTCGAAGACGAGATAATAAGACCCTCCAAATCTTCCCGTAATTCACCAGTGTAGATAGTTCCCAAAAAACTCAATGTATCAGGCGAGAAACATTTTGGAGGTTTTGATTGACTATTTAAAGTTAAACTCTGTTGGCGTCGCGGACCAGAGATACCAAAGATAGGGTAGATTCTGGCTGATCTCGGAAAAAACAAATATTTCTCCATAGTAGACCCCAAACGTGGGTTTCATCGGATCTCCGCCTTTCCATCAACAACGAATAATTTGAATTCTTGCCTCTTCCGTTCGGGCTAAAGAATGCTCCTTCAACATTTTAAAGAACCTTGACGACATAGGCCGAGAACACAGGAACGCGCTGTTATGTATACATCGATGACTGAGAATTAAAGTAATCGATCAAAGCTTCATTTATTAGTACAAATTGTGACAAAAAGTCTAGCTAGTTACTTCTCGAAACCAGTTCTTGAAATATCAGTTTGTCCCTTTGATGGATTTTGGAAAGAAAGAAAACTTCAATAAAATTTTTCGGGGTGTTTACAAGGACTTCTCGTATATTGAGAAGTTAAAAATAAATTAAAAATATTTAAATTCAAAAAATGGGCGAAACAACTTAGAGATGAATGATTTGATAGTAATTAATGAATAGCTTAGCTTGTTCGAGCATTGTTAAAATGTGAATACAACTGTTTATTTTAACTCTGCAAGAACCCCTAGTGAACGTTTTACAATAAACCCGTTCTCCGCGAACACAAACATTCCATCGTAAAATTAATAAAACCATCGACGAACCAAAATTGGCTAGATTCACTCGAAGTGCTAATGTAATAGCTTACACAGGCGGTCCAATTGTTAAAAAATATTATTGCTGCTTTTTGAAAATCCCAGTCCAGATATCTGAGCGACCGCTGCCAGCCACATAGTTGTCGGTAAAGGCAATTGCTGGTTGGAGCTAAGGCCGCGGACAGTGGAATGATCTTAAGATGGGGATTGTTATTTGAAACTCAAGAGAACTAACGTCATGATGTGAATTCCGCAATTTACGTTCTTTAAACCGTTGGTAGTCTAGCTTTGTACAGCAGGTGTCAAAGGAATGTGGTAATACGTTTTGCATCAATGGGATTTCGAAGCTTATGAAAATTATGGCAGCGTGATTTTTTTTTGAATGAAGGAATCATTTGTAATTGAACGACAGTGATAAAAAACATACACATTTCAAAAGTTGATTTCTACGACTTATCGTTATTTATTGAAATGGATAGTATGATTCCTGTGTTCTGATCAAACAAACATGAAATTGTTACGTATCATAAACTAAATTAAAATTATCTTCGCGCCTTTTCTGCCCGAAATAACTTACTCCGTGAAATACATACCTGGCAATGATTATTTGAAAGTGTAAAGCTCGCCAAGTTCCGAAAAAGCTATTCAAACGCGTCATCTCGCTCCAACCATCGGATCGTGTTCAAGCTTTCGCGAATACGAGGGATCGATCGTGCCACGCTACACGAAAAAAGTAGCTTTCGATGTTCGACGTGCCGGAAATGGTGCGTGAGTGGGGAGTTGCGATCTAGAGTACACACAGGAAGGACGGCTGGACGAGCCGGGGAAGAAAAAAACACGTTTGGTTGTAACTCTGTGCGCGGCCATCGCGCTGATTAATTACGGAAGACGAAAATCGTCGAGTATCGAGCGACCATCGAGCGGTCGAACCGAACCCCATTGTCAAGGGTTGAGTCGAAACAGCGACTTAATAATCGCCGAACAGCAGGTGAGCGCCGCCGGATCAATTGGGAGGCGCATAGTGGAGCGCCACATGGAGCCCGCACCCATCGGAATACGAGCGCCCCATGGAACCGGCCTGGTCTAATCACTGTGCTGCGATGAAAAAGGATTGCCACGCATGCCACGAGGTCAAAAGAAATAATTTCGAACTATCAGGTATTTAAAGAAAAAACAAGCGAAAAGCATCATCCATGGAGGTGCAGGCTAAGTTGCATCCAGCTATAATATAAAAGTGAAAAGAAAATGATGATGAAAAGACTAAAATTGATCTCGTAGAACTTGATAAAATGAAAATGTTGAGAAGTGTCATAAATAATTAACTATAAAAAAATAATTGTTATTGCCTGTAATGACGGAATAGTTTTTCCAAGTGATATGGAAATGAATGTTTGTTTTTGAATTATCTACCTATCTAAATCGTGATAATCATTTATGTAAAATAGCTCTTAACAATCGCCTCGCAAATATGCCTAACAATGAATAAATATAGGAATATGTAAATCTTACAAAAAAGCAAGTGATGTGATTTTTTCTTTTCAATGGTGACGCGTGTAGTGATGGGTTCAGGTGTTTCTCTTTGTTCCTAAAACCCACGACTCGGTTAGCTAGTCGGGGAAACTAAAAATGTTAAATCGGGACCGCCACTATGCGGTCGACTTTGAAACAGTCCCGGCGGCGCGTGTACCCACGAGGCATCCGTGGTCGAAGAGCGTCCAAAATGGTGGAGCACTCGATCTCGGGGCCTCGGGTTTGTGCGCGAAGTCGGGATTGTGAAAACATTGAACTTGATACCTAAATTAAAAGCTATTTGCATAAACAACGTTTCGAAACTCAAATGACAAAATATTGAATTATTGCCAAAAATGGAATCAAACAATCTTACTGAAAGCTCCGCCATTATACGTAATTATCGAAATTTGAGGTCAATTAGGGCTACAAACAAAACACTAACGACATTTTATCTAAAACCAGTGGAATTCTCACCCAATTACTGTAAGGCGACGCTAAGACGCGGAAATGAGGAAGTAATAGCTGTTGCCAGCTACACTCATTCATCACATCATATCTGTCCTGGCATCAATCCTTTTAATGGGTATTTAAATTGGTTATTGTAGCGAGTGCTCAGCTAAAATCGTTACATGGCTTCATTTTGGGGTTACATGTAAACTGCGATGGATGGTATTTAGTAAATCACTCACGCAATAATGTTGGATGAGTAAACTTCTCCAAGGACAATTAAATTTTACTGTAAACAAAACAAAAGCTATGCTATTAAATGAGATCAAGTGCTACCGGGATTGAATTTGATATTGCTAATTAAAGGGGTAAGATGTTCTGTCTTTGTCGATTTATTACTTCAATAGTGATTTGTCAACTGTGCACTTAACGGAAGCTTCAATTTAAATAACATTGAATCGACTATATTGATGTCTTATTTCTAAATTCTTTACAAACATAGGAAAAATACACGCAAACTTGCATAAAAGTTTCATCGAACTTGATTTGAAGCATCAAATGGTTAACGTTACCATGCACATGTTCATCATTAATTACTTTTTACTGAGAATAAACACTTCGAAAGAGATCTTTGTACATATTTCGAAATTATATTTTCGTGCTATTCGACTCGGGTGTAAAAGACTAGTTTAGATTCTTCAATGATTGGTACTATATTCTTTCAGCATGAACTGTATATGTAAATCGGATGTCACTAAAAAAATTTGATAATGCTCCAGTCTGGTGAGTTGGCTTCTCATGTCAACAATAATATATATTTCAGAAAGCAAGTGTTGTATAATCAAAAAATAAAAACGAAAATGTAACGGACCACGATTTTCGGATTTCCAGATTTTTAATTTGCACATATTTTTAGATTAAAAAAAGATACATATATTGAAAGTTTACTGTGAAATATATAATCATAATATCATAAACCAAAATTCAAAGTATTTACGAAGTTATAGCACTTAAAAAAGAACTGTTGAAGTTATTTCACTTTTATTGCCACCTAGCAGCTGCTTTTGCCATAGCAAAAAGATTGCATCAACTCTCAATTAATTTCAGGTAAATTTACTTTTATGCTCTCCGAACTTGTGTCTATATCTATTGTTGAATGACAACTACGACAAAACCATGGACTGGTCATAGCTGATAAGTGAAAGTAAAAATTTGTTATGAAAATTTCCTCGAAACCACCTTTGTCGGTGGGTTGGATGCATTACTAAAATTCTAGTCAGCCGATCAGTCTATAACTACAACACGTTTTTCTACACGCTATTAGTTAGCGTCCGAACTAGAAACATTTATTATCACTAATAGTTTCTAGTATTTTCATCGACTTTCAACGTGAAAAAATCGATTTTCTCAAAAATAATGTGACCATTTATGGCTTTTATCTTTGTGGTTGAAGTAATGTCTGTACGATTTGTTGCAAATTTAATTCTACACCATTTTGTGGGAGCTTACGTTCAGAGGTATAAGAGTATCTCATTTGCATCTTCTTTTCAAAGTTAACTGCTAACTAAAGCAAGCATTACACGAAGCAAATATTTGCTAAAAATTAAAACAAATATTTGCTTATCCGTGTAATAATGAAATATTTGCCTTAATTTTTTGCTGAAAAATATTTGCTGTCGTGTTTGCTAAACCCAAAAAGGTGCAAATATTTGCTTCGTGTAATGTAGTTATTTGCTAGTGGCTCCACCAGTGAGCAAATATTTGCTCAGATATTTTCTTTGCTCATACCGACATTTGGTATTAGCAAACAATAGCAAATCATTGCCATTTGAAATGTCACTTTTGTTGTGAAAGTCGCCATCAAAACGTGATTCGTTTTCCACTACAGTTTTTCATCATATTTCTGGTAAAATTTATTGTGATTTTAGTTTATTTGTTTTTAGTTTTCAATTTTATTGCAATTTCGCAGACAAACAAAGATGACTGATGAATATTTAGATTTGGAATTCATTGATGATGATGAAGATCCGACATATGGATCAAGTTCTACCCAGAACAGAAAAGCCACGCAATCGAAAAAACGGCAAGTGAAACCAAAAGTATGTTCCGAGTGGTCTGACATTGAGATGTTCAAACTGATTGCATGTGTGGAATGTGTGCCAATGCTGTGGAATTCAAAAGATTTGAAGTATCGCAACAAAATCGAGCGACAGTCTGCATGGAAGCAAATTTCCGAAGCCGAATTCGATGAAAAATTCACCGGCACCGAGCTCATGGCAAAATGGTCGAACATGCGCATCCAATATCGTAGTTATTTCGCAAAATATCGAAAAACAAAATCGGGCCAAGGCGCAAATGAATCAGTCAAATGGAAATTCTACGAAGCCATGAGTTTTGTCGGCCGCGTTGAAGAAGAACAAACTGCTATCACGGTTTCAAATTTGGTATGTGTTTATCGTATTAATCGTATTCATTGTGGCTATCGTATTTAATGAGTCTTATGTTCATTAACCAAAGATAAATGCCGATGAAAGATCGCTCGATTCTCCAATCGATCGAAGCTCGACAAGTAGTCCAACACCATTGAGGCGTAGACGACTATCGCAATCATCGTCCACAACTACAACAACTACAACTTTGTCATCAGCAGCGCACATCGTAGCTGAAGGAATGAAGGATGCGGTCAATCAGTTAAAAGAGCAACGGCAAAAGCGTGAAGATGAATTCGATGCATTCGGAAAATATGTTGCGACAGAACTTCGTTCTATTCCTGATCTAAGTTCGGCACAACGAGTTCGTTTCAAAGTGGCACGCTTTTTAATGGATTGCATTGAAGCCGAATACCAGGGCACCAGTCAAGTTTGTGATTTGGATGAGAACATGTTGACTCAAATTCCACCACCACAACAATCAAAACAACAATAATAACCACTTCCAAATCAATAAATCATCGTAGCGTTTGGATTTGGAATCCATATTTTTCATTATTTTTAACCAATAAAGTAAGTAATGAATAAAACATTTGCCAAAAATTCATAATTTTATTCAAATACGACCATATTGAAAGCTGACTTCTCCTTCCTGAACGAAATATTGAGACAGTTCGTCACGTATTTGTTTTCCTCTATTGCTGATGAAGGTGCGATGCGCTTGGAGTGGATAGAAATTATTTTCTGTATTGATATCTCTGCGCCAATCACCATCCACAACATTTCCTTGATCATCGTAGCGATCGACCAACATAGGATTGAAATAAATACTGTTTCGCATTATGAGGTAGTTGTGGAGAGCACAGCAAGCAACTGTGATTTTTCGTGCCTTCTCTGGACCAAGATGAATCGGTTTTCCGAACACACGAAAACGACTTGCTAAAATGCCAAATGCATTCTCTACTATGCGTCTTGCACGCGATAAGCGATAATTGAAAATTCGTTCCAGTCCACTTAAATCTCGTTTTGCATATGGCTTCATTAAATTGTTGCTCAATGCAAAGGCATCATCGGCAACAAGGAAATAGGGAATTGGTTCATTTCGTCCAGGCAATTTCTCAGGTGCTGGCAAATGTAATTTATCGTTAGTGAGTGATGTGAAAAATGATGTACGGTTGAATACACCACCGTCTGATATTCGTCCGTTCGCTCCAACATCAATATAGGTGAACTTATATTTTGCATCCGCAATCCCCATCAGCACAATACTATGTGTACCTTCAAAAAAGAACTATTTATATAGAATTTGTTTTTCCATTGTATCGAAATGACTTGATACCTTTATAATTGAAGTAAATACTTCCTGAATGTGCTGGGGCTTTCATTACGATGTGTTTACCATCAACAGCGCCAATGCAATGTGGGAAATTCCACCTATCATTGAAGTCGCAAGCCAATTCAATCCAATTTTCCTCAGTCGATGGAAACTGAAATACGAGCTTTTGCAATTGCTGAGCTGATTGAAGAAATGAGGACAAGTTACCTTCATGAAGTCAGGCAGAAGAACTTTGTATATTGCGACGCAAACTTCAGGAACAATACTCGATATAGTTGTTTGTGGAATTCGAAAAAGATATTGTAGAGACATGAAACTGTCACCTGTAGCGAGAAAACGCAATGTGAGAGCAAGACGTTCTCCAGGTGAAATAGCTTCTCGCATGTTTGAGTCCTCTTTTTTAATCAACGGAGACACCATTTCCAAAAGATTGTTGAAGTCAGCAATGTTCATGCGAAGAAAGTTTTTGTACAAATGTGGCACCTCGTTCTCTAGCTCTTGAAGAAGTTGACTATAACAACCAAGTTCATTGCGCCGTCTCACCCAGTCGCGTACCCACATAGTACGCCTTCGACGAGGCGTTTGATTCTCATCATTTTCTTGATTGTTGATAAGAAATTGAGCGGCTTGGCCAAAAATACAAACCAACAATGCATCTTCTTCTTCGGAATCAGTCATTTTTACTTCAGAATAAATTTTTCGCGGAGTTTTTCCACACAGAACACAGATCACTGATATTTATGAACCAAAACGAAGAAAAAATGTTTGCCAATGACAGATGTAGTACAGCAAATAAAATATTGGTTTGCTATATTTGCTACGCAGTTTATTTCCTGAAAATTATTTACTTCGTGTAATGGCATAGCAAATATATTTGCTACAAAATGAGCAAAGAGACTTTGCTACCGGTTTAGCAAACAGGTTTGGAGCAAATATTTGCTACAGTGTAATGTCATAGCAAATATATTTGCTCAAAATAAAAATTTGCCCAAATAAATTAGGTACCAAATAAAGCAAATATTTGCTTCGTGTAATGCTTGTTTAAGTTAACTGTTTGGCTCTGGATACATTGCAACGAAATGTCTGCGTGACTACCCAAAAAGCACGGCTGACATAATTAACCAAACCATTTAAGCATATGTTTGATATGATTGCAATTAAACCATCAAAAAACATACAAACCAGTTATTCCTCCCCGACCACAACTCCGCTTTCCAACGATGTGGTCGGGGAGGAACTGGGGGAGGCACAACCGGCCTTGAGTATGCCTGGGAAAACTCGCATAGCCGAACGAGTACCTTGCAAAAAGATAATTCGGGGGTGTCGACCAGCAAATGCTTAGTACTCAGCCAAAGGAGCTAGGAGAAATGTCCCAAGCCAGTCCAAAAAAGGAGGGATTCTGACCGATCCTCAGATCAACATCCCTTCAGCAGGATGCTGAGGTAAAGGCATGACGATTTATAGGGTGTATCATATATTCCACTGGTTTTAAAGGATGTTAACCATAAATTACGGCGATTGATCCGGAGTTTTGCGTTGTGACTCAATTGAAGAGGTTGTGCTTGCACTTCCTCGAAATCTTACCAAGGGTGTACTGATTCCAAGGATCACCAGGGCCGCAGAGACCTGTCCCTGCCGGTTTTTGTTGAGGAACCTGTGGAGGTTGTAGCTTTGTAGTTGTGGTTGACACCCAAAGCAGGTACGGTAATTTCTAATACATTTTGAGACCGGTAGCTATTCGGCAAGTCTTTTGTATCGTGGTGCATTGGCGTGCTGTTGCGTTCACAGCAAGGATGCTGCTTCCCAAAGAGTGGTAAAAATGCTGATAGGTCCGATCTATACCAGGGATACGAAGCAGTCTAAGCAAACTCTGGATAAACTTGGTACCCATACTCCGAAAACTAGTACGTCTAGTGGGGAGCGTTGGTGCGTGCTAATCGTTTTAATTAGATATGTATTTCACTCAATAGGGTTGTATTTATACGACTGAAAATGTATGAATTGTATTTGATAATACAAAGTACATCATTTATGATGGCATTGTTTTTAATAGGGTTACATACGAGTCTTACTGTAATAACATATTTGTTTGACTTCCCTTAAAGCTTTATGATTTTCATCTAAAGAAAAGCGAAATAAGAGCATGTTTCTGTACTTTAAAAGATAGCTAAATGTTGGGTTTATCGTACTATTTTAGTTTTTAGCAGAATCAATTGAGCAAATGTCTGGACAGATAATTAAACGATTTATACGTTAAAAGAAAACTTCACACGTTTTTAATCATTTCTATTCTTTGTTGCCATTTATTCGACGAATTATTCGCAACTTAAACAGAATTACAAAATTGAATTGAAAAACGACACTTTCACTTAAATTCCATTCAAATCAACTCTAAAAGTTTGCTTTTACAGTAGCTCAGCGGCTACAATGTTTCTCACAGATGTTACCATTGATTGCAGTAATTGATGTTTCCCAGCTTATATTCCTCTTCATATTGAAACATTTCGTTTCCGTCATTGAGCTCAAGTTCAATTCAAGTAATCCTTGTTACAATTCACATTTGAAGCAGCGACATTCCATTGCATTCTATCTTTGCACATTTACTCTCGTTCGCAGACTAATCATTTTCAATGTAATCCCTTGAACTACACATGATGCGGATGTACCTGAAATCCTATCTGCATCCTCGTTCTGAAATTCAAGTGAAAATAAGTTGGGTGCTCGCTTGCAGGAAGTTTTCCCTTTTGTTCACTTTTCACATAAAAGAAAATGTCCAGAAGATTTGCATATTTTCCTCGAGCTTAGTTACGTGGAGCACACGTTTCATGCACAAAACCTTTCCCGGTTCTAGCACTTGATCAGCTTCCTTTTAATTTCGAATAAAGCATGAAAAACGAACTATTGAATTGTTTTCATTAAGGGAATTCAATTGAATAGATTGATCCGGGGTTTTGGCAAGTAGTTGTTTGCTGGATTTTAACAATATCGGTTTGCCTTCAACGATGTCAAGGAGCTTGATTTGGATTTCTCTTACTTAGTTATAGGATTAGTAACCAAGTTCTTGGCTGGAAAAATAAAAAGTACAAAATTATATATTACATAGATAGATAATAAATGTTGGACAAATGTTAAACCCTGTTCACATTCACGGAACAAAATGATTTTCTTGGAAATACAAGGGTTTTTTCTATTTTGCTTCGAAAATATTTTTCAGTATGTCATTAATAATAAAATGATGCCATGGGTCCAAAGTAGCGATAACAAACCCATTTGAAACATGAAACCTTATCTATTTTTGATATAAAATTACATCTTCAACTGCGTATAGAATCAATTCATTCCAAAAATAATTCATTTTCGTTGAAAAGTACATGACAAGCACTTTGTTTTCAAAGATAAGTTTTTTAAACTGAAAATGAAAGAAAATAGAACATAATTTATCATTATTTTTGTGAATTTTTTGGCTAAAGATTAAACTGAAACGAAATACTGTAGGCTTCTATTGACAACATTGAAACTCAAAAAAATAATCACAGGAAACTTCACATCAGAAGAATGTTTCTACCACTATTTCGCTTCAAATTTCTTTAACTTTCTTGCAAAGAACCGATGCAGGATGCCAATCGAAGACTTATTTCTGTCTTGTGAAAAATAATATAGGAAGTTTATGATGTGTTCAGATGACCTTTTAAACAACCTACCTAAATAACGAATAATTGACCGTAACATAAAGGATTGTTCATACAAAAATGACGGAAGAAACTTGAAAAAAACTACCGATAACAGCAACATATTAAAACCGGCAAAAATGTGAAATGAGAAAAAGTCGATAACCGAATTGTTAACAACGATACCTATGATGGTGAAAAATTGCATTGAGTGAAAAGGAAATTCTACCAAATAGCCGAAGGGTATAGCTTTGGTTAAGTGTGTTTTTATTGGCTGTAAAAAAATTAAAAATAGCTCCAGAAAAAATGGTGATATTATTGAATCAAATTTCTCATGAAATTATTAATCAAAAAAACGGACTATTTTTTATTCCAAAAAAATTGTTAACATCTCGAAGTTCATTTATTCAGGGATGTTCAGGCCTTGTTTATTTCTTGGAATTTTAATTAGAATACATACATTCAGTCTTGCCTGAAGTACTCTTCGGGTATCGACCCAAATCCCAAACTTTCTTAATTATGTACGCTTTAAATTAGTTTGAAGACTTCGTCATGATACCACTGCTAAATGCCTTTACAGTGTTTCTCTCGGCTTGCAAAAATGAAAATTAATTAGCAGGTATATGCATTTGGGCAGAAAAGAGGTGAATTTCTCAAAGGGTCACGATCGTGACAGGGAATAGCACTTTAAGTCTCAAGAAAGTTGCTTGCTGATTTTTGTAGTTTTCTTAGCATTTCTTCTGATTGGCAAAAATTTATAAATTCAAAGTAACAAGCATAGTGAAATTTTGAATAACAACGAAAGGATTTCATAAAAAGCTCTTCAAATGTTTGAAAATTGTCGAAAGTCAAGCAACTCAGTGTTTTTATGGTTTGCAGACAGATTAGTGTTGTTTAAAAAGTAATCATCCGTTATTTTCTATTCGTTACTTAGAATGAATCGAAATATTGAATACTCATTTCAAAATGTATTCGATATTCATGGGTAAAAAGTAATCATCAAGTATTTTGTGTTCGATACTTGTAACTCTTAATTCCAAACAGTTTCATTTCGCCCTTTTCGACAATAGTTGTTATTCAATCTATCCATGTGAGTAAGTAATCAATACGAGTTCGCATTCTGCACCCAAGTACTAAATACCGAATATTTAAGTCAAAGTAATCGGTAATCATTTGTTACACAAAATTAATCAAAGAGCATATCTCTAACACAAATACTTCTTTTAAATTAGTTGATGATAAAACAAGAAGCAATGCGTGTTTCTCTTGTTCAGTTTTTGTGCCCACGTTTTAAAGTTGATGTTCTATGTCTAGTAAACACTATGTATCGAATCATGTTTGTCGATAACTTAAATGAACAATAAAAATGTCGAAAATTTAGATATAATTGAAACAGAATATTAAAATAGATCTGTAAGTGGCTAAACTATCTGAACTCTAAATTATCGACTCCATTTCGATAATATTTGAAACAAGCCGCGAGGTGCGACCCTTGAGGTCCACACGGTCAACTTCCCAGTAATATCTACATAAACATCAACAACATTACAACAATAAGAGGTATTCATAGCAGTAACAGGAATGAGTTAATATGAATCATATCGTCTACGGGAGGGTCCATTGATTATGTAAGGTTTTTGGTCGATGAGGACAGATTGAATATTCACACGGGTCAATCGGTGGGGGCCTTTTTGGTCTTGAAAAATTTTGTATATGCAGTCAAAAATAGGTTCAATTGCATGTAAAAAGTAAAATGTATTACACATGACGATGGTTATTGAAATCGTACGATTACTAAAGAATGAATCTACTAAAAACTACATTTTTTTATTTGATGAAAGCTTTTCAAAGCATATGATCTTGCAAAGTATTGACTACAAAACATTTTACCATTCTAAGCGTTGATACCGCAAATGCAAATTTTATTGAAATTTTGTTGGTTTACAAAATTTAAGCAGTTTTTTTAATTGAAAGACTATCAAAACTATTAAAAATCTGCTCAAATTATGCAAATATTTTAAAACTTTGATTGAATTTACAACATTTTTTTTGGTATAAAAGATATAAAGTAATATCATTCGTATGAACCCTCTTTTCATGGTAAACTTGAATGATTTTTTTATTTTTAATTTAGATTTTTTCTTAATCATGGAAAAAAAATTTGCTGGTTTCTCTTCAAAAACTGATAAGAATGTATAAATTTTAAATTATTAATTATAAATCAAGTTAAAGAAATATTTTTTATGAAATTTTTTTTTCGCATTTTCTTCTATTAAATTAAAAAACAGGCTGAAATAAATTTTTATAATGTTAAAAACTTCACTAAAATGTTAATGCACGTCAACTGACACCATAATGATGCAAATATTATAACTGGTTCGTGAGATATAAGGAATGATAAAAATAAAAATCATGATGACTTTTAATGATTTTTTATTTTTAATTTAATTTTTTACGTTATCATGAGACAAAGTTTTGATGATGTTTCTGCAAACATTATTTGGAGTATATAAATTTTATAAAGATATATTACTATATTTCGCAAATCAGGTTAAAAATTTATTGTTTATGAAAAAAACCTTATTTTTTGAACTTTTTTATCTTAAATTAAAAAACGGCCCAACGATTTTTTTCAAACTTTCGACAGATTCAGAATAATGTTAATACGCGTCCATTAACACCTAAGCGATGCAAATCGTACGTTTGGTTCGCGAGATAACACGCATGACAGAAATGACCTTGAAGATCATGATGACTGTTAGTGACTTTTTATTTTTTATTTTATTCTTGTAATCGCCTCGAAAATCGAAATTGAAATTTTCAACATTTCTTTACGTTTTGAGGTCTGTAGAGTATATATAAAGTGTTTTTAGAAAGGGAGATGTATGTGTGAGTGTGTGTGTGTACGTACGTTCGTGGATACTTTTTTCTACGAGCATAACTCACGTAAATAAAGTTGTATAGACTTTGTTAAGGTGTCAATCGAAGCGTCTTTGCAATCTGAAGAGCTTATCAGTTGTTGGGATACTTCGGTCGGGGGGGTTTGTTGTTTTGCCCCTTTGAAGGTCATTTCTGTCATGCGTTATATCTCGCGAACCAAACATACGATTTGCATAGTTAAGGTGTGAGTCGACGCGTTTTGACATTTTTGTAAACCTGTCAAATTTTGAAAAAAATCGTTGGAGCCGTTTTTTAACTTAACAAAAAAAGTGCAAAAAATTAGAATTTTCTAATAAACAATAAATTTTTGACCTGATTCACGGAAGACGGTATTCAATTTTCATAAAATTTATATATTTCAGGCAGTGTTTGTAAAAACAACATCAAGACTTTTTGTCGTGATGACGTAAAAAATTAAATAAAAAATAAAAAAATATTAACAGGCATCATGATCTTCAAGGTCATTTCTGTCATGCGTTATACATATCTCGCGAACCAAACATACGATTTGCGAGGTAAAGATGGCAATCAACGCGTATTAACATTTGCGTGAATCTGTCAAATTTTGAAAAAATGGTTGGAGCCGTTTTTTTATTTAAGAAAAAATTGTGCAAAAATTAGGTTTTTTTAATAAACAATAAATTTTTAACCTGATTTACGGAAGACGGTATTCAATTTTTATAAAATTTATATACTTCAGCAATGCTTGAACAAACGTCATCAAAACTTTTTCTCATGATAACAAGAAACGATAATTTAAAAATTAAAAATCATTAACAGTCATCATGGTCTTCAAGGTCATGTCTGCCATTCGCTATATCTCACGAACCAGATATAATATTTGCATCATTAGGGTGTCAATCGACGTGTTTTAAAATCTCTTTGATTATTTTAACATTATAAAAATCCGTTTCAGCGGTTTTTTTTAATTTAATAGAAGAAAATGCAAAAACGTAGGGTTTTTTTCATAAAAAATATTTTTTTAACCAGGTTTGCATAATACAGGAATAAATGTTTATAAAATTTATACATTCCTATCATTCCATTCCTGTTGCCGCTATGAATACCTCTCATTATTATTATTTAAAATAGTGCTATTTTCAAAATGATTATTGTGTCTAATATTTTTAATGTTTATCTAGATATTACTGGGAAGTTGACCGTGTGGACCTCAAGGGTCGCACTTCGCGGCTTGTTAACTTCCCAGTATATGGGAAGTTCTTGTAATCGCCTCGAAAATCGAAATTGAAATTTTCGACATATCTTTACGTTTTGAGGTCTTACGAGTATATTTTAAGTGTTTTTAGAAAGAAGTATGTATGTGTGTGTGTGTGTGTGTGTACGTACGTACGTGCGTTCGTGGACAGTTTTTTCTACGAGCATAACTCACGTAAACAAAGTCGTATCGAAGCGTCTTTGCAAACTTAAAGCTGATTAGTTTTTGGGAAACTTCGGTCGGGGGGGTTTGCTGTTTTGCCCGTTTGAAGGTCATTTCTGTCATGCGTTATATCTCCGGAACGACACATACGATTTGCAAAATTAAGGTGTCAATCGACGCGTATTAATAATTGTGTGATTCTTTCAAGTTTTTAAAAAAATCATTGGAACCGTTTTTTAATTTATTGAAAAAAAGTGCTAAAAATTAGATTTTTTTTAATAAACAATAAATTTTTAACCTGTTTTGCAGCACGCAGTAATAAATGTATACAAAATTTGAATACTCCTAACAGTTTTTGTAAGAAAATCAGCAAAACTTTACTTCATGATTACGTAAAAAATGAAATTAAAAATAAAAAATCATTGAAAGTCATCATGATTTTCAAGGCCATTTTTATCATCCACTATATCTCACGAACCATATATGATGTTTGCATCATTGAGGTGTCATTCGACGTGTATTAGTTTTTTTCATGTTTTTAACTTTATAAAAGTCCTTTCCGCCG
This sequence comes from Oxycera nigricornis, assembly GCA_963942545.1. NCBI lineage: Eukaryota > Metazoa > Arthropoda > Insecta > Diptera > Stratiomyidae > Oxycera > Oxycera nigricornis. Next base: position 89,726,948 of record OZ012660.1, on the reverse strand, counting down.
TTTTTCCATTTAATAAAAGAAAATGGGAAAATTAGAGTTTTTTTCATAAAAAATAAACTTTTAACCTGATTTGCACAGCAGAGTAATAAATGTTTATATAATTTATACATTCCTAATAGTTTTCGAAGATAAACTAGCCAAATTATTTTGTATGATCCAAAAAAACCTAAAACACGGCTTATTTAAAATGGACACCTCGCGAGAAAACCTCTTCAGTGGGCGTAATAACAAAAATGCATTTGCTAGCGCTCTTTTCTCCTTCAAGCATCAATGTAAAAATAAAAATAACGTAAAAAAGGCTTTATAGCCCGCCCCCTCCGATTTATCCGCGTGAGTAGTCAATCAAACCAATCCACCCCGCATCCAACAAAAGCATTACGTAATCAATGAACGCTACAGTAGATGATATGATTGATATTAGCTCATTTCTATTACGATTATGATTACCTCTCATTATTATTATTTAAAGTAGTATTATTTTCATAAATATTTTTGTGTTTAATATTTTTAATATTCATGTACATATTACTGGGAAGTTGACCGTGTGGACCTCAAGGGTCACACCTCGCGGCTTGTTTTTTTTGTAATCATGAGAGAAAAATTCTGAAGAAATTTTTAAAAAAACTGTTTGGAGTATACAAATTATATAAACATTGATTACTTGGAGTTGTAACTAAGGTTAAAAATGTATTGTGTTTGAAAAAAAACCCAATTTTGGGCACTTTTTTTTTAAAATTAAAAACCGGCTCGAAGAAATTTTTTAGAAACTTGACAGAATTACGTAAATGTTAATACGCGTCGATTGATTTTTTGTTCAAGGAAATCGTACGTTGGGTTCGCGAGATATAACGCATGACAGAAATGACTTTCAAACGGGCAAAACAGCAAACCCCCTGACCGAAGTGTCCCAAAAACTAAGCAGCTCTTGAGGTTGCAAAGACGCTTCGATTGACACCTTAACAAAGTCAATAGGACTTTGTTTACGTGAGTTATGCTCGTAGAAAAAAGTGTCCACGAACGTACAAACGTACGTACATACACACACACATACATCTCCCTTTCTAAAAACACTTAATATAACTCTATAGACCTCAAAACGTAGAGAAATGTTGAAAATTTCAATTTCGATTTTCGAGGCGATTACAAGAACTTCCCATATACTGGGAAGTTAACAAGCCGCGAGCTCCGACCCTTGAGGTCCACACGGTTAACTTCCCAGTAATATATACATAAATAAGAAAAATATTAAACACAAAAATAATTACTAGCAGAACCCAGCACTCAAAATTCGAGTGCAATGATGATTTTATTATAACAGACTCTAGAAATTCGATCGAGTAATCATCAATCTCAGTTAGAACCCCTATTTTCACGCTTTCACAAATTTAAGTTAAATTCAAAAACCTTTTTCCAACATTTCCTTAAAAACGTGTATTTAAACTATTAATTATTTCGTCTGGCACACCCAGACTTCTTCAGTGTATAACTAATTCCCTGAATTCTGTGTTTCTATTTTAATCCCTAACGTTTTACATTTTCATGGCAAAATTTAATCAGCTTAATTGATCCATTCCCTAAGTCATTATTCATTCTAATCCCTACATGTACTGTACTTATCTCTATAGTTTTCTTTATGTCTAACTCATTGACTTTCCTTACCTGTTTTATTACTTTAAGGTTTTCTATTTCTATCTTATGATTAGTGTCTAACATATGTTTTGCTACCGATGATCGTACAGTATTAATCCTTCTCCTTCTGGCTAATGCTGCCTCCTTCATGTGTTCCTCGAATCTCGTGATCGCAAGCCTCTTCGTCTGCCCAATGTAGATATGCTGGCAATTCCCGCACGTAATCTGGTATATGTCCCTTTTTTCTTTATCTTTTTTCCGTTGATATGCTATTTTTTAGTTGAATACCGCTCTTTGACACCACTTCAATGTTGTATTTTTTTAACATGCGTTTTAAGTCCCTGTGCATTTTGGAAAAAGGTTTTTGAATTTAACTTAAATCATCAATCAATATAATAAAACGGCAAGCTAAATTTGTTTTTCTATTGTGATTAAATAATGATTATGAATTTTAATAATGTTTAAAAATCATTATTCAATTATTGGCGCTTCAATGCGTCTCGAACGTATAACAATGCTAATCGTTTTGCGCATGTCATCATTCGATTTTCACATTCTTGAGATCTACCAAACCGGTTTGTGTAAATAATGTTAGGAACATCAAACAACGTTTTTAAATCTTGAAAGTTTTCTTCAACTGAAAACGCTTTTTCGTGGAATGTTAGACGACCTTCAGCAAAACAAACTAAAAAATATATGACCAAATAGTGATGAAACGTGCGTATACATTTACATAATGAACGGCGACGCTAAATACAATACACACGAATGGTCCATAAAGAGAAAGCTATCACACAACACCGAACCAGTGAACGGTCAACAACAATACACATGAACGGTGTAAAGTGAGAATGAAAATATTGCTAAATGTGGTGAAATTTGACGATTTAATTAGCTTCCAAAAAAGAAACTAAAACACTTGGAACAGTCCTAGATACGAACCTGGGACTCCCACGTGCAAGGGCAAATTACCACCGCATGCACTACCCAACCCGCAGATAATCAGGATTTCTATTTTGGTAGTGAAGGTTAGTATACCATTCGTATTTATCGCTGTGTGAACGTTCAACGTAAGAAAATCTATTTTCTATTTTTTTTTCTAAATTTTCCAAACAGATTTTCACGAAAAATACAATTCTGCACATCTACAAGATATTCTCTTTCCGTTGATGTATGAAAATCGGTCCAGGAACAACTGCTAAAATGGTACCACAAAATTCATGTTAGCCGTTTAATTATATAGATGAAAATAATACTACTCTAAATAATAATAATGAGAGTCCCTCATAACAGTAATAGGAATGAGTTAATATCAATCATAGAATCTACGGGAGCATTCATGATTACGTAAGGCTTTTGGTGGATTAATTTGATTGAATATTCACGCGGATCAATCGGTGGGGGTGGTAGGGGGAGCGCTGGTAGAAATGAATGCAGTTTTTCTTATTACGACCACTGAAGAGATTTCGTCGCGTGGTGGTCATTTTGAATAGTTTTGTTCAAAGTTGGCATCACTTCGGCATAATCAAAGATTTTTTTTCGCGATTTTATATCAATGAGACTTATAATTTTTTCTTATTTTCAGTTAGTTTAGAAAAACGTTGAATAAGCATTAAAAAATCGGTTTAATTGCATGTAAAAAGTAAAAAAGCATTATGAATGATAATGGAGGAAGTAATTGAAATCGTACGAACCATATGGAGTAAAACTACTAAAAACTACAATTTTTTAGTTGATGAAAGCATTTTGAAGCATATGATCTTACAAAGTATTGACCTCAAAACGTTGCAAATTTGATTGATTTTTTTTTGCTTTTCAAAATTTTAGCAGTTTTTTTATTAATATAAAAATACGGTATTGTGGAAACTATTGAAAACTTGCTCAAATTTTTCAAATATTAATAAATTTTGATTGACCAAACAACAGTGTCATTAAAAAAGCGCTATCAGGTAATATCATGTGTATGAACCCATTTTACATGGTGACTCTGGATGATTTTTTTGAAATTTAATTTTTTTAACCATGTAAAATAAATGACCTTGAAGGTCATGGTGACTTTAAATGATTTTTTATCTTTAATTTGATTTTATTGTAATTAAGAGCAAAAGTTTTGCTGATTGTTTTACAACAACTGTTTGAAGTATGTACATTTTGTAAAAATTGATTACTATGTTTCGAAAATCAAGCTAAAAATTTATTGTTTATGAGAAAAACCTAATTTTTTTCCAGCTTTTTTAATAAATTGAAAAACGACTCCAACATTTTTTTTTTAAATTGATAGAATCACACAAATGTAATACGCGTTGATTAACACCTTAACAACGCAAATCCTAAATTTAGTTCGCGAGATATAGCGCACGACAGCGATGACCTTCAAAGGGTCAAAACAACAAACTCCCCCGACCGAAGTGTCCAAAAAACTAATCAGCTCTTAAAATTGCCAAAACGCTTCAATTGATACTTCAACAAAGTCGATACAAGTTTGTTTAAGTGAGCTTTGCTCGTAGAAAAAACTGTCCAAGATCGTACGTACAAAGACATACATACTTCTTTCTGAAAACACTTAAAATATACTCTAAAGACCTCAAAACGTAAGGATATGTTGAAAATTTCAATTTTCATTTTCGAGGCGATTACAAGAGTTTCCCATATACTGGGAAGTAATTTTTACCCTCCCTGAAGAGAAACTCCACAGTTAAGAGCCCGATTATCGGAAGATAGTGATTGACTTAATCATGCGTCAAAATTATAGAATAGAAAATTGTCCACCATAATTACCTAAAATGTTTTGTTGTACAGTTTATAGTTTCTGATTTACAGCGCGCCAAATGTTGCCAATCGATGCTCGTGCCGTTCGTTTGAAGACTGAAGAATTTAAGGTTAAAACATTGAAGTTTAAAACTTCGGCTTTGGAATTGTCATGTTAAAATATTGGCATTTATTAACATGACAATTCTGATGGTAAATAAAAGCTTAGTATTTTAGCATCTGCGTTGGATTAATGTCAGCATATTGGACTTTGTATCTTATCACAAAAGAAGCAGGTGTCAACTATCTGGAGCTACTGAAGCATTTTTATTCACATTAGAAAGATGTACATATAAAAAGTGCTGGAAATAACTTTGGTTACAAGTTTCTAAGTCATTTGAATAATTTTCCTCGAAAACTCCAGTCCTCAGTTGAATTTTTAAATTTGTGAATAAATTAAGCGTAAAGGATCTGTGTACCGTCGGAATTCTATTGCTGTATTTTTCTTGAGTAGAGCAACATTTGCATACGTTCACAAACTAATGAATATGCTTGTTTCATATGAAAAGAAAAAAAATATTTCCAAGTCAGCATAAAAAGTTTATATGATCCTACTTTTTTTCATGCCTAGAAAAAACCGACGCCTTTGAATGAATATGCTTTGTATACTAGATCAGAAACTTCCTGTTTATGGCTTTGTGCATACATGCTTTTTTATCAGTTTCGAATCCATCTGATTTGTGATACATATCTATCGGAATATGTAGTTCCATTTGAATTCTCATTTTCAATTTCAATTTCCGCTGTACACACGTTTTAAAAGCATTTCACTTTTTAATATTCACTGCTTTCGCATAGAAACTGCCTTGCGCTTCATTTCTTGGTTGATATTCATGTTCATGAGCTCGACATACAATCGTATCGTCCTGGCACACGAAGAACTGCATAGGTCCTCATTGCTGGGAAATGAATACAAAAACTTTTTTTTATTTAAAACTTTTCAAATCAGATTTTCCAGCAAAGAATTATCAAACAGGTATTTTTTTCATGGCAAAGGCATGCCATTTAGCTAAAATATTTTGTTGGTTGCTGTTATTATGATTTGGCGAAACTCTTTCAAATTGGATAAACAAATATATTATCCTTTGCTTCCATTGAATGGTGAAATGAAGTCTAAAAAGTAGGCATTGGATTAGGTACTGCAAACAAAACATTCGGACTTGAATGCTTTTAATGACATAGCAATTTGAATTCTATGTACGTATAATAGTTTAGGTTTTGGTTTAATATACAGTGTACCAATAATGTCTTTGTACAGCAGCTATTTGGAATTCAAATGATAAAAAACAATGAATTGTTGCAACAAATTTGAAAAAGTTTTAATGCAGATTTGTTCATTAAAAAGTTTTATTTAATTTAGAAACAAAAACTAATCCATTTTAAATATTCATTGCAAAGTTATTAACTATAAAGAAAACAAAGTCGACAATTCGCCTCCAATAATGTCTTCGTACATTTAAGCTTTCGCTTGCCCTTCGATCTCTTTGCTGACAGTTATTGATCATAATTAGTTCCCACTCACACCGGTTTGTACTTACAGTAAATAAAGGAACATAAATGTAAATTTCGTTGGTTTTGCTCAGTTTTAAATCGAAATAATGCCTGGTAAACACTTGTCGTTGAAAGAGCGTACACTTATATTGAATTTACACGTAAAAGAGCAAAAATCATACGCGGAAATAGCCAAACTACTATCGTGGAGCCGTTCTACTATCCAATCTGCAATCGGGCGCTTTAAATATGAAGGCCGCGTAAAAAATAAGCTTAAATCAGGACGCCCTGCAATTCTCACTGATGCAGATCGGGTGCAGATCAGGCGTATGATTGCCAAGGATCCGTTCATAAGTGCCCCAAAAAGTAGTGGAGAGCTCCTTCAACCCAATCGAAAAGAAGTTTATCCAGAAACAGTACGAAAAGCCGTGATTGATGCCGGATTTAAGTCTGGTAGGCTTCGTAGGATGCCACTGGTAAGTGAAGTTAATCGAAAAAAACGTTTGGACTTCGCTCGGCAATACCAAAATGCATCTCTTGAGTTTTGGCGCAATATTATATTTTCTGATGAGTCCAAATATAACATTTTTGGGTCTGATGGGAGACTTAGAGTATGGAGAAAGCCAGGAGATGCTTACAACCCCAAACACACCGTCAAAACTGTAAAACACGGCGACGGTGGCGTAATGGTAGGGGCTGCATGGCTGCAAGCGGCGTTAGAAACTTAGAAATAATTGAAGGAATCATGGATCATCGGGCATATATTGAAATTCCAAAAAGAAATTTGAAGCCATGTGCTGAAAAATTGGGTGTATCTAAAGATTTTTACTTTCAACAAGATAACGATCCTAAGCACATGGCTCATAATACTAGGATGTTCTTGGCGTACAAAACTCCACATTTGCTCAAAACACCACCGCAAAGTCCCGACCTCAATCCCATTGAGCACATCTGGAACATGCTGGAAAAAAGGATCAGAACTCATCATATTAGCTCGAGACCTACGCTGAAACAGGCCCTTCAGCAGGAATGGGCAAAAATAGAGCCAAGCTATGCAAAAAATAGTAGAATCGATGCCACACCACCTTAAAGCCATGGTTAAAAATAAAGGCTACCCAACCAAATATTAACAAAAAAATTATCTACAGTTTTTAAGATTTTTCATAAACTGTTTCGTAAGTGTACGAAGATATTTTTGGAGGCAAATTGCCGACTTTGTTTTCTTTATAGTTAATAACTTTGCAATGAATATTTTAAATGGATTAGTTTTTGTTTCTAAATTAAATAAAAATGTTCAATAAATAAATCTGCATTAAAACTTTTTCAAATTTGTTGCAAAAATGTATTGTTTATTATCATTTAAGTTCCAAATAGCTGCTGTACGAAGACATTATTGGTACACTGTATAAATATCATTGCGTCTATAATTTCATATATTGTATTTGAGAAATGTTTTTCTTTCAAAAACAAGTTCATTTTCGAAATAAAAGCATTTAATAACTTATGCAATGTATTCTTCAGTGCACTTATAGTTTGAATGTGATACAACCAATTAAATATTGCAGTTAAAATACTACATAAATTGTCAGGCTACACCGTAATATGGCCATCAATTATTTTAAAGTTCGTACAGTGACAAATTTTCAGCACACCAGAAAACAGGTAGAATATACATATGTTCCATGTAGGTGGAAATGTTAATAAAAATGCGTATTTTTTACGAGTTAAGTGTAGGTATTTATTTTTTATAAGAAAATACAATTAAGTAGAGTTTATGACTTAAAGTAATCGTTCGTGTTTGTTTGTATTTGATCCATAGTTGCTGAAACCTGTTTTTCGATGGAATAAATTTGATCAAAAATACTATCATCAATATTTGACATCTCGAAATACTTATGTAAAGTTTCTAAAGCTTCCATCGCCTCACGCTTTGAAATTTTTACTGAAGTCTCTTCACAATCTTCTTCTACTTCTTCTTCTGTGTCCAAAGAAGAATACTTAGAAACGATGTCTTCATCATTGAGCTCTTCTAAAATGAGTACATCATCGTCCATAGAAACGTAATCCTGAAAAGTCGGCTGCTGGTCATTTTGGTCGTTCCCACAGGAGGTAATTATTTTGTTCCATTCTGAAAACGCAGCACAGATCTCTAGCTCCTCTTGTGGGTTCTCAGGTTCAGATAAATTCGTCACTTTCAATCCAGCTTTTTTGTAGCAATTGCTACTTGTGGTTTTGCTAACAGAAAACCCAGCTTTTCTTACAAATCTCATGACCTGGAGGATGTTGATTTCAGGGCTTTCTTACGCTTTCTCTTTAACCATTGGTCCGCTTATTGGAATGTTATTATTCCGTACCTGCTTTATCCATGTCGAGAGACATTTTTCAAGTTCAGGATACTCTGCCGATCGTATTCGTTTTATTTTTCCTTTTCCATCAATACACAGACCGAATTTTCTCGTTGTTTTGAATAACTCTACTTAGCGTTGACTTTGGTATCTTATTCTCCGTACATAGTTGATCACGCGACTTTCCACAATCATAATCTGATAGAAGCTTCAATTTTTCAGATGCTGATAATGTGTTATATTTACGTTTGGACATTTTGTACACTTTTATTCCCTTGTTTGTAGGTCAAAACCTGAGATAGTACTGAGAAACAAAGCACGTGCGAAGGAAATTCAAATTTTTGTAAATAAACGTGTCGAAACCTGTCCCAAACTGATAAAATGTCTCACTTAAACAGGGGATTGAGGTACAGAGTCCCAATTATAGAGGTTAACATCGAATAAATCCTTGAAATCAAATATCATTTAACCAGGTTCCAAACGTCCTATTAACAGAGGTAATTCGATGAAAAAGTGCCGGGACTTCATTGGAATTCTCAATAATAGAGGTTTCTCACTTATCCAGGTCCCATTTAATAAGGTTTCACTGTACTGGGAAGTTAAAAACTTTAAAAAAACTTTCGGTAGCAATAGTATAATGTACATTTAACATTTGGAAAATAAACAATGGCATAGAGCCTGGATGTAGGTAGAAGTTGTTAATAGTAAAAATTACTTTTGATTATTCAATGACTATTTTTATTCTAGTTTTATAGGCACATATAAATAGTATTAATGAAAAATATTGTTATTTTTTATTCTGATACGTCTCGTGTTGTGTTAAATTTCCTATTCCTATTCCTATTCTACTGTAGCTCCTGCGGATAGGATGATTTATGTTATGAGAGCTTTATTGATTTCTTCTATTTTTTACAACTATTTTTATTATTTACTTCCCAGTATATGGGAAGTTCTTGTAATCGCCTCGAAAATCGAAATTGAAATTGAAATTTTCAAAATATCTTTACGTTTTGAGGTCTTTAGAGTTTATTTTAAGTGTTTTTAGAAAGAAGTATGTATGTGTGTGTGTGTATGTACGTACGTACGTCCATACGTACGACGCGTATAAGCATTTGTGTGAATCTATCAAATTTTGAAAAAAATCTTTGGAGCCGTTTTTTAATTTAAGAAAAAAAAGTGCAAAAAATTAGGGTTTTTTTTATAAACAATAAATTTTTAACCTGATTTACTAAAGACAGTATTGAATTTTTATAAAATTTATATATTTCAAGCAGTGCTTGTAAAAACAACATCAAAACTTTTTCTCATGATTACGTAAAAAATTAAATAAAAAATAAAAAATCATTAACAGGCATCATGATTTTCAAGGTCATTTCTGTCGTGCGTTATACATATCTCGCGAACCAAACATACGATTTGCATGGTTAAGCTGTCAATCAACGCGTATTAACATTTGTGTGAATCTATGAAATTTTGACAAAATACGGTTGAGCCGTTTTTTAATGTTAAAAAAAAGTTCAAAAAATTGTGATTTTTTTCAAAAACCTTATTGTCAAGTCCAAGTAATCAATCTTTATATAATTTATATACTCCAAACAGTTTTTTTAAAAATGCCATCAACATTTTTTCTCATGACTACTAAAAAAATCAAATAAAAAATAAAAAATCATTAACAGTCATCATGATCTTCAAGGTCATTGCTGACATGCGTTATATCTCGCGAATCAAACATAGGATTTGCATTATTTAGGTGTCAATGAACGCGTATTAATATTTGTGTAAATTTGTCGCATTTTTAAAAAAACCGTTGTAACCATTTTTTAATTTAAGAAAAAGAAGTGCAAAAATTAAGTTTTTTTCATAAACAATAAATTTTTAACCTGATTTGCGAAATGTAGTAGACAATGTTTATAAAATTTACATACTTCAAATAATGTTTGTAGAAACATCATCAAAACTTTTTCTCATGATTACGTAAAAAATTAAAATAAAAATAATTTTTTTTTAAAAGTCATCATGATTTTCAAGGTCATATTTATCATTTACTATATCTCAAGAACCAGATGTAATATTTGCATCATTAAGTTTTTAACATTATAAAAATTCGTTTCAGCCTTTTTTTTAATTTAATAGAAGAAAATGCAAAAAAGTATAGTTATTTTCATAAAAAATATTTTTTTACCTGATTTGCACAGCACAGTAATACCAGTTTATAAAATTTATACATTCTTATCAGGTTTTGAAGAGAAACTGGCAAATTATGAAAAAAAAATCATAAATAAAAAATCATTCAAAGTTACCATTTAAAGAGGGTTCATACGAATACTTTTACTTTATATCTTTTATTCTAAAAAATTGTTGTAAATTCAATGTTTTAAAATATTTGCATAATTTGAGCAGATTTTTAATAGTTTTTATAGTCTTTTAATTAAAAAAAATGCTTAAATTTTGAAAACCAACAAAAATTTTCAAGACCAAAAAGGCGTGAATATTCAATCTGTCCTCATCGACCAAAAACCTTACGTAATCAATGGACCCTCCCGTAGACGATATGATTCATATTAACTCATTCCTGTTACTGCTTTGAATACCCCTCATTGTTGTAATGTTGTTGATGTTTATGTAGATATTACTGGGAAGTTGACCGTGTGGACCTCAAGGGTCGCACCTTGCGGCTTGTTTTCATAATTGTGTTTAATGTTTTTAATATTAATGTAGATATTGTTGGGAAGTTGACCGTGTGGACCTCAAGGGTCACACCTCGCGGCTTGTTAACTTCCCAGTATATGGAAAGTTCTTGTAATCGCCTCGAAAATCGAAATTGAAATTTTCGACATATCTTTACGCTTTGAGGCGTATATTTTAAGTGTTTTTAGAAAGAAGTATGTATGTGTGTGTATGTACGTACGTACGTGCGTTCGCGGACAGTTTTTCTTCGAGCATAACTCACGTAAACAAAGTTATATCGACTTCGTTAAGGTGTCAATCGAAGCGTCTTTGCAACTTTAAGAGCTGATTAGCTTTTTGGAAACTTCGGTCGGGGGGGTTTGCTGATTTCACCCCTTGAAGGTCAACCTTGTCATGCGCTATATCTCGCGAACCAAACGTACGATTTGTTTCATCAAGGTGTCAATCGACGCGTATTAACATTTTCGTGATTCTGTCAAATTGTCAAAAAATTGTTGGAGCGGTTTTTTAGTTTTTTGAAAAAAAGTTCAAAAAATTGGAGTTTTTTCAAAAACATCAAATTTTTAACTTTATTTTCAAGTTGCAGTAATCAATATTTATAAAATTTATATACTCCAAACACTTGTTGTAAAAAAATTTTCAACAGTTTATTCATGATAACAAAAAAAAATTAAATAAAAAATAAAAAATCATTAAAAGTCATCATGTCCTTCATGGTCATTTATGTCAATCATTATATCTCGAGAACCAAATATAATCTTTGTATCATTAAGCAGTCAATGAACGCGTATTAACATTTTTATTATGTTTTTAAATTTTAAAAAAGATCTTAAAAGTCGTTTTATTAATTTCATAAAAAAATATTGAAAATTTGTATTGTTTTTCATAAAAAAATTTATTAATAATTAATTAAATTAGCATCGTGATAATAAAAATTTATAAAATTTATAAACTTTTATCAATTTCTGTAGAGACTAGCAAAATATTTTCTAATGATTTCAAAACAAATTGAATTAAAAATAAAAAAATCATTCAGAGTCACTTTTAAAAGGGGTTCATACGAATTTGTATACCTTAAATCTCTTATTCTAAAGACATTGTTGTAAAGTCAATCAAAGTTTATCATTATTTGCATAATTTTCGGAGACTTTTAATAGTCTTCACAGAACCGTGTTTTAACTTTAATAAAAAAAATGCTTAAATTTTGAAAATCAATTCAAATCAAATCAAATTTGCAATTGTGATAATCAACGTTTTGAATGGTAAAATGTTTTTTAGTCAACACTTTTTGACATCATATGCTTTGAAAAGCTTTCATCAAATAAAAAATTGTAGTTTTAGGAGTTTTGTTCTTTAGTATTCGTAAAATTTCAGTTACTTCCGTCATCATTTGTAATACATTTTACTTTTATAATACATGTAATTGCATATTCAATGTTTTCCAAGACCACCTGAAAATAAGAAATAATTATTAGTCTCATTGATGTAAAATCGTGAAAAAGACAAATTCAGTGATTATGCCGAAGTGCTAGCAGTTTTGACCGCAACTATTCAAAATGGCCATCACGCGACAAAATCTCTTCAGTTGTCGTAATAACAAAAACTGCATTCATTTTTGCTAGCGCTGTTTTGTCCTTCGAGCATCGATATGAAAATAACAAATAACGTAGAAAAGGCTTTGTAACCTGTCCGCCCTCCGATTGATCCACGTGAATATTAAATCAAACCAGTCCACAAAAATCTTTACGTAATCAATTGACGCCCGCGTAGATGTTACGATTAATATTAAGTCATTCCAATAACTTTTATGAGAAATACATTTTTATTATTAAAAGTAGTATTATTTCCATAATTTTTATTGTGTTAAATATTTTTAATATTTATGTAAATATTACTGGGAAGTTGTACGTGTGGACCTCAAGGGTCGCACCTCACGGCTTGTTTTATGATGCATTCATAAAAATTCAAAACCACCAAGATGATTTAAATACAATAATTTTAATTAGGATTCGAGATTCATCATATTAGAAGATTAAATGCACTAATCAAATTTGAAATGCGTATCCGATTTCGCGACACAAGCAAATTAGTCTGCTAACTATTTATCAATTGGAAAAAGTCTACTTTTGTAAGACAGCAAAATAGCATTAACCGTTTGTAATTTTTTTTTTTGATTCATGTTTGCAGCTGCAGATGTATCTTAAAGACAACGATTCATAGATTAAATTCATTTGCTTTTACTTAGCTTAATCAAAACAGATTTCCTAACCGACAACGGTTGCTCGCGATGTATCTTACAATGTAGGTACTAATCAAACATAATGTCGCTTTCGGAACACATCTGCCAAGATATATACTCGACACGATTCGTTAGCCCAAAATAAATTTCCACAATTCTACTGGAGTCATTTAAGAAAAACGTTACACTTTTATAGCAATTTCGTCTCTTATGGTTTATGATCGTATTTCTTGTAGAATTAGTTTATGTTCATGACAGAAATGCCGACATTTCACTACAATTTCACCCTCCTTATTGTTAGGGTCACTTCGTCACTGCCAACAAATTCTGTAGCTACTTTCACTCCAACAATTGTTTGCTGTTTGACAACGAAGGAGCATTTCTTTTGAGATGGACTCCGCTAGGTCGACTTGTTATTTAGCCAAGATTTATGGGCGGCATGGGAGCAGTTTTATTGTTCTGTGATTTTTGCCAGCCGCCACATTGTTAGCAGGAAGCTGACCGATACAATTATGGATAAGCAATCTTATATTGTACTTATTGGTGGCCTCAGAATCATGTCGACTATTGCTTGTTCTTGGCATGAATTGTAGGTGGTCATTGTGCGGGAAAATTACACAAAAAAAATTTGGTACTCTTATAATATATTGAGAAGGATAAAATCCCACTTCAAAAATAGTGTAGATTTTGACTCTAAAGGAAACTATTTATGACAATGATGAACATTTTGAACGATAATGTTTAACAACCAAAATAAAGGAGAATACTTGTCTGATTATTTGTAGTTTCAAACTCTCTGCATTTTTCTTTATCAAGTACAATTAACGAATTCGGTTTAGATAATATAATTACAAAATCGTTAAAGAATTCAAATTCAGCATACATCTGGTTTTATGATGATGCCGAATTTTGATGGAAAATGAACAATAGGGTAATACTTTGTGCCCTGGTTGCCTAGCAAAGTTTGACTGCAAGCATCCTGAATAGTACCTAAATTTTTGGAAATCAATGCATCCATCAGATATGTACGGATTATTCATGATGTCCTAATACATGCAATACATATGCAGTCGATGAAAAATTAAAGTATGGGCTCTACATATAGTTGTTTAAAAAAATATTTGCCTCACCACAGTTGTCCACCATCCCTTGGGAACAACGGTTGTGAGGTATTTTCATGGAAAAATGCATCAAAAACATGAAGGATTTTTTTTTGTCCTGATTACCTGTGCTACACTTTCAATTTTCATGCAAAAGTGACTATCTTTATCATGTTTTAATCTTGATGCAAGCAATATGTTCATGTATTCGTGATTGCAAACACTTGACAAGGAATGTATATGCTCGTTGTGAATGATGAACACAAGTGAGATCATTGTGAGCTTTATAAATAGGCAACAATATTGTTTAATCAAGCATTATTGTCAGGCATCTCTTGAAAACAGTCAAATATTACCGTATGTTAAAGTTAGAATATTGAATTATAATTCTAATATGTCCAAAGTGAGAACATTCACCTTGTCCAAGGAACACAAGTTCCATTTGATTGCAATATCAGTAAGAGTCATGTGTCAGCTCCAACATAATTCAATTAATCCTGAACATTGTTGAAAGGAATATTTCTTGTTCTACCCAAACACACGTACTGCGTTCACAGCTTTCATGTAAATATTGATAGAAGATGAACTGTTCTCGGTTTATGAGTTTCTATCACCTAGTGCTCCTGAAATTCAATTCCTCCTTAATTTATGCGTACCCAGCTCCTTGGTGTACTGTGAGAAACTGCATTATTGACAACAGTAGCACTTTCTCCAACAATAGACTTCAAAATGCAAATCTACTGATGGTTCTCTGAATTCGGAACAAATAGAATTCATTGAAGACCTTATTGGTGATGGATCTATATTTCAATTTAATTAGCGTCAACATGCTCTCATTCAAATGGTCTGAATTTTGATTTATCTATGGATTTAGGGCATATAAATTGTTTCTTACTAAAAGTGAGCATTACAAGGAGCTATGTGATGAAATATTAAAGCGTAAAGTAACGATTTTCGAAACGATAATTTCGCAAAACCGTTTTCATAAAAGCAACAATGTAAATCGACCAAGGGGACATTTCACGTGAAACCGACAACGAAAAAAAAGTGAGGTTCTGAAATTCGTTCATATTGGGCACATTTGTACTTCTAGGGTATATGAATGTGTACACATAATATTTTTGATATTTGGTGTTTAGTTGTTAAGATATGGGATTCTAAAGAATTCAAATTTTCACAGAAGGGGTTTTTTGAAATTTTATTTTCATATTGAATTAAATTATAATTAAATAATAAATGTAGTGTTTTGTATAGAAAATTTACTGTTCTTTTTGATTTTCAAATGATATTCCGAATTTGAATTTTTTTTCTAGTTTTAAACCGGAAGTGAACATTTAAAATATTTTTTTCAAAAACTTCGACCATTTTAATTTTTACTTTTTTTACTGTAAAATAAAGCTTAACATGTATACAATTTACCATAAAAATTTCAGAATGGGATCTAGATTAGCTTAGGAGATATATTAATTAGAGTGCGTGCATGTCGCTCTGAGCGTGATACGTGTCGCTTGTTAAAGTTGTTTGGTGATGTAAAAATACATTCAAACGTTGATAACATGTCAGTAAAATTGATTATTTATTGTTGCCTTACCCTTTTGTGTCATTCTCAGGTTATTGAATACCTAAATTTAAAATAAAATGTAATATTTTGAATGAAATGATGTGTAGAAACCATTTTCAAAATAAAACATTATTTTTCGTGGTTTTTACTCATATTGTGGTGACAAAATACGAATAAAAACACCACCTCTTAATTGCAAAAAGAATCACTTCATCAATACGAATCGAAATTACATAATAGAAAGACATAAAAGCATGAAGGCAAGCAACACTCGTTTTCCATTTTTTTTTCATTGTTGTTCTAACCTCTTAGTGAGCTACGTTCTTTAATAAGTTTTATCATTTTAATTGACTTTTTTTGTCTCCCTACGGTGATCGGCACTTAAATCCATTACATTTACTGGCTCCGAAAATTTAAAGATATAAGAAAAATTCCTAAAAGTTTAGATGTAAAATGGAATGAAAATATTTTACATTTCATTTTAAATTTAGGTATTAAATAACTTCAGAATGACACAAACAGGTAAGGCAACAATAAATAATCAATTTTACTGACATATTATCAACGTTTTAATCTATTTTTACATCACCAAACAACTTTAACAAGCGACAGGTATCACGCTCAGAGCGACATGCACGCACTCTAATTAATATATCTCCTAAACTAACCTAGATCCCATTCTGAAATTTTTATGGTAAATTGTATACATGTTAAGCTTTATTTTACAGTAAAAAAAGTAAAAATTAAAATGGTCGAAGTTTTTGAAAAAAATATTTTAAATGTTCACTTCCGGTTTAAAACTAGAAAAAAAATTCAAATTCGGAATATCATTTGAAAATCAAAAAGAACAGTAAATTTTCTATACAAAACACTACATTTATTATTTAATTATAATTTACTTCAATATGAAAATAAAATTTCAAAAAACCCCTTCTGTGAAAATTTGAATTCTTTAGAATCCCATATCTTAACAACTAAACATCAAATAACAAAAATATTATGTGTACACGTTCATATACCCTAGAAGTACAAATGTGCCCAATATGAACGAATTTCAGATCCTCACTTTTTTTTCGTTGTCGGTTTCACGTGAAATGCCCCCAAGGACATATTTGTCTAGTATAGTTTTTCATGGTTAAAAGATGTAAGAATGTATTCAGTTTATGCAAAGTTCGAGTAATTGTGTTTGTCATCTTATTCTTCAACGAAAGGACTTCCCTTATCAAGGGAAAAAATATATGCGTTTAATTGTATCTATTGCGGAACATTGCCTATAGGAAAACAATTTAGTATGGTGGGACATACGGCAGGCCCACATTTCTGAAAATCACTGAAGGGCTTCATGCCCAAGTAGAGGAAAACTATAGGTTACACTAGATGACGTGAACAACGAGGAGTAGTTAACATACCTTGGTCGGTAGACGATGTTGTTGTTTCGTCATGCAGATCCTTTTTCCCAGAAAAGATGAGTCCACACCAATGAGACATCCGCTCGCGGCAGCACATCTGGCCATTTCCTTTTGTGGAAAATGAAGGTTGTAATACTAGAATGCACCTAATGCACCTGGTGGTCAATCCTGTGCCAATAATGCCCGCCGACTCTCACAGGAGTCATGCAAACCAGCGAAAATTGACGGCAACTCCAGAAATTAACATGTTCCTGTGTTTTTATCTCGTTTTTTTTTTGATTTATTTAAATCAAGCAGGTAACTGTAACGTAATATCAGTTTTTAGTTGAGTTCTATGATGATCTTTTGATTTTTACATCATCTTTCCTTTCGAATCTATTCTAGCTTTAAAATGTTGATGAATCTGATGGTGGAGTCTAGGGAAATAAACTGCATCAACATTCCTATCATTGCATTCTGTTTTCGAGAGGGCAAACAAATTGTCCGTTTTCCATTAAAGGATTTATTTCATATTCCTGGACTGAAAGCTCTCAAATTCTAAGGAAAAGAGAGAAATCCAATTAAATTTCAGTATGCGATCATGGTGATTATACGTACAAGGACCGACTGGAGTGGAACGTGAAATAAACTGGGACATCCTTTTTAATTTTAAATTATTTAATTATTTATTACTTTATGAAGACGAATTTGAATTTGATGTGGGGTTCTAACACACCAAAAAAGACAAAATTCACTTTACCATTGCACAGAACATTGGTGAAAAATAAAACATTTATTAACGCATCATTCGTCACAAAATTTTGTTGTGTGTAATCGTTTTAACGAGAAAAAATTATTTACATGGTTCCTTTTTTCGGCAGCCAAGTTTTGAGAAGCATGTGAGTTACTCTTAACGTAACTTTTTCTGTTACGACACACATTTTAAAACGGAATAAATTCACTGAAATGGTAAGTACTTACCCGGAAAAAACAGTTTTTTTTAAATATGCAAACGTTAACTTCTTCTAATACAATATTCTAATCGCACTTTCTTTGAATTTCTTGCACGAGCTGTTCATTAAAAATAAAATCTACATTCCACGTATTTGAGTTGTACTCAACCAACGTCTTAATTAAACGAAGGACATTTGCTGGCTTAGACGTTTTCCACTGCTTAATTGGAAGGGCTCTAAACGTAGTGTTCATCTCGCGCCCTTGCATATTTTCAACAGCTTGCCAGAACTAAAGTCATCAGGCAAAAAGTATTACTGGTTTAGTTAAATTTCAGTCGTTTTATGGTTTACTCAGCTTCATATTTTTAGAATATCCAAACAATTTTTTTTCTGTCGTTGATAGTTTTATTTCAAATTCCCCGAGAAATAGAATATTTCCACAATTTTACTCACGGTGAAGGTAAAAGCGTTGTGAAATATTTAAATGAATATGGAATATGGAAATCATTGAATATAGTCATTCGGAATGAAATATAATGACCAAACTAACTGACTACTACTCGACTAACATAGATTCTCTAATTGTGTAGAGTCAATCAATTTATACAAAAACTACTGAATGCATTGTTCCTCGAAGTTTTGAAGATTTTTATGCAAAAGATATGTCTACGTTTTGAACAATACATACATAAAGGGTCGACGCTCTAAGAAACCTTTTTATCGACAAAATTATAGAAGATATATTCAGGTACATATATAATATACGTGTACATACGTACCTTGAGTGCACTCCTGTTATAATTTTACCGAATAACATATATTAAAACTCAATACAACTTTTCTGGGCACCGTGCAATTCTAGGTACGAAACTGGATGAAAACTTCGTAGCTGTCGTGTTAAGTGACAGGACTATGTTGAGTCTCTTGTGTGTAAAGTTTCACAACATGTTAGTCATTAGGGATGAGTTTTAACTGAAGCAGATAAATTATTTTAAAGGCCATTTCAAATAAGCTGTGATAGATGTGAAACTAAAAGCTGTTCAGTAGAACACAAAACTCTTCCTGGAAATTCCAGCAGATTGTGATTACATACAATGCAAAAACATTCATGGGATAGAATGTTGCTCCAGAGATTTGGATAAAGTCTGTTCTAAAGGAAACTTTATATTCTAAAAGAAGGTAAGGTTTCTCGGTAGATGACACATTACTCAAATATTTAATTGAGTGGTCAAGTTCTCAACCACTTTAAATTGTATTTGGATTCTCCCAAGACACTTTAATTTCTTCTTATGAAATGTATACGTTTGGAGTCATCCGATTCAAATTGTTTGTTTGTGGTTATTAAATGACTGTTGAAATTGAAAATACTTTTGGAGATAACTGAAAGTTTGCAAGTAATTTTTTCTTTTTTACTTCCCAGTTGCCTATGGGAAGTTATTGTAATGGGTTCGATTTTGCGAATCCGAAATTTAGACATATCTCCACGTTTTAAGGTCTCTAGAATCCAAATCCATCGTTTTTAGAGAGACGTCTGTGTTCGTGTATGTACGTATGTGCGTTTGGAATTATTTTTCGCCTCGATTATCTCAAGAACCAGGGATCGCATTGACGTGGGACTGGTTTCATTCGACCCATAGTTACATAACTTAAAACTGAATGACTTTTCAGAAAAATCAGTTAAGTTTTTTATTGAGGATGAAAAAACTGAAAAAATGAAGGCACCATTAATTCGTGCAGATTCCAAATATCTTCATAGTCATATTATTATTGTGTGTTTTAAGAAAAACATTTGATCGAAGTTGTAAAAAATATTATTTAAAAACAAATCAGGATTAATTTATAGAATTCCAAACTTATATTATGAGATTTGGGATGTGTAACGCTATTGCAGTTAATAATTGGATATTGTCATAAATAATTTAATATTGTTAATAACAATCAAATATTATTAGTTTGTAATTTGATATTGTTAATATAAAGTCAGTTATAATTATTCAGTAACGATCAAACATTCTTAATAACGAATAATTATTAATAATAATAATTAAAATCCCTCAACAATGGTTGTGAATTCCGAAGCCGAGATGAATGACCCGGTGGAGGGGGAGGCCGAAGAAGATGACGAGGACGAAGACTAAGTTGCCGAGACTTTGGTAGAAAACGACCAGATGGTGGAGGCGTCTTTCTCTACAAAAGCTTTTATGGCTAGATAAAAAATTAATAAAAATAATGAAAGTAATTATAATAATTTAGAATGATAATTATTTATAATATCAATAACTTTTAATAATGGTAATTTGTAATAAGAACAAATCATAGCATTTTTATTTACTCCACTGGGAAGTAAGTCATGTGGTCCTCAAGGATCGCACTTAGACCACATTTTTAATTCAAATTAAGGGACATATTTTCGGCATAAGTACATGCTCGGTGGCAAAATATAGCGAAGCAAATTCTGTCATGAATGCCTTATTAGCCGCGCAATTACATTTTTTGATAATTAAACTAATTATAATAAAGAAAATAGACGATTCCGCAAGAAAGAGAGCGATTCGAAGTTTTAGGCATTGTTTTTAAGTACGAGGTGTGGTTTAGAGATTTTTTTAAATTTAATTTGCCCTAATGTTGTGTTTTTGGGAAGAAACGCTTAGAATTGATATGAAAATTGGACGCAATGCAGTTTGATTGTATTTTATGCGATCAAAATGGGTAAATAAAAAAAAATTGACTCCTCTATCATTTACATAAAAATACAAATAACGAAGTACGATTTTTTAAATTATAAAAAAACAACATGGTGGCACTGTAGCTCTTTGAAAAAAAAAATGTTTCTTCATCGTTAGCCTCAGTGGTTGTTACTCTACAAGCCACAATTTTCGAAAATGTAGCAACGGCATAAAAGTGGTAATTATTAACTAAAAAATCATAAGCTCTTAACTAGAAAATGTTAGAAAAGGCTGCTTCTATATATTTTAAAATTTTGCAAAACGAAATTTTTTTGAATACTAAGGATATTTGAGCTTTTATCCTAATAACAAGTAGTATATTGCTCTGAAAGCGCTTAATATCCAAAAATAGCAATTTTTCGAATTGAAATTATATTCAAAATATTTAATAATTTAATTTTAATTTTTTTAACATTTTAACGTTGAGACATAATTTCCTTTTTTATTTCTGTTAGGCGTACATCTTCCAATCTACAATATAATGAACGGGCATAAAATTTCCTCTCTTTAAATATGAGCATCAAATATGCACAAGTCTATTGTACAGGCGTTGAGTTCAACATTGATTTTTGACACAAAAAACTTGAAAAAGCGAGGCTTTTTTACATAATGTGCATTATTCAGTATTATTTTTCTTACATAAAGCTTTATTGTAAATTTACTCAATTTGTTTTCTTAATGTTCTCTGAACAGATTTTAAGAACACAACTTTACACCGAATACGGATAAGCGGCTTATATCTTTTACATTAATCTACAAGACGATGATACACAATACCGAACATATATGTTTACTCTTACAGCCAATAATTCTGAATTATTAAACACAAAAATACCGACGAGGTTAATCTCAGGTACAATTTTAGACCATATAACTACAAACAGTCAGATGATTAAACACAGCACCAACTACATTTTTGACGACTGCCCACGGTTAGACCATAGACTAATACGTTTAACATTTAAAGCAGATAAAATGACCAAAGTAAAACCAAGTTTGAACTATATAACTTACCTCAGAAAAGATAAATTCATTGAGACAACTAACCAGCTACTTCAAAAGAAAACCCCAGAAAGTTTCCAGGAATTGGCCGGGATAATACAGGACGCTAAAGATTCCGCCTCGTTCACTAAATTCATCAAGACACGAAATGTAACGTGGATTACTGAAAAAAGCATATAAACTGCAAATTAAGGATCCTTACAGTCTTAAAAACAAAAATAATACAAACCATTAAAGAACGAATCTAAAAAAGAAGCGAAGCAACACCATTATTCCATAAATCTTGAGCTAAGCTCAAAAAACCATAGCCAGTTCTGGAATCTAGTTGACGTTGTTCTAAGGAAAGGCGAACAAAGTAAGACGCACAATATCGAAAAACTATCTTTCTCAAACAAGATGATCAGTGAACCGAAGGAAATCGCCAACTGACTCAATCACCATTTCTCAAAAATAGGTCATGAAATAGTAACGAAATTGCCCAAATATCTTTTTTTCATTGAAGAACCACCAATAAAAAAGAAATAATTGAAACTATTAATTCTCTAAGAACTCATACTGCACCAGGTCATGATGGTATCTCCGTTGATGACCTCAAATTAATCAAAGAAAATATTGCTGATACTCTCGCGAAATTAATAAATAAATGTATTAGGCAGGAAAGATTCCCGGAATACTTAAAAAACTCTGCAGTTATACCGATTTTTAAAGGGGGTGATGAAACTGACCCAAACAATTACAGACCAATCTCAGTCTTGAATTCCTCAAGTTAAACCTTCAAAAAAAGTGTAGATTCCCGAATCAAAGAATTTTTATTGCAAAACGAAATCTTGGATTGAAATCAGTACGGATTTCAGGCAGGCAAAGGCACAACGGATGCCATTCCTGATGTAATTAGATTTGTAAATGAGTACTTGGATAAGGGCCACAACGTTGCAGCAGTTTTCGTGTACCTAAAGAAAGCCTTCGACATAGTTACACATGAATCTTTAATCACCAGGCTCGGTGAATATGGTGTTGTTGGAAAAGCAAATAAATTAATACGCAGTTACTTGGAGGATAGATTTCAAAATACACTAATTGGAGGTGTCAAAGGCAAAAATGCTGAATTTAGCATAGGTGTTCCGCTGGGCTCCATCGTAGGACCAACGCTATTTCTACTTTATATCAACTCCATAAAAAAGCAGACTTTGTTGGGAAAGTGGTTATGTATGCAAATGGCACTATGCTCGTATACTCAGGTAAAACAAACCTCGAAATTGAACGAAAAAGAAAATACTGACCTGGACAAGAATTGGTATTGGCAAAGTAGATTGACAATAAACGCGGGCAAAACAAAATATATTATTTCCAAACAAAAGACCAATACTGACATACAACCACACGTAAAAATCAATGACCCGACCCAACAGAGAGTAGAACAAATAAAATATTTAGGACTTCTAAGAGACGAGAAATTAACATGGGACTTCACACATAAATGATCTAAGGAAAAACTGACTGTCTTCAATGGTCTTCTACGTCGCTTCTACTTCTTTCCAAAAAAAATCCAGACTATGTATGCGCATCTCCTTTCCAAAATTTCTTACAGCATCTTGAATTGGAGCCAAACTTCTAAAGGCAACCTCATGATCATCTCCAGAATAGTAACGAAGGCGTATAAAACCATTTGCAATGTCCCTATGCTAATTCCCGCATAACACATCGGTAATCCTACGGAATAAAATCGGTATTCCCTATGTATGGGGCAGTACTGATACATGCAGAACTGTAGCGGAACATTTTGGATACTGGATAAGTTTCTAAGTTCACAGATACAGTATTGCATTAGGAACTGGGTTCTATACTGCGTCAGTACTGCATCACTGGTACTGCTGAATTTTGTGATAGTTCTGAATCAATTCAGTTTGCGGATTCTGATACAGTATGTATTCGTCTCATAAAAATATAAATCAAAATATTACGTCAAAACGTAATCATTTTTTCATTTTAGTTATTTACTTGATCTTTTCTGTATCATATGTTTGTACAACTTATCAAATCTATGTAGTTCGGTTTGGACATATGTTAAATTTCAATTACCTTTTTATATGAATTCAGCTGGGATTGAACACGTTGCCTTCGTTCCTTATTGTCAAGAAGTGAGCGCGCATCGATCTGAGCCACTGGCACTTACAATCATCTTATTAGTGAAAGATATATTTTAAAAATGCCTAGAAAAATCAATTCCGATACAAAAGTCAAAGTGAACCCTCGTGAGAATTGCTCCGAACATATGTATCACAAAATATCAACTACCGATTCAGAAGGAAGCCACCGTCACGGTAATTTAACAACATTTTAAGGCAGTTGTAAAATTAAAGTACCCCAATTAACTGATTATATAAACGGGAGTGGCATTCTATGTAATGAGCACGAAAAACAAGTGGTGGATGGGAAGTGTGGTTTCGGGGTGCCGGATGGCATCCTCTTCAGGTGCTGTCATTTACCATCCGCCACCAGACAGCACGACCACGGTTAGGCTTGTTGATGGGTTAAGCTCGTTATATTTCAACTATTTTATTATTTGTATCCGCGAAGTATAACGACAGTCAATTGGCTCGTATATATGCCTACGTCGCTATTCTATATTATATTCTAACCCATGATAAACTGACTAATAAGTGGTGGATGTCGCAGAAGACGCAATTGAACGGATTCCTGTATCATTCGTAGATAGGATCAGAAGCTGGGCATATCTCGTGTCACTTAGTCATAGTGACATCAATAAGCTGCTGAAAATTCTCTCAGAAGAGTGTAATTTTCCTTTTATGGATGTCAGATCTATGCTAGAGACTCCAAAAAATACTGGAAAGCATTACATTGAAAACATAGACAATGGTCAATATTCTCACTGTGAGATGAAGGACTCGTTGATCTCATGCATTGAAGCCAACATGCGCACAATTATAAAGAAGAAGATATCACGCATTTTGAAATTTCATTCAACAGTGATGGAACACCTTCAAAAAGTAGTGGTCACAGTTTTTGGATAATTGCCGGATGCGTCAACAATCTACGTAATTCAGTTTTTCCGATAGGAATATTCAAGATATCTTGTAAACCGAAGAATTTTAATGTGATGCTGGAAAGGTTCGTTGTTGATGTATTACAGCTCCTTGAAATTGGAATTAACGTGCAATCAAAGTCGTACACTATTAAAATTCATTCATTTATTTGTGACACTCCGGCAGTGGCAGCTGTGAAGCAAGTAAAAACACATGGTGGTTACTTTTATTGTCAAAAATGCTTCACGAAAGGTCAAAGATTCATCACAGCTAGTGGAGGGAGCCAAATAGTATATCCAGAAGTAACAGCACCCTTGCGAAATGATGAAAGTTTCAGGAGCAGGTCTACTTTTGACGGAGATTCCGATGTTAGCTATCATGAAGATTTCCGTTCTATTTTGTAAACGCTACCGATTGATATGATCAAGCAATTTTCAATAGATAAAATGCATTTAGTTGATGAGGGTGTTTGCAAAAAGATTATTTCCATATTACTGGCAAAACCCCATAAGCAAAAATTAGCAAGTAGTCAAGTTATGAAAATCAACAATCAGTTGGAATTATTTAAAAAATATTCTTGCTCCGAATTTCAAAGAAAAATAAGGCCCACCGATTTCAGCACCGCTTGAGTTCAGAAGAATCTATAAATTTCAGTATTGCATTTGCCTTCAATTTTGAGTACTGTTTAAGTTCCGATGAAGTCCAGAATTTTAGTATCGCATTGCCTTGAATTTTGAGTACTGCTGAGGTTCCGGTGAAATCCAGAATTCCAGTATTTCAGTGATGAATATCGGTAACAAATTTTTTTGAGTTTTCAGTATCACCTAAGTTCTAGTTTTATAATGAATATCAGTATCGTATTGCGTAACTTAGCCGGGATTTATAATGGATTCGCAGTGCGTAATAAAATCCGATTTTCAGTACTGATCGTTCAGTACTATAAAATTCTATACAGGTTCCATCGAGCGGAATTTTCAAAACAGCCCAAGAATTGAATTTGCAAAGCATGATTTCCGTGGAAAGAGCTGAATTCATACATGAGAATTTACACCATAATGAGTATATTGCTGTGAAATTAGAAAGAATTTAAGGAAAAAACACTAACAGAATGAGAAACATAAATAATATAGGTATGACATTTGGCAGAACTGATCGGCTAAAAGAAGAGCCGGACAAAATTAAAAACATAGCGAACCCGATTTTCTTTAAAACGACACTAAAAAAATATCTCCTTCAGGATCAACTTTCGAAGTAAGTTACAATTACAATCAGCTCCACTAAACTCAAAACCAAACATGTAGTCAACAGGAAATAATTCATAAATAGTCTGAACTATTAATCTAACTAAAAGGACACTAAAACTTACAGATTTGGTACTATATCTTATACCGCTTCTTATCGTCTGGGAAGTATTATGTCCTAAAATTTTAAATACGGAGAATTACTAATTTTGATGGAGAGAGTGATTGAAGGAAACAGAGGTGATTTTAGTCGGTAGAAATCCGACATGCGGAGAGGCAGGAGCCGATCGGCATCTTTTGAAGATTTCCACCTCCCCACGATGAAAAAAAAAATATAGGAACGTAGAATATAGTTTTTTGTTCAAGAAAATGGCAGGTTTATGAGATGTATTTACGGGCTTTATTTCGAGCAAGATTGAACATGCCTATAGCATCGAGTGTAGTTTTTAATGCAAATATTATTTAAAGTTATGTATCTTGGTGCAATGAAACGGATCAAAAAACGGTGCGTATATTTCTCATTCGACATGCATGAAAGATGGCTTAAAAAAACTACTTTCCATATAAACTCAGTTTTTCTTATGGCTGGTATTAATCTAAGGTATTCATTAGTTCAGGTTCAACTGCCCATACTACAACGTTGAGTTGATACTTTGATCCCTTTAACACATGATATACAAGTAAATGTTTCGTGGATTCAATGTTTCTAAGTTCAAATATCAAGGCTACGAAATATTTTTTTTTCTGGTACCATATTTACCATGTATGTATGGATACATCATAAAATAATTTCATAGAAAACCAACTTTGCGAATATCCTCACTACCATCTCGATTGTCAAGGAAAATGAAACAAATGTTATTGTGTATGACAA
Organism: Oxycera nigricornis; assembly: GCA_963942545.1. Classification (NCBI taxonomy): domain Eukaryota; kingdom Metazoa; phylum Arthropoda; class Insecta; order Diptera; family Stratiomyidae; genus Oxycera; species Oxycera nigricornis. Next base: position 89,699,859 of record OZ012660.1, on the reverse strand, counting down.
CAATGCATTCTGTTTTCTGTATGATGCTGGGAAACAGTCGAAAACTACGCAAGAGCAGATGATGGTTCCTAAAAAGTTTTTCCGAGAGCAAATAAAAAACTTTGGGAACGAAATGAGTTGGAGTGTTTTCTGAAATTCTATTTTCATGTGATCTTCATGAATGTGCTACGAGCTACCTGCAATCTTAGTTAGTTTGTTATCAAGACTATTGTTATTACATTTTCATTTTCGAAATATTTTCCTATTTAGTTTTGAATTTCTGAATTTCTGCACAGGATAACTTTACTCATTATACTTTTTGGATAGCATACACAGTTTCTTTGCAACTTAGATTTGAAAGACAAGCAGATAGAAGTGTGTATTTTTGCATTTTGTATGCATGGCAGAGTATTTGCCTGGAAGAATTTGCTTTCGAATAATAAAAGTTGTTGAGTGAATGCAATTGAGAAATAAATTTCATGTTAATGGTGTGTGTTTTTAGATTGACTTTTACTTCAAATTTGCATATAATTACATATATACGTTTAGCGTGCGAGTTATTTTTCTAGGAAATGAGAATTGATGGGCTTAAATTGCAATTTAAGTTTTTTTTGTTTCAAATGAGTGGCCAGATATCTTTGAAATTTCGAAATCTGTTAGAATTTTTGCAAAGCTCATAGATAATAAATTTTGTAAAACTATATATGTAAGATTATCCCTCAGTCTGATCTTGCATTTTAAAATTTTTTATAGTCGCATTTTAATCCATTTATTCAATGCAATTGTCTTCTATTTCTTGGTGATATTTAAGTATATCATGCAATGCAGTTTATTGGCGACTTCTAAAAATCTAAATGTAAGTATAAGTGCTTTAAAGTCCTGAAGAAAATAATTGAAAAGGATTGACTCCCTTCACGGATAAAATAATTAACGAATGCTTAGAAGGATTCAGATTCGGCCAATCGTCACTATACCAAATCTTCTCGATAAAAAGATGCTTAAGAAGTGCTTGGAATCCAACATTGACGTGCACTTGTTGTTCATATCCGGTGCAAAATTTCAGGACTTCTAAACAAATTTTAAATAATTGCGCAAAAATAGGACAAATTTGAATTTATCGATTGAACCAAAAAAAAATATTCTGACGCCTAGAATATATTGCAAGTACTTTTACCACGGTCTGAATTTTTCGATTCCTAGTGTTTGCTAACTGTATTTGGCAATGCTTTCATGGTCTTCCTCTAGGCGTTACTGATCATTTCACACAAGGACTAATCATTGAAATCATAAATATAAATCAGTCTATTTACTTGATTATACTATTTTTTTTGGATAGAAAGCCAAGAAAATAGTCTTTTACCCATAAACCATAAATTTTCGAATGAAAAAGGACTTGCACAGGTAGGAAATAGTCCTAGTTATTTGTGTCGTTGGTATTTTACAAAGCAAAATATGTTCAAAATATTGTTCAAATAAATAAACTTGGTCCTAAATATGTTCCATTTTACGTTAAAATTCATTTTAAAACAATATATTCATTATATTATTTATCCGTCATCCGAAGTACTGTGTAAGGTGCGCATAGTGCATACTTGGGTTAAATTAAATGTTGAATTATTGTTAATTTTAACGCAATCAACACTGTTCGACGAAAATCGTTTGTTGTGATCGATTGGAAAAACTAAATGCTTCTTTGAACTGGTAAATTATTTGATAAACGCTGTGCTCAAACGGCAACATGTTAGGAATCTATATTCTAAAGAAATATGGTTTTCTGCTTTCCGAAGTTTGTTGCTTTCCAGAAAGCGTTCGATAGCAAAATGCCGTGAGCCTTTCTCCACTGCTGTTTTCCTCTAACATTGGTGACGGCTGATTATGTTTATTGTTAAAACTACAACATTCAATTTAAAACAACACAACATTTTGTCAGCTTAGCACAAGACTGATTGTTGATTTGAATTTCATATAATTTTTTTTGTGGCTGATGCGGTGCATATATTAACCTATCGAACATTCAGAATTAAATTGAAATGTCCTTTTTGCTTAGAAATTTACTCAGTAGCATAATATACCATAATGGAAAACTTCAAGATTTGAATCTATGAATGTTTAGGGCTTTCAATTTCATGAACAATTTGTTCCCTTTTGCCCAAACAGAATAAAGCTCCTGTTTCTTACCCTATTCGGGGATTATTCTACTCAATTGATCTTTATGAATAAAAATCTTCAATACGGGGTAAAGCATTTATACATACATCTATTCATATCTTTCCTTTTATCTTTGTTCACCAACAAATAGCAACTTACAAAACACCGAAAGAGTAAAAATAAACAACCACAAGTGTACAATATGCAACACACCAGGGAGGATATTTTTCTTCTTTGACATATTTTCATTTGGTAGATTTCCACATCGTAAAAAGGGTCAAACGAACAATATTCTGTAGACGCGGAGCATGAGTGAACAAGCAGGAAAACAGGAGAGCAATCGTAATGTCAGACATAAACGAGACAGTGTTCTTGGCGAACTTTTTAACTTATGAGGCGAGAAATATTTCAAGAAAATTGAATTTCGCACTATAAGACCTTAGCGTATTATTTCTTTTCATCTATGCGGTATACCTCAATGCCAAGTTACATAACGAAATTGTTTTTCAAGTTTTGTTTTCTGCAATTTTTTTTACTATACTTACGGTGATTGCTATCATGTTGATTTTGTAATAAGATTGTACGTGATGTTTGCCTAAAAATCTACATACAATCGTAGGTAGCAGTTGAATACAGGATATGTGGAAATGATTGGCTCTTGAAAGATTGTCGAAAGTATGTTACTACTTTCAAATAAAATTAAATGATAGAAAGGCACTCTACAGAAAAGACTTAACTTTTGTCTAATAACATTTTACGGAGTCTGTAATTACCAGGATAGTTAAACAATTGAAAAGTGAATTGATTCAATTATTTTCAAATATTGAATAAACAATTGAAATTTATAATTTGTTGAACACCTTCAAGTATCTGAAATACAATGAAAATATACTTTGGATTGTATGTTCAATAAAATATATAATTTTGACAATGAAAGTATGTTAACTTATCATCAATAATAAAGCAACATATTATCATTATCAATAGTGCGATAGCTTAACTCTGGCCTTAGCCTCCAGTCTTGGTTGCCCACATGCTTCTTGAATAGAAAACTGCGTCCTGAACATTTTGATTCCTAGTGGTTGCTCAAAATATTTATCCACGCTGTCCTTCAACGTTTTCATGGTCTTGCTTTACTCCGTGAGTTCTGCCTAAGAAGCAATATGTTGGCATTATTGTGTCGTTCATTTGCTGAACGAGTCAAGCTCATTGTAGTTTCAGTATTTTAACATAAAATTAAAAAAGTGGTTGCTGGTAAATGTCATATTGCTCATTTACGTGTCGATGTTTCCACCCTTTTTGGACCATTTCTTCGGTCGAATGTTTCATTCACTTTTTCAGAAGAGTCAACGTCTTATAAACATACAAGTACCGATCAGATAATCGTTTTATATATCCGAAGCTTGTTAACTTCCCAGTTCCCTATGGGAAGTTATTGTAATGGGGTCGTTTTAGCGAATCCCAAATTTTGACATATCTCCACGTTTTAAGATCTCTAGAATCCAAATCCATCGTTTTTAGAGAGATGTCTGCGAGTGCGTATGTACGTATGTGCGGATGTGCGGATGTTCGTATGTGCGTATGTGCGTTCGGAATTATTTTTCGTCTCGATTATCTCAAGAAACAAAGATCGGATTGACGTGGGACATTTGACGCGTAATTACGTAACTTAAAACTGAATGACTTTTCAGCAAAATCGGTTGGGCCGTTTTTTATTTAGGATGAAAAAACGACTAAAAATTGCTTATTTTTAAACTGTTGATACGCACTATTAATTCGTGCAGATACCAAATACCTTCATAGTAATGTTATTATTATTGTGCGTTTTAGCAAAATTGTGATCAAATTTGTAAAAAAAAATATTTCAAAAAAAAAATAAAGATTAATTTATAAAATTGCAAACTTTTGGGTGAATGGGAGTAGAGACGCTAATGCAGTTAATTATTGGATATTGTTATGTATAATTTATTATTATTAATAGCAATCAAATAATATTAGTTATAACTTGATATTGTATATATAAAGTCAATTATAATTATTCAGTAACGGTCAAACATTCTTAATAACGAATGAATATTGTAAATAATAATTAAATTCTTTCAATAATAGTTGTGGATTCCGAGGCCGAGATGGAGAACGAGGTTGAGGACGAAGTGGAGGACAAGAAGGAAGACAAGGACGACGTTACCTAGGCTTTGTTAGAGGATGCCCAGGTGGTGGAGACGTCTTCCTCTACCAAAGCTTTTATGGTTAGATAAAAAATTGATAAAAATAATCAAAGTAATTATAATAATTTACAATAAAAATGTTTTATAATAATAATTATTAATGATAGCAATGACTAATAAAAACAAGCCGCGAGGTGCGACCCTTGAGGTCCACACGGTCAACTTCCCAGTAATATCTACATAAACATCAGCAACATTAAACACAATAATAATTTTGAAAATAATACTACTTTAAGTAATAACAATGAGGAGTATTCATAGCAGTAACAGGAATGAGTTAATATGAATCATATCGTCTACGGAAGGGTCCATTGATTACGTAAGGTTTTTGCTCGACGAGGACAGATTGAATATTAACGCGGATCAATCGTTGGGGGTCTTTTTGGTCTTGAAAAATTTTGTACATGCAGTCAAAAAAAGGTTCAATTGCATGTAAAAAGTAAAATGTATTACAGATGATGATGGTTATTGAAATCTTACGATTACTAAAGAATGAATCTACTTAAAACTACAATTTTTTATTCGATGAAAGCTTTTCAAAGCATATGATCTTGCAAAGTATTGACTACAAAACATTTTACTATTCAAAACGTTGATACCGCAAATGCAAATTTGATTGAAATTTTGTTGGTTTTCAAAATTTAAGCAGTTTTTTTAATTAAAAGACAATAAAAACTCTTAAAAATCTGCTCAAATTATGCAAATATTTTAAAACTTTGATTGAATTTACAACAATTTTTTTAGAATAAAAGATGTAAAGTAATATCATTCGTATGAACCCACTTTACATGGTAACTTTGAATGATTTTTTATTTTTTATTTAGTTGCTTTATATTCATGGAAATTTTGTTTGCTGGTTTGTCTTCAAAAATTGATAAGATTGTATAAATTTTATAAACTGGTATCACTGTGCTGTGCAAATCAAGTTAAAAAAATATTTTTTATGAAAAAAAAACATAATTTTTCGCATTTTCTTTTATTAAATTCAAAAAACGGCTGAAACGAATTTTAATCATGTTAAAAACTTCACAAAGATATTAATACACGTCAATTGACACCATAATGATGCAAATATTATATCTGGTTCGTGAGATATAGCGAATGATAAAAATGACCTTGAAAATCATGATGACTTTTAATGATTTTTTATTTTTTATTTTATTTTTTACGAAATCATGAGAAAAAGTTTTGATGGTGTTTCTACAAACATTGTTTGAAGTATATAAATTTTGCAAACATTGATTACTATATTTCGCTAATCAAATTAAAAATTTATTTTTTATGAAAAAAAATCTTATTTTTTGCACTTTTTTTTCTTAAATTAAAAAACAGCTCGAAAGATTTTTTCCAAAGTTTGATAGATTTACAAAAATATTAATGCACGTTCATTGACACCTAAATTATGCAAATCGTATGTTTGGTTCGCGAGATATAAAGCAATACACAAATGACCTTGAAGATCACAATGACTATTAATGATTTTTTATTTTTTATTTGATTTTTTTTTGTTATCACGAGTAAAAAATTTTATTGGTTTTTACAACAACTGTTTGGAGTATATAAATTATATAAACATTTATTACTGCGTGTTGAAAATCAAGTTAAAAATTTGATGTTTTTGAAAAAAACCCAATTTTTTGCACTTTTTTTTAAAAAATTATAAAACCACTCCAACGAATTTTTTAAAAATTTCACAGAATCATTTAAATGTTAATACGCGTCGATTGTCACCTTAATATTGAAAATCGCATGTTTGGTTCGTGAGATATAGCGCATAACATGGTTGACCTTCAAGGGGTGAAAACAGCAAACCCCCCCAACCGAAGTGTCCCAAAAACTAATCAGCTCTTAACATTGCAAAGACGCTTCGATTGACACCTCAACGAAGTCGATACGACTTTGTTTACGTGAGTTATGCTCGTAGAAAAACTGCCCGCGAACGCACATACGTACGTTCGTACGTACATACACACACACACACACACACACATACATACTTCTTTCTAAAAACACTTTATATATACTCTATAGACCTCAAAACGTAAAGAAAAGTTGAAAATTTCAATTTCGATTTTCGAGGCGATTACAAGAACTTCCCATATACTGGGAAGTTATAGCTTTTTTATTCACCCCACTGGGAAGTTAGTCGTGTGGGCCTCAAGGGTCGCACCGAGACCAAATTTTTTTTATTATTTTTGTGAACGCTAACTGACTTTAAAATTTGGAGGACATGAGAAAAGTACCCACGGCTTTTCGGTCTGATTCTGCATTAATTTCGTCATCTTCATTGCCATATCTACCTAGCTGAAAATTGTCAGCACCTTCTATGCTAAAGTTGCCCATCGTCAATCTTTCTAGTACAGAAGTGCGTTTTTCGCGGGAGTCAATGAACGAATTTTTATATTGATGTCATCAGCATAAGCTGCTGATTGCGACCCTTGATGTCCACACAGTCAACTTCCCAGTAATAGTTACATAAATACTAAAAACACTCAACAAAATAATAATTATGAAAATACTACTACTTTAAATAATAATAATGTACCTCTTATAACAGTAATTTGAATGACTTAATATTAATCGTCTAATCTACGGGAGTGTCCATTGATTACGTACGTAACGAGGATGATTGAATATACACGCGGATTAATCGAGAGGGGCGGGAGCAGGCTGCAACGCCTTTTTTACGTTATTTGTTATTTTCATATCGATGCAAGCATCACAAAAGATCGCCAGCAAAAATGAATGCAGTTTTTGTTATTACGGCCATTGAAGAGATTTTGTCGCGTGGTGGCCATTTTTGTAGTTGTATACAAAATTCCCATGACTTCGATATATTATCATTGAATTTGTATTTTTTCACTATTACTAATACTTATTTCTTATTTTCAGTTGGTCACATTGAATGTGCAGTCAATAATCGGTTTAATTGGATGTGAAAAGTAAAAATCATTACGAATGATGATGGAGGAAGTAATTGAAATCTTACGATGAAAGATTTTTAAAACATATGATCCTGTAAAGTATTGACTACAAAACATTTTAAAATTCAAAGCGTTGACTACGACAAATGCAAATTTAATTGGATTTTTTTTTGGTTTTCAAAATGTAAGCAGTTTTTTTTATTAAAATTGAAACACGTTACTGCAAAAACTATTGAAAATCTGCTTAAATTTTGCAAATATTATTTAGCTTTAATTGATTTAACAACAATGTCTTTAGAGTAAGAGCATCAGATAATATCATTCGTATGACCCCTTATTACATTACTGACTTTTAATGAGTTTTTATTTTTAACTTCCCAGTATATGGGAAGTTCTTGTAATCGCCTGAAATTTGAAATTTTCAACTTTCCTTTACGTTTTGAGGTCTTTAAATAGTTTTAGAAAAAGAGATGTATGTGTGTGTGTACGTGCTTACGTACGTACGTACGTATGTACGTTCGTGGACAGTTTTTTCTACGAGCATAACTCACGTAAAGTCGTATCGGCTTTGTTGAGGTGTCAATCGAAGCGTTTTTGTAATTTTAAGAGCTGATTAGTTTTTGGGAAACTTCGGTCTGGGGGGTTGTTTTGTCCTTTTGATGGTCATTTCTGTCATGCATTATATCTCGGAAACTATACATGCGATTAACGCTGTTAAGGTGTTTGATCCACGTGAATATTTAATCTGTCCTCATCGACCAAAACGTATTAATATTTTCGAGAATTTGCCAAATTTTTAAAAAATGTTGGAGCCGTTATTAATTTAAGAAAAAAGGGCAAAAAAGCAGGATTTTATCATAAACAATAAATTTTTAAACTGATTTACGGAAACAGTAATCAATGTGTATAAAATTTATATACTCAAAACAGTGTCTGTAAAAACATCATCAAAACTTTTTCTCATGATTACGTAAAAAATTAAATTAAAAATATAAAATCATTAACAGTCATCATGATCTTCAAGGTCATTTCTATTATTCACTATATTTCACGAACCAGATATAATATTTGCATTATTAAGGTGTCAATAGACGTGTATTACCTTTTTGTGTGATGTTTAAATATTATAGAGAAATTATTTCAGCCCTTTTTTGATTTAATAAAAGAAAATGCGAAAAATTAGGAGTTTTTATAAAAAATATTTTTTTAACCTGATTTGCACGGCACAGTAATAAATGTTTACAAAATTTATTCATTATTATTAGTTTTTGAAGAAAAACTAGCAAAACCATATTCCATGATTGTAAAAAAACAAAATTAAAAATAAAAAATCACTCAAATTTAACATGTATGTACAAATGATATTACTTTATATCTTTTATTCTAAGGAAATTGTTGTAAATTCAATCCAAGTTTTATAATATTTGCATAATTTATGTAAAGTTTTTAAAGTTTTTACAGTGTCCTAGTTTTAATAAAAACTGCTTAAATTTGGAAACCCAACAAAATTTCAATCAAATTTGCATTTGTGGTAATCAACGCTTCGAATAGTAAAATATTTTGTAGTCAATAGCTAGCAGTAGCTTTCATCAAATAAAAAATTGTAGTTTTAAGTAGATTTATTCTTTAGTAATCGTAAGATTTCAATTACATCCTCCATCATCATATGTGATGGCAATTTTGAACGCATCTATTCAAAATGACCATTACGCGACAAAATCTCTTCAGTGGGCGTTATAACAAAAACTGCATTCATTTTTGCTAGCGCTTTTTTGTCCTTGAAGCATCGATATGAAAATAACAAATAACTTAGAAAAGACCCTCGCCGTTTGATCCACGTGAATATTTAATCTGTCCTCATCGACCAAAAACCTTACGTAATCAATGGACCCTTTCGTAGATGATATGATAATATTAACTCTTTCCTGCTACTGCTTTGAATACCTTTCATTATTATTATTTAAAGTAGTATTTTTTCAAAATTATCATTGTGTTTAATGTTTTTAAAGTTTGTGTAGATATAACTGGGAAGTTGATCGTGTGGAACTCAAGGGTCGCATCTTGCAACTTGTTAATTTAATTTTCGTTGTAACGATGAAAACAGTTTCTTTACAGAAACTGATTAGAGTCAATAAATCTTTGTAGAAATAGATTACCGTGTTGTGCAAATCAGATTCAATATTCATTGTTATGAAAGAAATTCAATTGTCTTTCATTTAATTTTTATTAAATTCAAAACAGCTCAATTTTTTTTTATAAATTTAAAAAACCACAAAAGTTTTAATATGCGTCGATTGACACATCAATGTTGTGAATATTTTGATTGGTTTGGGAAATATGGTGAATGACAGAAAAGCCCCGTAATAAAACCCAAAGCAGTCTAAATAATACATTTAGTCTCCCAAATACGTCAGCCAAATCAAGCATCTTATTGAAAATTGTTTTACATATGACAACACACTGTAGCACTTACCAGGGATTTTAGAAACCTACAATCATCACGGTGGTTAGTTATCTAACCACCTAACTGTCTGTGTGATATTACATTCGAAACTCAAAGCTATATACATCTAATATTACACAAATGCAAAGCACATTCAAGTCCATGAAATCAAACTCTATCAACAGAAAAAATCCCGTACTTACTAGTTTTACACAATTATTTTTTGAGCACGTTACAAAAAGACTAATTACGAACTTTTGAACTGAAAGCCACATCAGCAAAAACTGAAACGAATTATAGACTAAATGCAGCCCAAAGCGAAAGTTTAGGATAGTACATCCATTGTTTGTTAGATAGCGTGTATTTCCATTTAAAAAAAATTCTAAATAGGTGCTCAGTGTTACAAACCACTCAACCTGAAAGAGCTGAAGGGTCAAAACAACATTCCTAAAATCATCAAACTTTCATTTAGTCAAAATTTTGGCAACTGCAAGCTACAAAACAGTTTATCCATTAAAATCATGATACGAAGGGATGCCAACTTCCTGTGAATATATTATATATACACACTCATTTGACCATGAGGGAAGAACCAAGCAATGTTAAAACGAAAATTGTGAATTCTGCAAGTTAAAAAATAGCGTGTCTATTAAAATTGTGATTTGAGGGAGTAGCAAGCTCCAATTTTGAATACAATAAACAAAACGCCCAATTCACATTCACTAGAAAACTCAGAAAATACTTAGATCATTATTAAAATCAAAAAGTACTCCACATTGAAGATTTCACTTCCTCGTTGCATTTAAAAAAAGAGGGACGGAGAACGGGAAAAAGTTCGGTTTCTCCTGCTTAAAATAGTCGTTGCCATTAAACTTTTCTAAATGTGTTGTGAAATAATAATCTTTAGTAGAAGTTCAGTAATTTTCTAAGGATTGTATAAAAATATGTGTTGTACTGATACATAATTCATTACATGGATTCATTCCTGGAAGTTATTTTTCTAAAGTAAGTTTTAAGAAATAATTTCATTCGGTCGTTACCGTTAGATGGGACACATTAATGGCAACGTTTCTAGGACTCGCTAATCATTTTTTGTTGCACTTTAATCCGACTCTCTGAGCTATTTTATGATGACACGTCTCTGGCGTAAGAAATTCATAATGCATAATATTGATATCTTTAGCGTACGTTATTTTGCTTGTCTTCCATAGTAGTTTTTCTAATGTGTGATCATGTGCTGAAATGACTCATGAAATTTGTAAGGAATTGTAAAATAATTCACTGTTTATAAATCACAAGAAGTAATGAAACAGTTACAATGTCTTTGTTTGTTTAAATCAATAAAAAATTGAGAGACTTTGTGATTTGAATTATCAATTGGTTACATCCTCTATTCAAACAATGCGTCGAAAAATTCAGCTGATAAATGCGTTTTGATTTTTTTTGCATTGATATTTATCTTTGTCATTCTAATGTGCTTAATTATGAAATGTGTCAGACTATAATCTGCTGAAACATCAGCACATATTTCCCATACAATAATGGCTGAGACAGCTATCGCTAGAACTCTTATTCAAATTTTGATATGTTTATTATAAGGTATCTACACTTATTTTGAAAAATCTTGGAGATATTTCATATTTTTGACTAGAAGATTTGGAACTAAATTTAGGGCAAGGGTGGAATTCCAATATTAGACAACTATTTCATAATGTGTCTTCACGTAGTGGGGCAGAAGTAGTATTCATTAAGAATAATACGAATTGTTAAATTCATTCGTGTCTTACTTTGTAGGTAAGGATGCCTTTGGATTTACATTTGCAACAAAACTTTGTTAATCTACAGTAGGTGGCCATTGAATCAGAAACTTTGTGTGTGGTTAATTTTACATTAAAAAGAAATACTTGAGCTATAATATTTATATTTATTGATAGTTTATACCATGTTCGTACAAAGTACGTCTTTATAATTAATATTTTGTAAGTCCCCCCTTAGCTTTGATTACTGCTTTTAAACGGTCAGGCATACTTTCAATGCATTTCTGAATCATGGATTCAATATCCTTGTCATTTCTCCAAATATCTTCGATTCTCTTTTTCAATACTTCTACTGTTGGATTTGAAAAGCTATAAACTTTCGTTTTTAGCATAGACCAACAGTTCTCTATTGGGTTTAAGTCCGGTGAGTTTCCACACCAGGGAAGTAAGGGAATTTCATGCTCCGCGAGATACTTTTTAATGGATTTTGCGGTGTGGCATGGAGCGCCATCTTGCATAAAAGCTTCTTGGGTGGTCAAACATTCAAAATGCGATTGGAGAGCAGTATCCAAAACCGTTTTGTATTGATCTCGCTGCATTGTTCCCGTAACAAAATAGAGAGGACCCGGACCCATTCCTGATATGCAGCTCTACATCATGACTACTGGTGGATGCTTGACTCTTCTCAGCAAAGATTTCCCCTCGTACTTCTCTGAAGGTATTCTTCTGACATAAAGATTCCCTTCCGTTACAGCTTCTAGACGGCATTCATCACTGAAGATAACCTAAACGTTTATTGAATTTTTTAATATTTTTTATCAACTTTCAAAAAGGCACAAAAACTTGTTGGTCGACTGAATTGGTGAATCTACCTTTTGCCAATCGTCAACTGTGAAGTTCTTATGTTGTTTCACCCACTGCAATCGAGCCTTTTTTAACTTCCCAGTATATGGGAAGTTCTTGTAATCGCCTCGAAAATCGAAATTGAAATTTTCAACATTTCTTTACGTTTTGAGGTCTATAGAGTATATATAAAGTGTTTTTGGAAAGGGAGATGTATGTGTGTGTGTGTGTGTACGTACGTACGTACGTACGTACGTACGTTCGTGGACACTTTTTTCTACGAGCATAACTCACGTAAACAAAGTCTGATCGACTTCGTTAAGGTGTCAATCGAAGCGTCTTTGCAATCTTAAGAGCTGATTAGTTTTTGGGACACTTCGGTCGGGGGGGTTTGTTGTTTTGACCCTTTGAAGGTCATTTCTGTCATGCGTTATATCTCGCGAATCAAACATACGATTTCCTTGATCAATGTCTCAATCGACGCATATTAGCAATTTTGTGAATCTATCAAACTTTGGAAAAAAATGTTGGAGCCGTTTTTTAATTTAAGAAAAAAAAGTGCAAAAAATTAGGTTTTTTTAATAAACAATAAATTTTTAACCTGATTTACGGAAGACAGTATTCAATTTTTATAAAATTTATATATTTCAAGCAATGCTTATAAAAACAACATCAAAACTTTTTCTCATGATTACGTAAAAAATTAAATAAAAAATAAAAAATCATTAAAAGGCATCATGATTTTCAAGGTCATTTCTGTCGTGCGTTTTACATATCTCGTGAACCAAACATACAATTTGCATGGTTAAGGTGTCTATCGACGCGTATTAGCATTTGTGTGAATCTATAAAATTTTTAAAAAAATCGTTGGAGCTGTTTTTTAATTTAAGAAAAAAAAGTGCAAAAAATTAGGTTTTTTTTATAAACAATAAATTTTTAACCTGATTTACGAAAGACAGTATTCAATTTTTATAAAATTTATACATTCCAAGCAGTGCTTGTGAAAGCATCATCAAAACTTTTTCTCATGATAACAAGAAACATTAAATAAAAAAAATGAAAATCATCAACAGTCATCATGATCTTCAAGGTCATTTCTTCCATTCACTATATATCACGAACCAGATATAACATTTGCATCATTAAGGTGTTAATCGACGTGTTTTAAAACGTCTTTGATTATTTTAACATTATAAAGATCCGTTTCATCGGTTTTTTTTAATTTAATAGAAAAACATAAGAAAACTTAGGGTTTTTTTTCACAAAAAATATTTTTTTAACCTGATTTGCACAACACAGTAATAAATGTTTATAAAATTTATACATTCCTATCAGTTTTTGAAGAGAAACCAGCAAAACTTTTTCATGATTATGATAAAAATTTAATTAAAAATAAAAAATCATTCAAAGTTACCATATGAAAGGGGTTCTTCCGATTGATATTACCTTATATCTTTTATTCTAAAGACTTTGTTGTAAAGTCAATCAAAGTTTTAAAATGTTTGGATAATTTGAGCAGATTTTTAATAGTTTTGCAGTCTGTTGATTAAAAAAGCGGCTTAAATTTTGAAAACCATCAAAATTTCAATCAAATTTGCATTTGTGGTAATCAATCATCATCACCCATCCACCAAAAGCCTTACGCAATCAGTGAATGCTCCCGTAGATGATATGATTAATATTAACTCATTCCTGTTACTGCTATGAATACCTTTCATTATTATTATTTAAAGTAGTAGTATTTTCAAAATTATTATTGTGTTTAATATTTTTAATGTTTATCTAGATATTACTGGGAAGTTGACCGTGTGGACCTCAAGGGTCGCACTTCGCGGCTTGTTATTTTTGCTGTCAATTTCGGTTTTTTCGCTGGACGCCTGCATTTTAAATTTGCTTCGTACAAGCGGCGTCGTAAGGTTCTGCCCGATATCTCTACTCCTTGTTCGGTTAGAGTACTTTTTAGTACTTTATATGATGCTCTGCGATGTAATAAAACTGTTGCAATAATTTTTCGGTCCGTTATTGGGGTAGTTTTTCTTTTTCTTCGGCAGTTTTGGCGACAACTCATACATGTAGGTATATTTTCTTTATTATTTTGAATTATTTTGGACACCGCGGTACAAAAAACCTTCGCTATTTGGGCTATTTCTCGTTGTTTTAGTCCACCTTTCGTAAGTAAGGACGAAATCACATCCTTTTTTTCACTGCTCATATCCTTTTTGCGACCCATTATACAAAAAACTATGTGCAAACGAAAGACCAACACAAACGCTTGTCACTTGATTTTTTTCCTGTTTTTTAAATTAAATTATCTAAGACAACACACTAAATACAAATCAACGCGTTCAACTAATGCAAACAGTGCAACAGCCGAATACCAACTGTTCAACTTAGTCCATAAAACTACTGTATGCACCACACATAAGGAACGGTATTTTTACCTATCTTCCCACACTCGAGTAAAAAGTTTTATGAGACGCATTACATGAATGGTATTCTAGCATACAAAGATTTGTTTTCGAAACTAAAGAAATTGAGAAAAATGTTCGATATTGTAAAAATTGCAATTTTTTCCGAAAGTTTCTAATTCAATGGCCACCTACTGTATAAATGTATGACTGTCACTAAGATTTCTTTTTAACCGGCATCTTAGCTCTAATATTCCAAAGACAAAATATACGATGATTTCACAGATTGACAAAATTAATTACAAAAATTCAGCAATAAAATATTCATTTAGTCTTCAGTGTGTATTTAATGTGCCATAATGTTTTGAGATCAACATACAGTTTCACCAAAATGTTCGTATTGAAATTCACAAAGCAGTTTGCAAACAACTTTTCTTAGATTACCACTCCGACAATTCTCGAACATTCAAGTAGAATATTTTCCATTGTAAATTTAAAAGTCAAAGAATCAAATTCTTCACTTCCTACGTAAGTGGGGTTTTTAGCACAAACTTTGTGAGCGCGTTAACAGGGGGAAATATCAAAACTTTTGACAGGGTCATTTCCATTTAGATTGAATTACAAAGCATTCATTCCATGTTGTCTCTCATATTCCGGTTAAAAATTTAGCACGAAGATATACACACCCTAAACGAAGGAAAACTTTTAGGGTGGGAATAACTTGGAGGCGTATTTGAATTTAGAGGGCGATTAAAAAGCTCAAGAAACCATCAGTGAATCAGGAATACAATGAACGGTACGGAATTAATCAATGAGCGAACGCACTAGATGCATGTGTTTTTGCGGCGATTATATTCTTTGTATCCATTTTTTTTGATATCTGTTATCAATGAAATAAGCAACATCAACACAGTTAACAGCTTTGTCTTATTGTTTTTCCAGTCTGCTTGCAACTAGTTTTTATTATTATTGTTTATAAATATTGAACTGGGATAGAATAGATAATAGTTACTAGAAATTTATAATTTGACTTGGCATTTTGCCGTTAATCTTCTGGATACATGTATGTTAACTCGAAACTCCTGGGATTGTGTACTAATTTTCTACACACTACACAAAACATATACATTTTTGTTGATGTCAAGCCGGGTCTCCTGCTCACATATTGTTTTCTAAAACAAATCATTGTGGAAATGTGTTCGGACGAAGAAGACGTACTATCAGTGTAAGCTGTGGTCGGCTTGATTCCTAAGAGAAAAAAGCCTAAAGTGCGTGTAAGGCTCTCCTTACTGTCTCGAAATTGTAACATTTATATGGAGCTAAAGATAGAGGATCCATTCGGTATAGAAAACTTTTTTCGTTGTTCCGAATCCGATTTCGAGGAACTTGTATCAATGATACTACCAGATGTGCAAAAACACAAAAAGTGGCGAAGCGATGTAATTTCATCGGAAATGCGACTAGGAGTAACATTAAGGTTTTTGGCAACTGGACACTCATTTACAAGCCTTATGTACCACCTTAAAGTATCAAAACAGCAAATATCGAAGATTATTCCCGAAGTTTGCTGGAGCTTAACCCATCAACAAGCCTAACCGTGACGGATGGCAAATGACAGCACCTGGAGAGGATGTATATGCATGTTTGCAAGTACATATATTGAAACGCCTTTAATACCTACAGGCCACAAAAGAAAGCAACTAATGAATTAAATGCCGTGGGAAAGTAAAACTGTCACTAAGCACAGACAGAGTATTATCGTAATCAGGGCTGGCTAAGCATGTTTACCCAAGGGGGGGGGGGTTGAACTCGTAAACCCCCCTTGGGTTCGCCACTGATGCTGTACCCGACGAGCAGGTGTCGTATTTACCGCAGGTAGTCGCTTCGGACCAGTCAAATTGAAAGATCGTTACTTAAAGGTAAGTGTACTCTAGTGAACAGAAACATACATTCATATCAGGTGAAAAATATTTATTAAATGTCCTTTTTTATCTGCAACTCAACACAAAAACAAATGCGTAGCCCACGGGAGTTGTCGAGAAATGATTATACCGTCCCCCTCTTAACCCGCGGGGGGACAAATGTGTAGATGTTTTCCATCGGACATGGAAAGCAAAACCCCTGTCGATACCATCAAAAATGTGTAGCGAAAAATGAGGGAAACAATGTTTTGTGTAGATGTTTTGTATATTGTGTAGAGTAAAACACGCGCAGGAGACCCGGCTTCAGCAGTGCTTTTGTTTTCTCCTCTCACCGGCGAGCAATTTCAGTGGGGTTATATTTCTGTAAAGTGTAGAAAAAAACACGCAAAAGATTACTGGCTTTTGCTGTCTATAGCAGGAATATCAGTATTGCCAAAAACGATCGATATATATCGTTTCGATATAAAGTATCATATGGGGTGGCGAATTTGCACAGGTACCTATGAGTTGGAGTTCGGGCAACTTAAACGCTTGGTAGAGGTTGAGGTCAGCAACCAACCGGGTGCTACCCAATCGTGGTGGGCTTTCGAGAGATTTTCAAACAACTATGTTACTTGAAATATACACAAGCCTGATTCGCGCAATGGTTTCTAAGGCAGTATAGTTTCGATATATGCTGAATTTTTGTGCGTGCAAATGTAAAAAATGTATTGACGATTTAACAAGAATAAAAGGAAGAATAAGAATAGAGGTATTGACAAAACATCAAACGTTATGCACAAGTGTGGATTGTCGTGTAGCAAAGTTTGGATCCGCGGTCAGCTTTTCATGTTCCTCAATTGGTTTCTTTTATAAAACCGATAATAAAAATCCAAGATGTCCTACTGACTGGCAGTCACATTGATTTTCAACCGTCGATCCAACCACAACTTTAAAGCAACCGAAATAATGCGCCATAGTGTGATTAATTTTTAAAATTATATTTTATCTAAAAAAATCAGTTTTTTTATGGCAGCCAAATAAGCCAGTGGAAGGAATTAGTTTAACAATATTTCCTTGAAAACCACTACAAAATGTTGTCATTGTCCGAAAGCCGCCAAAGATTCGAAAAATAACATATTTACAAATATTTTTAACCAAAACTCACAGCCGCGTGTGTTGCTTGTTTTCCGTTTGAGTTTCCATTGTTGATGAGGCTTAGTGGATTTCCTGGAAATGTATTCATGTTGCAGAATGTACCATCAGAATTCCAAACAGTCTTCAGTAATAATCAAAAATGTGTAGTTATAGAGTAATTGTTTGCATCGTAAAGCAACTGTGAATAAAATCCTTGGCAACTAAATTAAAGTTCGAAGAAAAAAATCAATTTAATATACAAATTGATAATAATGTATACATGTACTTCCATTTTTAAGATTCGTCGAAATGCGACTTTTCAGGGTGTATATGTTTTTTTTTTCTAAAATTTATGTAAGGCATGAACAAGCAAATACACATTGTTTTGATAGATTTGTAGTTTCAGGCACATAAAAAGAAACAAAATCAAATTTAGCTGGCCAAAAAGTAAACATGCAGTTTATTCAAACATATGAAATCGTACTGCAAACGAAACCTTAAAAATGTTATACAGTCAACTCCGGTTATAATGGCCCGGGTTATAACGAACCATGGTTTATAGTGAACCTATTCTTAAATCCCAGGTCGTGAACATTAGGAAATGTATTAAAAATAAACGTTTATAGCGAACTCGTATATAACGAACTATCGGATGTAGCGAACTAATTTTCCATCCGATTTGGCTTAAGGGTTTCACCCCACTTGAAGTTTTGTTTTGTTGTTTTTTGTTGTTGCGTTTTCTCAAAGTATACCAATCTGAAAATATGTCCTTAAAATTTCAAGTCAATCCGAACAAGAGATATGAGCGTTGAAAGAGAAGAATACGTTACGTAAACGACTGAAATTGAAACTTTAAACGCGTTTTCCTCGAAATGACATTTTTGAAGCCGGTGACCAAAATTACTCGAAAACTGCTGTACCGATCTTCTTGAAACTTGACAAACTTGTTTAATACATAAAAATGCAGTGCTTAATCGTTCGATTTTTTTCCGATAAAAAATGGCCGTTTTATAGCCAAAAAACGACCGTTGTTTTTAGTGAAAATCGAACCATTAACTTTGACTATCCGCTTTTTTGTGAAAAATGTATATTTTTTTAAATCCTTCGATTAACCACTAGTTTAAACTATTGTTTAACTAAATCCGTCAACATTTTTTTGTTTCAGATGATTCGATTCGCCCCAATGTTGGTCACCGCAAAACGGAAAAATTAAAATACATGTACTATTTTTCAAAAAAAAATCACTTAAAGGTGTTTAATGTATGTACTTTAATATAATATAATGTTCATTTAAAAAAAGTTTCGCAGTTTTCTTTAAAAAAATCCATGATAATGATCTATTTTTTGGCGCTACAAGTAGGGTTAACCCCTTAAAACATGGCTATAACGAACTTCGTGACACTAATCTATGAACGATGCTTCGATGTGTACGGTGAGTGTGATGAGTGTGCGTAAAAAACTCCTCGATATAATTGGGGACTTCCCCGAATGTGGTTGCATTGTTTGTCTATATAGTAACGAAATAATATTCTGTAGTGAAGAACGCGAAAATAATGGGTGATGCTTGAAAACGAAAAGCTTTTTCCTTAGAGGAAAAATGTGAAATTATTCCTGAAATTGAAAGTGGGAAAATGTAGAGTGTCGTATGTCGAGAAAGAAGCTTGTGCAAGTCTACAGTAAGAACAATTTACAAAAATTGCTTAGTGCATTCGAAAAAACTAACGTGAAAGTGAAAAAAAAATCGGAAATCCGTGCGTGATGATGTCGATCAAATGTTATTAAAATGGTTCACTCAACAGCGATTAAATAATGTTAGTATCAATGTTGCAGTTTTAAAAACGAAAGCAGAAGATTTCGCCAGTAAAATACAGAACGAATTTGTTTGCAGTGAAGGTTGGATCGAGCGATGGAAGGCACGTCATAATGTATGCAGCGGGAAAATTGTGGGCGAAGCAGCAACTGTAGAAACATATATTGTTGTCAATTGGATTACCACTGTTTCGCCATTAATTAAACAAGAATTCATATTCAATGCCGACGAAACTGGCCTTTTCTATAAATTAAATCCCGACAGAACTTTAAAATTAAAAGGAGAGCAGTGTAAAGAGGGAAAGCAAGCTAAGAATAGAATAACACCTTTAGTATGTGCAAACATGTTGGGATCAGAGAAAGGAAAGCTGCTAGTCGTAGAAACAAACGGAGAATTGTCTTGTTAGTGGATAATTGCCCAGCGCACCCAAAAGTTTATCAGTTACGATCCATTAAGCTTGTGTTCATGCCACCAAATACTAGTTCGTTACTACAACCCATGGATCAGGGTGTTATACATGCCCTAAAAAGTCGCTATCGGCAAGCTCTTTTGTTAAATATTGTTCAAAACATTGATGCTTGGACAACAGCTACTGTTACTATTCTGGACGCGATCAATCTTATTCATAGATCTTGGCAAGAAGTATCCTCTCAAACAATAAAAAACTGTTTTAAGTATGCTAGTTTTTATTTAACTAACGTTGAATGTGTACCAAATGCTAACAATGAAATATCAATCAAGAAGGTCAACAGGAATTGAGGACCATAGGTTCCGAAGGATCCAATATCATCATTTCGCATGACTACATCACCGTAGATAATAACCTTATCACATCTGATTTTTTAACCGACGATGACATCGTTTCTTCTGTAAGAGGTTGTGTCAGCACTTATCGTGATAATTCGGAAACTGAGGATGAAGATGCCATGCCACATAAAGCACAGGTTATAACTGTGCAGCAAAACAAAATTTAAGTGAACTTCGTACCTTTCTTCAATCGCGCGATGCATCTCAAACTATTCTAAATAGTTTGGCTGAATTAGAAGCATATACAGACGAGACAACACTAAACACCCAAATGCAAACTAAAATAACAAATTATTTTCAGAATGTATAAATAATATACGCGCATAACTTAAGAATAAAATTTTTCAATCAATGCATAGTTCGAAAAATATTGTTTATTTTACTTTTTTTTTGTTTTTGAATATTGATGCATAAATGAAAATTATATGTGTAACTACTCTTATGTGTATTTTTATGCTTCCGTCTATAACGAACATCGGCTATAATGAACCAATCTTCCCGATCCCTTGAGGTTCGTTATAGCGGGAGTTGACTGTATATACCTGGGACTTCCACAAGCAAATTTTTGAGGGGTACTTACATACTTTACAGGCCATTATTGGTTTTAGGGCGTGTATGTTAGACATAGCTTTCCAAAATATTACACCAAAATTCCAAACTAAATTAGGCTTTGCCAATTTCTTTGCCTATCTTCAACTGGTTTTTAAATCATTAAAGATTTGCAACTCTATTAAGTAAATTTTAAGCTAATTTTTTTAACTTCCCAGTATATGGGAAGTTCTTGTAATCGCCTCGAAAATCGAAATTGAAATTTTCAACATTTCTTTACATTTTGAGGTCTATAGAGTATATATAAAGTGTTTTTAGAAAGGGAGATGTATGTGTGTGTGTGTGTGTGTGTACGTACGTACGTACGTATGTACGTTCGTGGACACTTTTTTCTACGAGCATAACTCACGTAACCAAAGTCGTATCGACTTCGTTGAGGTGTCAATCAAAGCGTCTTTGCAATTTTAAGAGCTGATTAGTTTTTGGGATACTTCGGTCGGGGGTGTTTGCTGTTTTGACCCTTTGAAGGTCATTTCTGTCATGCGTTATATCTCGCGAACCAAACATACGATTTGCATCGTTAAGGTGTCAATCGACGCGTATTAGCATTTCTGTGAATTTATCAAATTTTGGAAAAAATCGTTGAAGCCGTTTTTTAATTTAAGAAAAAAAAGTGCAAAAAATTAGGTTTTTTTTTATAAACAATAAATTTTTAACCTGATTAACGGAAGACAGTATTCAATTTTTGTAAAATTGATATATTTCAAGCAATGTTTGTAAAAACAACATCAAAAATTTTTCTCATGATAAAGTAAAAAATTAAATAAAAAATAAAAATCATTAACAGGCATCATGATTTTCACGGTCATTTCTGTGGTGCGTTATCCATATCTCGCGAACCAAACAAACAATTTGCACGATTAAGGTGTAAATCAACGCGTATTAACATTTGAGTGAATCTATCAAATTTTGAAAAAAATCGTTTGGAGCGGTTTTTTTAATTTTTTAAAAAAAGTGCAAAAAATTGTGATTTTTTCAAAAACAATAAATTTTTAACCTTATTGTCAAGTCCAAGTAATCAATATTTATATAATTTATATACTCCAAACAGTTTTTTAGAAAATGTCATCAAAATTTTTTCTCGTGATTACGAAAAAAATCAAATAAAAAATAAAAAATCATTAACAGTCATCGTGATCTTCAAGGTCATTTCTGACATGCGTTATACCTCGCGAACCAAACATAGGATTTGCATTATTTAGGTGTCAATGAACGCGTCTTAATATTTTTGTAAATTTGTCGCATTTTTTGAAAAATCGTTGGAGCCATTTTTTAATTTAAGAAAAAAAGTGCAAAAAATTAGGTTTTTTTCATAAACAATAAATTTTTAACCTGATTTGCGAAATATAGTAATCAATGTTTGAAAATTTATATACTCCAAAAAATGTTTGTAGAAACACCATCAAAACCTTTTCTCATGAATACGTAAAAAATTAAATTAAAAATAAAAAATCATTAAAAATCATCATGATTTTCAAGGTCATTTTTATCATTCACTATATCTCACGAACCAGATATAATATTTGCATCATTAAGGTGTCAGTAGACGTGTATTAACATCTTTGTGAAGTTTTTAACATTATGAAAATTCGTTTCAGCCTTTTTTTAATTTAATAGAAGAAAATGCAAAAAAATAGAGTTTTTTCCAAAAAATATATTTTTTTAACTTGATTTGCACAGCACAGTGACCCAGTTTATAAAATTTATACATTCTTATCAGTTTTTGGAGAGAAACCGCCAAAATTTTATTCCATGATTATGAAAAAACTAAATAAAAAATAAAAAATCATTCAAAGTTACCGTGTAAAGAGGGTTCATACGTATGATATTACTTTATATCTTTTATTCTAAAAAATTGTTGTAAGATCAATCAAAGTTTTAAAATATTTGCATAATTTGAGCAGATTTTTAATAGTTTTTATAGTCTTTTAATTTAAAAAAATGCTTAAATTTTGAAAACCAACAAAAAATTTTAAGACCAAAAAGGTCTCTGTCCTCATCGACCAAAAACCTTACGTAATCAATAGACCCTCCCGTAAACGATATGATTCATATTAACTCATTCCTGTTATTGCTATGAATACCTCTCATTGTTATTACTTAAAGTAGTAGTATTTTCAAAATTATTATTTTGTTCAATGTTGTTGATGTTTATGTAGATATTACTGGGAAGTTGACCGTGTGGACCTCAAGGGTCGCACCTCGCGGCTTGTTTTATTTCACTTCGCTTCACGTGAATATTCTTCGGAAGCGTTTGCCCTGATTTATACTTAATATTTTCCATTGAAAATGAAACTTAAAATCGCAGTTTTACGTGAAAGAGAGCTGATAATCATTTTACATTAAAAAAATTTTCGAATTTTTGCTTTGCGTATGTTCACTCCGACTAATATTGTCATTCTATATTAACAGATTTGACTCCAAAGAACTTTCCGTTGTTGAAGAATAGTTTTTTTTCCTGCCAACAATTTTAAATTTTTTAGATACTGAACTAATGAGAGCTGTGTTTTTAATTTCACTGCACTTCAGGATGCATCTATTTATGCTTATTTATTATACAATACGGTACTTCAAAATGCCAAATAAATTAAAATCGAAACTTACCAACTATAATATACACCAAACTATATTTTTGGTGGCAATTTACTAAGCGGTGGTAACGTATTTTCTATGAATTATATTATTTAAATGTTTATCGACTTATCGTCAATTTGGCTAAGTGTAATGGAGACCCACTCAGTAATTTGAATTTCATGCACATTTCCCCACGTTTATGCGAGCCCACGAACTCTAAACACATTTTCTCATTTTCAATGCATATCGCTGATTACGAAATAAAAGGACGAAACAAATTACTGTTGATATATTCAACACAGTAACGACTGTAAAAGTGGCCTATTGATCTTCTCGAATTGCAAATGTTTTTCGGAGAAAATACTCATCATGATATCATGAATATTAAAAGATGTTAATTTTTAATGAAAACTAGTTTCTGCGATTATGATCAAAAACAAAATTATACACATTGAAATTTTATATGATAATTTTGCTTTTAATTTTTTTACATGGCTTATGTATTTATTAATAGTAAAAACAGTAAGATGTTAACAATCTATTATTATGTTTTTACGTTTCAACATTCTGACTTTATCCAATTTCGGGAGAGTCCATTGTGAAAATTTGAAATTGAAATATTCAATTTTCCGTGATTGGTTTGACCTCTTTCATGTTATAATGTATCGATTAGGAGACAACTTGTATGTTCCTATGAACGTATATACAGAAAGTCACGTGCGTATGTGAAAATTAGTATTAATCGCTTTATGTGAACTGAAGGGCAATAAACCATGTTGGCAATTTAGCTACCTATTTGGCATAGTGGAGTTTGATTAAAGTGATTATCCGGAAATTTAATGGAGAGATTTAAGGATAATCTGTAATTAAAAATGAAATAAACAAATAAGCCATCATGGAATTTTGAGATTAAATAACATATTCGACCATTTCGGGGCAAATAGTTTGACAATATTAAGTATGAGAATTTATTACTATTTTTACATTTGTTTGTTTATTTGGGGAAAATGGATGTTCAATGGTGTTCCTGGCGCTCAGGTTTACTTATTTAATATTCAGAAAGTTAATTTAAACTGAAGTATACATTTCGTTCAATGGATGCTGCATTTTTTCGATATTTAATTTCAAATCAGTTAGTTTAACCGCATGTCCATCAGATGGAGAAATCTCTTTTATAAGTTCAAATACGCTTGATGTAATATTCCCACGCGCAATAAAACTTGTCGTAGTACCTGCCTATAGTAGTGAAGTGGGTATACTTGAGTGAGCCTGTCTTGATTATGATCTATTGATCATCGTTTGTACCAGGACTAATAGCAATCCAATCGAAAGAAAGATGAGATTACGATCATGTTATCTCCGTCGGGTTGTTATCAAATCTATGTAGTTCCACTGAATGCGGTTTTTCGATTTGCTACACGATTTACAACTTTGCAGGATGCAAACAAAGCCTTTGATCATATTGTTGTCTCGTTAACAAAATTAGCAGTTTGCTTTTCAATTTTCGTCCAACTTAGATACCAAATACTAACTTGGTTTGTTGACCAGACATCGCTGAAGATTTTCAAAACAGCGTATCATTTTGTATCCCATAAACTTTCATGGTGGGTGGGTGTAATTCTCGCCATTTGGAAAAGCCGATTGTTTGCGCAATCTGGAATAACTACAGCTGATCGTTGATTTACTTGAACATACATCATAGTGTAAGGAAATGGTCAGTTATATTAAATATACTAGTGATTCGTCTGTGGCTTGTTTGAAATTGCTTATCTCAAATATTCCATGCAGCAAGATAGTCATAACATGAGAAAAAGGCTTTGAGCCTTCTTGGTAGTTTGAGCGAGTTTTCTGGCTACACGAGGGTCGACGCCTTTGATTTTATGCAAGGAAATGTGTGCCCAAGCGTATCATCCTTAAAATTTTCAGGTGTTTGATTTTTATGTAAACTGAGTACAAAATTTATAACTCACAATATATGTATATATATATATAAATATATATATATATATATAAATATATATATATATATATATATATATAAATATATATATATATATACAGGGTGTTTTGTATTCGGTGGCATTAAATGACACCACGTATTCTTTGAAGTGTCCCGAGAAAAAAATCGTATTTGAGGGGGGTGGTAAATCCGAAGGGGTTTCGAAGTATAGGAGGGGGAAGTACCCCGCTCCATAACCACGACCTGGCACGTGTAAATCGTCATAACTATTTTATTTTTATGTGTAGAGGATGACATAAAGTTAATGTTTACTAATTAGCACCTGATAATACAAAGTAAGGGTATAAATGTTGTGTGGAAATGCTGCATAACTTAGTCGAATCGTCAATTGAAAAGAATCAAGGAGTGCTTATTTCTAAACATATACAATCATGGCTAACTTTACCAACGAGGAATATGCTGACTTGCATTACATTTAAGGATTTTGCAATGGCAATGCCGCATGTGCACAGGAGAAATATCAAACGAGGTACCCGACCCGACGATTACCGGATATAAGAGATCCCAGAGTAACCAAGGCCACCTCTACATAGCGTAGATTTAGCAAAAACATGTGGGCAGGCGTACTGGGGCGAAGGATAATTGGACCATTTCGTTTGCCTGATAGGCTGAATTCTGCCGGATATCTAAATTTTTTGGATAACGAGTTACCAGCTTTATTGGAAGATACACCAATAATCAATTTGAACAACATGTACTACCAACACGATGGTGCTCCAAGCCATACTGACCAACAAATCACCCTTTGACTTGCCTCAAACTATCCAGGAAGGTGGATAGGTCGAAATGGTCCAATTAGGGGGCCACCCGGTCTCCAGATCTAACTATCCTTGATTTTTATGTGTGGGGTGCAATGAAACAAGAAGTGTACAGGACAAATGTGTCATCAGTTCAAGAATTAGATTTAAGAATTGAGGCAGCTAGTGAAAAAATAAGAGCGGAACTCATGCATTTCGATGCAGTCACAGAAATTAAGAAAAGAGCTCTTCTTTGCATTTCTGTGGAAGGAAGACACCTTGAACAGTTTATGTGATCACAAGTCATTCTGCTGTTTAATGATAAGTTCAAAATAAATTGTAACTTTAGATCTTTAGTTATTATTTTCCATAATAAAGTAAGTCAGCAAAATTTCACATAATTTTAATTTTCTATTTTTCGAAGGAAACAAAGGAAAATCGGCAACCTTTTTCTTCGGAAGTATTCAAGCAGAAAGTAAGGCTTTCTGTCGAGATAATCATTTTTATAGGTTAGGACATCACTTTAGCGTTTAACACGGTCGCGAAAGTCAAAATTAGCAATTTTTTTCCGGTTGTTTTAAGTTTCTCATTTTTTCGTGTAAAATTGGCACCATTGGGGGCACTTGTTAATAAATTTCTAAAAAGATACATTAACAGGCTATCGAACGCATTCTTTTTCAAAAGTCTACACATAAAAATAAAATAGTTATGATGGTTTACACGTGCTAGGTCGTGGTTATGGAGCGGGGTACTTCCCCCTCCTATATCTCGAAACCCCTTCGGATTTACCCCCCCCCCTCGATTACGATTTTTTTCTCGGGACACTTCAAAGAATACGTGGTGTCATTTAATGCCACCGAATACAAAACACCTTAGATATATATATATATATATATAAATATATATATATATATATATGTATATATATATATATATATATATAAAAATACCTATATTTAAGTAGGGTCTACAAAATAGCATATTTGGTTTACACGGGAGTAAGTTTTCCTTACTTCAGCAAAGGTTCAACGCTAAAATTATTTTTTTCACTTGGAAGTAAGCTTTTTCATTTGAAAAAAAGGTTTTTCATTTGAAAATAAGCTTTTTCATTTGGGAAGAACATTTTTTTAGCAATGAAAAGATGTTTATATTCGAGAAATCGGCTTTTTTAATTAAGAAATGGATTTTATCATGTAATGAGAGATCAATTTATTTATTTATTAGGAATCCAATAGCAAGATACTGGTACTATCCCTTATACCGATATACATCGTCTGGGAAGTACTATTTAAATGAACAAGCTTTCAGGAAATAATTGCACACGGACAGTGCAAGCAATGAACTATGGAGTAAAGATTTTTTGGAGGAAACGGAGGTGGTTTTAGTCGGTAGAAATCCGACATGCCGAGAAGCAACTCGGTATCTTTTGAAGATTTCCATCTCCCAACGACGAAAAAAAAAGACAATAAATGAAAAGAAGAAATGTAGAGCGAGTGAGGAAACGGACCACATGGCAGAGTATTGTGGTTTCGAGGGATTCGCAACATCGGCGAATGGTACAAAGTCTCAGTCTTAGCGTTCTCAAGTACGATACTCTAACCAATCAAAGAAGTTATAGTTTAATTGATGGTGGTGAAGCCAAAACAGAAAACACTCATCTATAAGGAGTCTGCGGGTTTGCAAAGTAGGAAGTTGTAGGAAGGAAAGGCAGCCCTCATATGGCATATATAAATTTAAAGATAAGGAAACGAGTGAATTTGTGCTGTTCCGATTTAATTATATAATCTAGATATTGGTAGTGCGGTGACCATACTTTCGTGCAATATTCAAGGATTGATCTAACGAGTTTAGTGTATAGGTTGACCGAAGAAGAAATGCCACTCAACATATAAGAGTGTCTTAATACGAACCCGGAGACGCGAGAAGCGCGTGTGGCTATTGCTACAATGTGAGGCTCAAATTTAAGTTTCGGGTTGAAAATCACTCCCAGATCTTTTATTTGAAAAACCGGCACAAGCGGAATATCATGTAATACGTAGGTGTAATCAATTGGACTGGGGTTTACGGAGAAGGACATTTTGTGACATTTCTGAACATTCAAGGAGAGAAAATTAGTTTCACTCCAAGGAACGATCGCGTCTACATCCCTTTGGAGAGCATTACAATCCACTTCAGAGTAAATAACTCCATAAATTTTGAAGTCATCAACATATAGAAGACACTGAGACGCTTTGACTGAGGGAAGGTCATTGATGTAGAGTAAGAAAAGAAAAGGACCTAGAATAGACCCTTTAGGAACGCCGGAGGTAGGGTGGAAGAGAGAGGAATTTGCTCCACATAGACATGGCATGAACCCGAATTGATATAAGATTCAAGCCAGGAGAGTGATGGCCCAAAGAGGTCAAAGTCAGTTGGCTTCAGAAGTAGAACATTTGTGTTGACAGTGTCAAATGCCTCACTGAAGTCAGTATACACTACATCAACTTGGGTATGACTGTCGAGAGCTTTTGCGACCGTTTGGGTAAGATCAAGAAGATTCGTATTGGTTGACCGGTTTGGAACGAATCCGTGTTGGAATGGTGACAGCCTAAAATTAGGAGCTTCGAAAACAAGAAAGTAACGAAATGTGATGATAATTGAAAGCATTGGAAGAAGATCCAGGCTTGACTACGGAAAAAAATTATTAGCCAACTTCCACATATTGGGAAAGATATCAGAGGACAAACTGGCATTAAAAATATAAGAAAGTGGAACGCATAACGAGGAGGATAGGGATTTAATGAATATATTAAGCCCGTCTGCCTCGGGGCCTACGCTGGAATTTAAAGAATTAATTAATATTTAAATTACAGTTGGGTCACTGGAGATAAAATCAAGAACAGGTGGAAAACAAAAAGGAGTATTAAAAGAAGTTGGGAGAGTGGAAGCAGGATATATTGACGGAAAAAAAAACTGAGCAAATATCTCGCAGATTTTTTCAGGTATCAAGCCTTACTTACCGTCTCAGAAAACAGTATAAGGAATACTGAAAGAGAACTTAAGGGAATTGACATAAGACCAAACCGGCTTTGTTTGGTTAGAGTGCAGCGAATTTACGGTATTAGCGAAGTAGTTACGCATAGCTCTTTTAATTTCCAGTTTGGCTGAAGCAAGTTGATTTCAAAAGGCAGTGTAGTTTTCCGGAGTACTATTAGATTTGTAACGTAGATAAGCCTGGTTTTTTATTTTCAAGATAGCTTAGACATTACGGGCTAGCCAGGGATGATCATTTAACGAGGTACGACTATGGTAGGGAGTGAAGCGAGAGATAAGGTCATAAAGAAGAGAGTAGAATTCAACGAGCGAATCTTTACAGCCAAGACTGATAAAAAACCATGCCCAGTTAATCGATTTGAGTTAATCCGACAAAGCAATGTACTTCGATTTCCAAAAGTTAAATTTAAATTGTCTGCGCCTATTCTGAGCTTTTGGGAAACAAAAGGAAAGTTAAAACAGTAGAGGTGGATGATGAGGATTCGAAGGAACATAGGGAAGGCAAGCAGTGATTAAAGCTAAGTTATCAGGAAGAATATTTGATCTAACAAGGTCAAGAAGCCAACCGTTCAAGTTAAAGGCATGGTTGAATTGGTTAAAACCCGACAATGAGAGAAAATTCGAGAGAAGCTTCGATGATCGATTAGAAGAGGTGATTTCAATATGAGGAAATATGTGCCAATCAATAGAGGAAAGATTGAAATTACCGCAGATGATAACACAAGACCACTGATTAAGGGAGAGGCAAAACGAGGTAATAGACTCAAAGAAAGATTCATAAAGCTCAAGAGGAGAGTTACAAGGGAAGTATGTAGATGCTTTATACAATGGAGTGGAAGGGTCAACGAATACTTTGGCGTAAACACATTCTATTGGAGAGGAAGGGAGGAAATCTTCACATAGAGCACTGGAAAGACAGTTTTTTACAGCTATTAAGACTCCACCACCATTATTTTTATTGGATAGGTGAAGATCGCGGTCTTTACGAAATGTAGTAAAATTAGGCAAAAGTTCAGAGCTAAAGATGCCAGAGTGTAGCCATGTTTCTGTCAAACAAATAATAGAGTCGTTCGACAACTGGCACTAAAGATTAAGATGCTGTAGCTTGGTTCGTAAGCCACGTACATTTTCATAATAGATACTTTTTTTTTACGTATATTAGGATAAGAAGCACTAGCAGATTATGACGTGGAGTCTGTTAAAGTAGTTGGTGAAACTAGTGCTGATATCGACGAAGACGTGGCTGGTAAAAATTACGTAGAACAACGGACTGTTAAGGCTTTGACCAGTGTTCCATTTGGCCAGAAGTCACTTTTGAGTATAGACTTGTGTCCGAGAGGCACAGTCAATTTATTTGCAATACTTTTCTTAGTTAGTTTTTTGCAACTAAGAAAGCCCTCCTTCTAAAGCTAGGTCTTGTGATAATATAGTGTTGTACTTCACTGACAGACGAGAGTTGTCAGGGGCAGTGTAGCAGATCCTAGTTTATTTGGGTATGGCCCCACGACTTAACTTAGGCGAGTTCAGATTTTCCTTTGAAGTGTTTGGAATAGACTCACTATCATATGTAGGATAAATAGGTGCTGGTGTAGTAGATGCTAATATAGTAGATGCCGGTGTAGTATATTCAGTTGGGGCCGTTCCGCTAGGGTATGTAACAGATGTTGAACTTGAGGGTGGGCGATTAGCATCAGTAGATTTAGTTGGCGATGGCGGTGATGTGAGAGATGCATATATTAAATCCAATCTCTGGTTAAGAGCTGCAAGTGACGCAAAGTGCTGATTCAGGATTTCAATAATGTCGCACTAAGAGGAGTTCTTTCGAGCATCATAGCGATATGATATATTGCTAGGATGCTTAGCTTGAATTTCAATAAAAATATTGTTCACACTGATACACTTGGCATGGAAAGATATGCCACAGTAACCGTCACTGGCCAAAAAGCGCGATCTCAAGGACTCTGGCATGGCACAAATTGCACACGTGGACCCATAAGGAGGCAAATCAAAAGCCATTGCACAAGTGTTAATGTAGGTATACAGCGACACAAACTAAATTGCCTATTTATTGGCGTGAAACAATTGTAAGCTGGGATCACAACCGAATATTAAACTAAACGAGATGTCAGATGATAGCAGATGATAGCTTAACAAACCCTTATTCAAGTTGAGTCAAAGTTCAGTTCACAACAAACGGAGAACCACTGAACAAATAATTGCAAAATTAGAAACTGCAATATAGAATTGTAACACTACAGATCACTCAAATATAATATGAATTTCCGAAAGCACCGCAACTTAAATTGCAGAAACGCAAAATAAAGACGGAAAACAGCAAAAATATGCAGCGAAAAGTTATTAAGGCAAAAAGGCCGAAACACAGCGGGGCTGATCTAGACATTTGCTTGAAAAATGCTACATTGAACAATAGTAATAATCATGGTTAAATTTTTGGTCTTATAATTTTTTAAGTTGGAGTTAAGATAATCTTGAACTAAGGTTGAGGTGCCATTACAATTATGTAACACATTAAATATATAGACCGTTAATAGCACCGACATATTAGTGACCTTTTAAAAGT
The DNA here is from genome assembly GCA_963942545.1 of Oxycera nigricornis. Taxonomy (NCBI): domain Eukaryota; kingdom Metazoa; phylum Arthropoda; class Insecta; order Diptera; family Stratiomyidae; genus Oxycera; species Oxycera nigricornis. Next base: position 89,667,920 of record OZ012660.1, on the reverse strand, counting down.
AAACCAGAATAAAGTGAATATGCTCCACGTGTAACATTTTATCAAGAGCTTATCTGGAAAGCCAAAGAAAATTATGGAATTAAACAACAAATGTGTGCCAATGATAACAACTTAATTTCAAAAGCGCCTGATTTCAAATTTCCTTTGGATGTTACGATTACTTGATAAAACGTTCATGATCATATTACTGAATATTTTTAAAGCAGCACATCATAACGGAGCGGGTGCAAAAGTTTTTATATGTGAAAATTCTGACGGGATTTAGGCACCATATTCTTCCGGGTTTTTCCTCCTGACAAAGCCCATCACATATAAAAGGAACGATGCCGTATTAGGTTCATATCTTTAAAAAACTTCACAGAATTTATTCGACTCAAGGCTTAATGGTCTTTCGAGAAGATAAAGTTTTGAAATATTATGGAAGAAATGTTTTATTTTGTTCGCGGCTATTTGCTAAACTTTTTGGGATCCAGTTATGTTTTTTTTATTATCATTTGTCTTTTTTGTGTATCGATGGTAAATGTCTTACTCACACGAGACTAGCTAGTATTTGTTTTAGTGGAACTAAGATAAATCAAAGAATTCTACCACTCAACATAAAAAAATGTACAACCAATTTCTTGAAGTTTAAAAAAGTTTTTCGTGTGCTTGTGCAACTAAGCCATGCATATGCTAACTCACTTTGAAAATCGTTCCTTTCGAATATAGTTGTAGGAGCCAGAGAATTATGGCAACCATAATTAACACTCGGAATTAAACTCAGTGTGTGTGCAAAATTGAAATATTACGGGTACAATTGCCAGCATTGCTTCCGAGAGCATTATGTAATCTCAGCAGCATGACATCCTTCTGCAAGCAAGAGCAGCATCCTTGAATAATGGAGACTTGAGAAAGTGTAGTAGCTGAGATCCGCTGAGCGTCACTGTACAGTTCCTATCTCTACTCGGTGAAAATTTATGGGGTGCGAGCAAGTTAAAGCTAGTTGCTAGCTAGCTATCTAATTTAAAACTGTTCCAAGAGTGAATACTGTAAATCAAATGATATTTCTTCTGGAAATAATGCAATTTATGATAGAAAAGAGCATTTTATGTGTATTTATATTTAGAAGTGGCCAGCATCAAAGTGCTTTCTGTTCTTCGCCTGTGAATGTTCAGGAAAACAATGTTGAATTGAAATGGTTGCAATATCATTTGAGAAAAACGACAAACAGCCAATAGTATTCGTTGACTAGCTAATAAGGCTGCTCTGCAAATATGACTGAGATAAAACTATGGTACCTTATGAAAATCAAATCCACACATTGTTATTTTCCGCGAATTTTTAACGTTGTTGAATAATTTTCGTTACTGATGTTGAAGTTATATATAGCAAACTGCTTTTGAAGATTAATTTGAACTTCCAACTTATGTCTGCCTAATTATTTTTCCACATCTTGATGAAGCTAACCGACTAGATTCCAACGTGTAGATGGCCGTAAGAAAACCTTACGGCAAGTACTAGACATGAGCTGCTGTATCATATCGACGGCAAATATGAGAAGACACATGCAGGCGTTAGGAACAAGACAAGAAAAGAAGAAGCTCTTTTTTCATCTTATTAACTTCCCATAGGTATGGGAAGTTCTTGTAATTGCCTCGAAAATCGAAATTAAAATTTTCAACGTATCCTTACGTTTTGAGGTCTTTAGAGTATATTTTAAGGGGGAAAACCACTGTACGATTTTCAACAAAATCATCATAAAAATCATGTAGCAAAGTTTCATAAAGTAGAAAAATCTCTAAGTGTTTGAAATTTCAAATTAGCGTGGCGCCTCTCAGTGCTCTTTCGGAGCGCAATCCGCGCGTATCCCCACGCGTATCCCCGCGGGCTGTTGGTATTGAAATTTAGAACAATTTCAAAAATAAATCTTTCAAAACTGTACACGTGCTCCGTTAGTTGAACGTTAGTAGAGAACACTGAAGTACGTATTTTGCGAACTAGAGGTATATCAAATTTATTCATGATTTTTCAATAACTTAAACTTTAAACGCGTTTATCTCGGGACAAAGTTTTTCAAACTGGCCGGACTCCTTTCTTAAACAATTTTTGTTTGATTTACTTGAACTTTTTACAGTATGTTCAAAACGAGTGTCTGCATGGAAGTACGTAAAATTTTTTCTATGTTGCATATTTCAATTGTTATTAACAATTTTCGAGCGTTTTTTTCGTTTTTTTACAGTTTTTTTCAAAATGACGGCATTTTGTCAAAAATCAATTAAAAAATATGACGTACTTCTCTGGCTGTTAGTATGCTTTATCGACAATTATTTGTTTGATAATTATAACCTTGCCTGCCATGAAAAAATATGGCGTTTCCGGAGAAATGCCATTTTGTTCCATCAAATTCTGAAAAAAAAATCAAAAAGGATGTCAAATACTTGTACAACATATATCTTTTTATCAAACTTCGATATTTTGTTTGTTTTTGAGAAACAAATTCTCCTTTTTTTACCTCTACAGTGGTGTTCCCCCTTAAGTGTTTTTAGAAATAAGTGTGTATGTGTGTGTGTGTACGTATGTACGTACGTACGTGTGACAGTTTTTCTAAGAGCATAACTCACATAAACAAAGTCGTATTGACTTCGATGAGATGTAAATCGAAGCGTCTTTGCAATTTTAAGAGCTGATTAGTTTTCGGGCCACTTCGGTCAGCGGGGTTTGTTGTTTTGCTCCTTTGAAGGTCATTTCTGTCAAGTGCTATATCTCGCGAACCAAATATACAATTTGCATCTTAAGATGTCAATCGACGCGTATTGACATTTGTGTGATTTTATCAAATTTTTGGAAAAAATTGTTATAACGGTTTATTTAATTTAAAAAGAGTGCAAAAAATAGATTTTTTCATAAACGATTCGAAACGATTTCATACGATTGAAACCTGATTCGCGAAACACAGTAATCAATGTTTATAAAATTTAAATACTCCAAACAGTTTTTGTAATAAAACCAGCAAAAGTTTTCTCAAGATAACAAAAAAAAATTATATTAAAGATAAAAAATCATTAAAAGTCATCATGATTTTCAAGGTCATTCCTATCATTCACTAAATCTCACGAACCAGATATAATATTTGCACCATGCAGGTGTTAATCGACGTGCATTAACATTTTTGTTATGTTTATAACTTCACAAAAAGATTGTTGGAGCCGTTTTCTTAATTTAATTAAAAAAAAAAATTCAAAAATTAGGGATTTTTCATAAAAAAAAATTTCAGCAGATTTGCATAACACAGTAATAAATATTTATAAAATTTACAAATTTTTATCAGTTTTTGAAGAGAAACCTATAAATGTTTTTCCATAATCACAAAAAAATTAATTAAAAATACAAAATCATTGAAAGTCACCATGTAAAAAGTGTTCATATGAATGATATTACCTGACTACTCTTATTTTTAGGACATTGTTGTTAAGGCAATCAAAGTTCATTAATATTTGCATAGTTTAAATAAATTTTGAATAAATTTTACAGTACCGTGTTTTAATTTTAATATAAAAACTGCTCAAATTTTGAAAACCAAAAAAAAAAAATTAATCAAATTTGCTTTTGTGGTAATGAGCACTTTGAATGGTACAATGTTTTGTATTCAATACATTCCGAAATCATATGCTTTAAAAAGCTTTCATCAAATAAAAAAATTTAATTTTTAGTAGTCTTGGTCCACTGTTCGTAAGATTTTAATTACTTCCTCCATCATCATTCGCATGGCTATTTAGTTTTTACATGCAATTAAACCGATTATTGACTGCACATTCAATGTTTTTTAAGACCAACTGAAAATAAGAAATACCTATTAGTCTCATTGATGTAAACTCGTGAGAAACTACAAATTAAATGATTATTGCAATTTTGAACAAAACTATTCAAAATGGCCACCACGCGACAAAATCTCTTCAGTGGGCACAACAAAAACTGCATTTATTTTTGCTAGCGATCTTTTCTTTTATCTAAATAACAAATAACGTAGAAAAGGCTTTGCAACCTGCCCGCTTCCCCTCTCGATTAATCCGCGTGAATATTCAATCATACCCAGTGTCGGATTAAGCCAGCGCGGGGCCTGTAGCATATGCAAACAAGAGGCCCTTGGTTTGCTTTAGGTATTAAAGTTTAGAAGAAAAAATAAAACCGCACATTTACAAGAAAACATTTCGTGATTTAATGTGTGCAAATTTAGACATAATACTAGTCGAATCAATATTTCAAGTAAATTATTTTCTATGTTCATTAAAGTGAGGTCATTTAGACGTTCGTGTCCCATTGTGCTCCTTAACTGATTTTTAATGCGTTTTGATGTTGAAATAGTACGTTTTCCGCTGCAGTTGGTGATTATCAAACTCAAATAAATGCGTAACACTATTTCTACGTTTGGAAAACACGATTCTAATGAATTTTCCGTTAAAAGTTTATAAAATTTAAGTTCCAGAGCCACGTGCTTTTTGTTATCAATAGCAGCAGCCACATCTGTTTTGAGCAGCTCAGCAAACTGCACTAGTTCGTTGCCCAGACTATCTTCCACATCGCACTGACGATAACTGGAGTTCTTTTCAAAATCTCTTCTACCGTTAATTTTAATTGCCGAAGTATTCTAAACACACTGGTCACTTGATAATACGCTTCCATGCGTTTAGCTATCGCAGACAGTATATTATCAATTATGACAATAAACACGTGAATTTCAAAGTGTTGTCCAGGAGTATGATTTTCAACAACTTTATCGAGCATAGTAGAGCCACTGAAATGGTCGTACTTTGTATTTCGTTTGCGTTTTCTAGAAACCGATCGCTGATATTTTTCGCAACCAATTAAGGCTTTTACTTCTATATCTAAAATTGTGGACCGCATTGCTTGGACGTACCCAGGTAATGATTTAGAAAGAGCGTATCCCGTATTAAGGTCTTGGTTAGACGACTGCAGCAAAGCGTTGCTTGCAAGCGTTCTAGGATTTTGTTCCACGCAATATTCATTATTCCCGTTACAACTTATTCATTTTCGAAACTAGTCCGTAAGCTTGATTACGACACTCTACCTGTTGATCTTTGTTATTAGATATGTCATCCTTGTTTGATAGTGGTAAAACCATCTAAAAGTGCCTTCGTCGCATCAGCTCGAGCAGACCACCTAGTGTCTGATAATTTTTTCAAAATTGGAATTTTTGAGCTAGTATCTTTTAATGCTTCCGTTAAAAGACCCCATCGATAGGTTGAAGCGGAAAAAATGAATAAAGGCTTTCAACGAAAGCGAAGAAAATGGATGCTTCTGTACAGCATTCTGCAGCGCACTTGGCAACCAAATTTAATGAATGTGCAAAGCAAGGAATGTATTCCGCGTACTTATTTATCTCCTTAATTCGTGCTTGCAAGCCGCTGTATTTCCCGCTCATGTTGCTGGCATTGTCATAACTTTGCCCTCGACAATCTTTGATATTAATACCATTCCCATTTAAAAAATCTAGCAAGCTTTCAGCGAGTTGTTCAGCAGTATGGCCTTCCATATCCAAAAATCTTACAAACCATACATAGCGCACTATTAGTGTTAGTTGGTCTACATGCGATATATCTGGAGTAGAATGCAATGATACTGCATTGTATTTGCATATCTTAATTTCGCAAATAATATGATCCAGTATGCTTGATGCAATTAGATGGATAAATTCCTAGCATGTTGTTTTTGACAAGTATGATGTATGTCCCTTTCCTTTATTTGCATGAATATGTATATGTTCGGCCAGAAAAGTGTCAAATTTAGCTATTAATTCTAACAAACCTAAATAATTTCCATTGTGAGGTGAACCAATAATTTCATCGCTACCCCGAAATGCAAGACCTTTCTGGTACAAAAAATTATAATTGCAGCAATTCGTTCTAAGAGTGTCCGCCAATATTTTTGTTCCGTCTCTATTTGACTCACAAGTTGAGAATCGACGCGCGCATCCTTGCTTTTGAGAATTAACAGCGAAATTATTGCTTGTCTATGTGAAGTGCTTTCTTCATGTCTTTTCAACAAAATACGCACGTTCTTCCAATCATCTAATCTGTCTTTTGTAAACCGTGCCGAACCGTCTTTATAATTTATAATTTTTTCATTATTTTCGATTTAGTATCGAAACTCCTTAACGAGAGTCGACTGTATATTGTGTGGCCAGCACTCACTTTTAGAGTAATTATGAACTACATCTTTCCATTGGACGGTGGGTGGTACTGATGATAATTTTTTTTCCGCACAGGCGCGAGGCCCCCCCAAGACGCGGGCCCGTAGCATTTGCTAACTCTTGCTACGTGGTTAATCCGGCACTGATCATACCACTTACCTACGTAATTAAGGGGTAACACCACAGTAACGGTCGAAAAATAAGCCTTTTTTTGACAATTTTTTTCGGAATCCTGGAACGGGAGTAGGTAATTTCCGTTAAAGGACTTTATTGAGCACTCATTGAAGTATGAGAAAAATTTTTTTTATTATCATTTTCATACAAAATGGCTGCCATAGCGCCAATCTTCAAATAAGCCTTTTTTTTAATTGATAAACCGGCGAAAATATTTAGCGCAAACGATGAAACCAGGAACAAAAAGGAAACAAAGTTCATTATTCACATATAATTAGCTATAGAATCGCGTAGGCATTTGTATTTAAACTGATTTTTGTAGAAATGGCGCACTTTCGAATTATTTGCAATTGTTTGTAATTGTTTATATTTGTTTTTAAAAAAACATTTACATCCAATCAAAAAACGGCTACGTGATGCTCAAGATATTGTATTTGCAAATCTACAAAAAAAATTGAGACTGATCGGAGCAACATTTTTCGAGTTATGATTTCGCCCAACTTGAAAAAGGTAGTTTTGAGAAAAACGTGTTTAAAGTTTTATGTGTATTTAAATCATAAAAATGTTATATTTACATTTAATCAGCGATACCTGCACCATACATTTGGCCATCCATGTTGATGCTAACCTCTTCCGCCTCCTTTCTAGATGCTTTTATTGACATTCGAGCCTTTTTCGCAGCATCAGACAGTGACATCTCAGAATATCGAACACGACGCTCGTCCGCCTCAACGCAGAAACTGTAGCAGTTGTAGCCAACTTTTATATTTAAATCCTCCATGAGGCTCATTATACTCGACAGGCTTCATTTCCATCTTTCTGCATCTTGTTTATCGGCCCGACTTTTCTAGGGGTCATGTGCAGAATTCCAATGAAACGCATGATGAAAATTCTTACTCCAAAAATTGTTATTAGTCGATTGTCGGTTATCTGTGATAGGATTAACGCGATTTGATTGTTTCATACCTATTTTGAACGAGTAAAGATTTTGACATTCCAACCTTATTAAATCGTGTTAGGGAAAAACTCTGGGTCGTTTCTATAGATTCAATATTATATACGCTTCTTGAATTTAACCTCTCCAGCCCCACCACTCTCAAACAACACAGGCGTTACCAATTGAATACCTTTCTTGCAGATTTATCTTGCATCTCCTGGACATACCTTTTTGAATCGAGCTGCATTTTCGGCAATCGGCTCATAGTAGCGGAAACTTTACGACGTTTCCTTTTATAACACTACTTACGCGAAATCATTAGTTGTATGTCATCCTTTTGTAAAGAAATTATTATTCCTTGCAATTTGGTAAATTCGGTCACTCCTTATACTAATTAGTATCATATGAAATAGTCAAAAATATCTATGCACCAAAGTCCTTGGTTGTTTTTTTTTTGCCGCTGGGAGGTGGAAATCTCAAAAGATACTGATTTGCTCGTGCATTATTAATTACAACCTAAAATTTCTTCATAGTATATTGATAAACCTATTATTTCGTTTCAAAGTATTTTGACGATAAATTCAATCTAAAGCTAATGTGTACTAGACTAGTTATCCTTTTTTTCCATAGCAAGCTATAATCTCAATTAACCACTTAGTAACTTAAATTTCAATAACAGCGCCACCGCCACCATTTCAACACATAAATAATAATCATCTCAAGATATTAGGAAAACTTTTGGATTGAAAGACTCACTCTCTTTGCTTTTTCCGTTATCTTGGAAAGTTTGTAAATTAATGAAATATGACCTATTTTAAAGTTTCAGCTTGCCCAGCATCTCTGTTTGGCACCCGAACGCTGATATCGTTCAAATTAAAAAGTTCTTGCAGAGCATCCTTCACTATGCTTCATACTTCCTTAACTTCAAGGATAGTCTAGCATAGAATGATGATAAATTGCGATAAAATTATCGGACTTTGAAATTAATTCAATTATTTATTTCGATGTTTAGCAATTAATTGATGCGCGTTGAAATTGTGTCCGGCAATCTATTTTGTATTTTAATATTTTTTTTTGTTTTGATCATGTGAATACAATAATTAGCATTCTTCGATAGCCTTGTGATTATTATGTGTCGCAATAAAGAATAATGCCATGTTATGAGCCAATAGCAACACTGATCACCATTTTTAGTTCAAATAATTTTTTCCAGGTTCTCACACTATCTCAAGCAAGTCAATCTGTAAAATATTACATCGTGATGACAATGCGTTTCGTTTTATTGTCCAGAAAAAAATCGATGTAAGGAAATCATATTTTACTCTCCCCGAACAAAGAAGCTTCTTTTGGATTTTCCTGAACAATGGTGAGCGTGCAGTTTATTTATCGCATTTGATATGAGTGTTCAGTTTTTCTCGCTTACAATTGCTTCTATGACTTTTTGAGTTCTATTTTCATGTAAATACGGAACATTGACAACAGATTCAAAATATTCATCGAAAGTATATACCGAAAGCTGGACTATACTGTAAAAAAAGATAATAATTAAAATAAGGTTCAAACGAAAACCAGTATAGCCTCCAAGGAAAGAAATTCTTTACGATTCATGAAGCCATTAGTATTCAGTCGTAAGGCAGGCGAGGTAAGATTTCTATGGATTACATCAACTTTGATATTGTTTAATCAAATGTATTGTAAACAGTTTGGTTTGGTTGATAGTATGGAAGAAAAAATACAATTGTATCTTCCAGATGTATCACTGTTTAATAACATTGTTCCTTTTATTTCTGAAGTAAAAAGCTCTGAAATATGTGCAGCTTCAAGATGATGCATACAAATATATTTTTGCTATTCAATTATACTGCATTTAACGAACCACTCAGCCTTATTTTTAATTTGATAGCAAACAAGAGGCTTTTTGTATTTTAAAACCAACATTGAATCAAGTGTCCTTAGCTTCCGAGATTTTTCATTTTTCACAGCAGGCAATATATTATACACTTGAAAATGAGCCATCATTCCTGATTTTATCTCATTTTTCCAATATCCATTCCCACATGAGCCACTTTAAAGACAATTTAGAATTCCATCAATGTTTTTTAAAGGCAACTTCATTTCATGACAGTGAATAACACAGCCTTGACTTCGGTGGCTTCGAATTGGCGCACACGGCATTTCCCACCAAAGTGACATACGGACGCGTGACTAGAATTTGAACTTATTCGAATTGATTCGCTTCGAAAAAGCTTCCATTGGATAGGATGTATGATTCAGAATAATAAGAATAGTAGTCTCAATGCCTGAAAATTATACTTAAATTTTTATTCTCCACAAATTATAATATGTATTGCACCCAATTACTCATCCTATCAGATGTACAAAGCATCGAGAGTTTGAGAAGATTCAGTATGCGGAAATCACCGATTTTTGTGAAAAATATCTAGTCGAAATGAATTACGTCAAGTGAATATATTGTTCATACATAAACCTACAGATTAATAAATGCACCATATAAACATAAGCAATGAAGATAAAATACTTTAGAACTTGGACTTAATAACTTCATCCGTTCTGGTCGGTGGCTTTTATCTCGAAATATATGTATCTTAAAACATTGCGCTGCGCATTTAACCCGATAAGCAAACAATGATGTACGTAGACCATCCTTAGATAAGCTATGCAAAACAGAAACTGAACATTTGCATTGGCACATTGTTTTTATAAAACTTTGTGTTAAAGTCAAAAAGTCAAGTTTGTATACAAACATGTTTGAACTTAGTTAACGTCTAAAGCTATTTTCAAATTGTTCTAGAATTTAGAACACTGAAGTGTTTAAAAGAACTTTGAGCTTTCATTTTAACTTTCATTGCAATGCTTTGTATCAAAATAATCTTTCTTCAAATATAAGAAGGCATTCACCCATTATTTTTAAAAGTCCATACACATTTTTATACAAAAATATATTCCTCAATTTGTTTTCAAGGTGAACTTTCTTGACGAAATTTGGAAAAACTTATTACATAATCCTTTTGTTATCTCGCGAAATTTTTTAAAACTTTTTGAAGTTCAAGTTCGTTTATCAAATATAGGTTCGTATCTATACACCAACACAATTGGAAAAAGTTTGGATTTATTTAATATGAGAAAAAGTTCACATTCATTTATACTTGTTAATAATTATGCTAAATTATTAATTTTATACATTTTTAACTTTTATGCTCGAAAAACGAACAAATTGTAAGAGTTTGTAGTCAAAATCGATACGGCCAACATTTTTCTATTTAAACTGAATTTATTGTGACGACTGTAGAAGTCTTCCGCAATAATTCAAAACCATCTTACCTCCGCGTTTCTATTCATTGCTATTCATCGTATTACTTTCAAAGAATTGCATCCGCAGATAAATTAACTTGTGTCAAAAGCGAATGTGCAAATCACCTTGCACATTGTGGCTTTGGATACGGGAGAAGATTGCGTCCTTCTCCGATATGGTGCTTGCTTTTGTTGATGTACATACACGTACCAAATGCATTCATACTTCAGTATACCGAAGAGAATACCAAGTGAGAAAAGCTATTTGCATTTTCTAGTTAGAAGTTATCCCGCAAGCAGGATATGAAGCTAGCCCGACTTCGAGCTGTTGTCCTGCCATTCTCTTGTATGTATAATTAATATTTGAGAGTCAAGTGGCACTGCAGCCAAGCATAATTGAAATTTGTTTCGTTACATCTTTAATTTTAAGCTTACTAGCAATGCAAGCTTTGCAAGAGACAGCTTCTAAAATAACAGATTTAAAATTTAAATAGTGCTGAAATATAGACGTTCTCTCCGAGGACAATTGTGTCAACAAAACAGCCGTAAAGTGGATGTGCAATTTACCCAACAATGCAAAGGGCTTTCGAATTTCAGATTACTTTCAAGGGTGCAAATAGTGACAAGTATGCTTCAAAAGGCACTGAGTGAATTCCTTGCAGTATAAATTTATCACAGAAGACAGTTGTTGATGCAAATAAGTCCTTGTGACATGCAACTTGATAGTTTGATTTGAATGTGGGAGAAAATAGTTTTGTAGTTTTTGGTTTCATATGAGAGAAATTTCGCAGAAATTAATTGACCAAAAAGAATCTGGAAGGTAAAGATTTGGAATATTAAAATATAATGTAATATATATAATGAATAATTTGCTGCAAACTGAAAACTTAAGGAATCATCAACTGAACTTTGATGTTTTGTAAACATCGGATACTTTACATTTGCCAATATCTATTTGTTAATGTCGAAAGCGTGATTGCATTTTTGTGCACTCACTGACAATATGATAAGCAAAGGACAAAAGAAACAAAACATTTACTCATGAAAGTACAAGATTTGTGTATTAACCTGGTTAAATGCCCAAAATCTAGTTCTGATGGCTTTTTAAAAATTAAATTTTATAGAATTTTATTTCTGTTAATCTGTTTCTTTGTTGATTAAGTATCTGCGAAACATACATAAATAATTTATAAAATGAGTGCCAAACTCACGCACGTGCTATAGACAACCCTCAAAAGTATATGCTAAGATGCTTTAATCATGAGCAAAAATAATTGTAACTAAATGAACGATCGTACAAAATTTCAATTATTCATTTCAAAGAGTTCTCAACAAACGAGAACTCATAGTTTTAGAATCTAAATAAACTAATCATATTCATATAAAAGCAATTAAAAAATATTATTTGCAATTTTCAATAAGATTATTTTTCAAAAAAAAATCAATTTCCCTTTCAATCTATTTTTTACAAAATCAAATGCTTTAAAAAGTTGTCACCTCATAAAAAAATTAAGAATTTTTTGTGATTCCAAAAAAATATTCATTTAAAAACAAAGGCAATAAATATTTATAATAAATTGACCATTGATTACGGAGAGATCATTTGTGAGAGCATTAATAATAATAATAAACCATTAATTGCAGAAGTATTTGTAGTACAATGCTGTTTCTTCTTAGATTAGTGGTTAGGCAGCATGCCTTTACATCTATAGTTAAATTTATTTAACCTTAGTTAAGGATCAGTTGCCCTTGGGCGCGAGTGTTGTTTGAGGAAAAAATTGGGCAGCAGAAGAGAAAAACCTACTGAATCTACGACAAGGGCTACTTATTCTACGAGTTCAAAATCTTATAGATAGGCTATGTTAAAACTTAAGAACATGTGACTTAGGGGTGTACGTATACATATATAATATTGTATAAGCCTAGGCTAATCGAAGAAGATCTATATCAGCGGGTAGACTGGTGGTGCGTTTTTTTTAGTATGAAAGCGTTATATAATTGTTCAGCCCGATCGGATATTTGTTTTGTGTTTGCGAGTTTATGTAAGTAATGCGTCGAGTAGAAGAAAGGCTTATTCAGTATAATTTTGAGGCATTTGTTTTGGAGAATTTGAAGCTTTCGCTTATGGGATGTGGCGCATTTTCTCCAAATATGACTACCATAGAAAATAATTGGTTGCTGTGAGAGCATTAATTGTAAAGGTTCGTAGGGTTTCAGTTTTTTTATTCCCCATTTTTTGTATTGTTTTATAATTTTTCATACAATCGGATATCGATTATTTACCGCAAAAAACTTTGCTTAAATATCAGCTGCTGAAACGATTATTAGCCTTTGTAAGTTAGAATGGTTAAATAGTACAAATACAATGTGTATGCAGAACTTAAGGAAATTTTAAACGCAACTATCTAAAACAGTCAACACTCGATAAACTCCAATTCGGTCGGCGAAGAAACAAAAACCGCATTCAACAGACCTTAAATCTCTATTTTTCCCATATTTCCTTAAAATTTTCGTTTGCGCACTTTCGTCTTTTAAGGTACTACTTCGCAAGGCAAAAAACCGATAATTTTCAAGAATTTTTTTCAGAGCTCCTTTATTAGATATCATTACAAATTATTTTACATAGCATGATCGTCAAGTTATTTTTTATTAACTTCCCAGTATATGGGAAGTTCTTGTAATCGCCTCGAAAATCGAAATTGTAATTTTCAACTTTTCTTTACGTTTTGAGGTCTATAGAGTATATATAAAGTGTTTTTAGAAAGGGTGATGTATGTGTGTGTGTGTGTACGTACGTCTGTACGTTCGTGGACAGTTTTTTCTACGAGCATAACTCACGTAAACAAAAATGTATCGACTTTGATAAGGTGTCAATCGAAGCGTCTTTGCAATCTTAAGAGCTGATTAGTTTTTGGAAACCTTCGGTCGGGGGGTTTGCTGTTTTGCCCGTTTGACGGTCATTTCCGTCATGTGTTATATCTCGCGAACCAAATGTACGATTTCCTTGAACAAGGTGTCAATCGACGCGTATTGACATTTATGTGATTCTTTCAAGTTTGAAAAAAATTTCTTGGAGGCGTTTTTTAATTTAAGAGAAAAAAGTGCAAAAAATTAGGGTTTTTTCCATAAACAATAAATTTTTAACCTGATTTGCGAAATAAAGTAATCATTATAAAATTTATATACTCCAAATATTGTTTGTGAAAACATCATCAAAACTCTTTCTCATCACTGCGTAAAAAATTAAATAAAAAATAAAAAATCATTAAAAGTCATCATGATTTTCAATGTCATTTTTATTATTCACTATATCCCTCGAACCAGATATAATATTTGCATCATTAAGGTGTCAGCTGACGTGAATTAACATCTTTGTGAAGTTTTTAACATGATAAAAATTCGTTTAAGCCGTTTTTTGAATTTAATAGAAGAAAATGCGAAAAATTATAGTTTTTTTCATAAAAAATATTTTTTAACCTGATTTGCTCAGCACAGTGATACCAGTTTATAAAATTTATAAATTCTTATCAGTTTTTGAAGACAAACCGGCAAAATTTTCTCCCATGATTATGAAAATAAAATAAATTAAAAATAAAAAAATCATTCAAAGCTACCATGTAAAGAGGGTTCATACGAATGCTATTACTTCATATCTTTTATTCTATTTTTTTTTTGTAAATTCAATCAAAGTTTTAAAATATTTGCATAATTTGAGCAGATTTTTAATAGTTTTTATAGTCTTTTAATTAAAAACTGCTTAAGTTTTGAAAACCAACAAAATTTCAATCAAATTTGCATTTGCGGTAATCAACGCTTTGAATGGCAAGAATTTGTAGTCAATACTTTGCAAGATCATATGCTTTAAAAAGCTTTCATCGAATAAAAAATTGTAGTTTTTACTAGATTCATTCTTTAGTAATCGTAATATTTCAATAACCATCATCATTTGTAATGCATTTTACTTTTTACATGCAATTGAACCTATTTTTGACTGCATGTACAAAATTTTTCAAGGCCAAAATGGCCCCCACCGATTGATCCGCGTGAATATTCAATCTGTCCTCATCGACCAAAAACCTTACGTAATCAATGGACCCTCCCGTAGACGATATGATTCATATTAACTCATTCCTGTTACTGCTATCAATACCTCTCATTGTTGTAATGTTGTTGATGTTTATGTAGATATTACTAGGAAGGTGACCGTGTGGACCTCAAGGGTCGCAACTCGCGGCTTGTTTTTTTGAATCTTGCTCACATATAGCGTCAAAGTGGAGTCCAAAAAAAGACTGCCTTCATGTGCAGGGATTATCTCATGATTGGGACATCTGAAACAAAAAAATCAAAAAAGGTTTTGAAGATTTAATGCTCTCATAGCGTAATTCACATCTGATAGTGAAAAATCGACAAAAAGAAAAAAGGCGGCAACCGAAACAACATGTCCAAAAACGACCCTTTTTTCGCCCCAATTTTCGTTCACTGAAAATATTTTTTTTGTTTTTGTTTTTGTTTTTGTCTAATTGAGGTGAATTGCTCTGTAGGACCGTTTAACAAATAAATGTGAAAAATTTCATTAAGATCGGTTTAGTAGTTTTGGAGATAATCTCTACACCGTTTGTAATAGGTCGTTCCGAGAAAAAAGTAAAAAACCCAAAATCGATTTTTTGCAATTTGAGAAGTGTAATAGTACCTTATGCGTCGATATGAAAATAGCCACTTACGTAAGAAAAGCGTACAAAAATGCCACAAGAAACCTTCAAATCACTTTGCGAATACATTTAATTAGATTCCTCTTCTACCAAATGTCTTACATTAATATTTGTCGCCCTTTGCCGTTCATATGAACTCATTCCACTTTCTTTAATGTGTTCTTATCATAATTATTATTTGGAATATTATTATTTTTAATTTATTATTATTATTTTGAATATATTTATATTATATTAATACATATGACTGAAAATTTGTTAATATGGACCCCAAGTGTCGTACTTTGCGGCATGTTTTTTATATTTCTAAAAATATGAATATGAATATGAGACATTCCAGAAAAATGAACTTTACATATTTTTAACTTCCCAGTATATGGGAAGTTCTTGTAATCGCCTCGATAATCGAAATTGAAATTTTCAACTTTTCTTTACGTTTTGAGGTCTATAGAGTATATTTAAAGTGTTTTTAGAAAGGGAGATGTATGTGTGTGTGTGTGTATGTACGTACGTACGTACGTACGTATGTACGTTCGGGACACTTTTTTCTACGAGCATAACTCACGTAAACAAAGTCATATCGAGTTCGTTGAGGTGTCAATCGAAGCGTCTTTGCAATTTCAAGAGCTGATTAGTTTTTGGGATACTTCGGTCGGGGGGGTTTGCTGTTTTCGCCCCTTGAAGGTCAACCATGTTATGCGCTATATCTCACGAACCAAACATGCGTTTTAACATTGATATGATTCTGTCAAATTTTTAAAAAAATTCTTGGAGCCGTTTTTTAATTTTTTTAAATAAAGTGCAAAAAATTAGGTTTTTTTTCAAAAACATCAAATTTTTAACCTAATTTTCAAACCTAAGTAATCAATGTTTATATAATTTATATACTCCAAATAATTTTTGTGAAAAAACCAGCAAAAGTTTTTTTCATGATCATGAAAAAAATTAAATAAAAAATAAAAAATCATTAAACGTTCAAGGTCATTTACGTCATTCATTATATCTCGAGAACTAAATATAATATTTCCATCATTAAGGTGTCAATCGACGCGTATTATCATTTTAATGATGTTTTTATATGTTAAAAAAATCTTTAAAGTGGTTTTTTAAATTTATTGAAAAAAATTGGAAAAGTAGTGTTTTTTTCATAGAAAAATTCATTTTTCACCTGATTTGCACATCGTAATAATAAATGTTTGTAGAATTTATAAAATTTTATCAATTTTTGTAGAGAAACCAGCAATAACGTTTCTCATGATTACAAAAAAAAATTAATTAAACATAAAAAATCATTCAAAGTCACCATGTAAAAAGGGTTCATTCGAATTATAATACCTTAAATCTCTTATTCTAAAGACATTGTTGTAAAGTCAATCAAAGTTTATTAATATTTGCAAAATTTAAGCAGATTTTCAATAGTCTTCACATCACCATGTTTTAACTTTATTGAAATAACTGCTTTGTAACCTGTCCCCACTCCGATGAATACTCAATCAATGGACGCCCCCGTAGATGAAACGATTAATATTAAGTCATTCCAGTAACTTTTACGAGAAGTACATTTTTATTATTTGAAGTAGTATTATTTCCATAATTATTATTGTGTTTAATATTTTCAATATCTTTTTAGATATTACTGGGAAGTTGACCGTGTGGACCTCATGGGTCGCACCTCACGGCTTGTTCAGTTTGGTGCTCAGACCGTTACTCGCAGAGTTCAGGAGCTCGTAGACTATTATGCCGCAATGACAAAAATATTTATTGGACCTATTTGGGTTGCAAAAGAAGGAATGTATGTCTGAAAGGAAGTTTACTATAACATTTGAATCAAACGATTTCAGAAGGATATACGATAAGGACTGAACCTTTTAGCATCAGTCTTCAATCTTGTATAATGTTTCGAAAAAATCATTTGGATTAAACGTATAGAACGTATAGCTTAATGAGCCATGGTCTCCTTGAATATCATACATAAGTAATAGTAAATATTTATTGCAACATCCTCAGGCAGCCAAAAGAATATACAGTAGATATATAACATGGCGTTCAGTTCCAATAGTAAAAGCATATAAGAGGAGAAGTATGTAGGTACGAGCATAAACAATAAGTATTCTGATTCCTTGCTCACATAGCAGCACATAAATTGAATTGAATTTATTTTGGTTTCATACCTTTAGAAGAATAATGGCGTTTGTTATCGTTGCGTATACACTTGGGGAAACAGAACCAAACTATGGATCTCTGGCGCAAAATCCAATGGAAGCGTCCCTAGCATTCCCAATCAAAAGTGATGAAGTATGCACCATCGGGATTGGAATTTACTTGTCTAGTTCATTGACAACGTAGAAATCGACGTACATACGAGCGAAATTGATATGGAGAGGCGGCGTTGATATGTATGTTAAAGTCAATCTTTTTATTCTTGCTGACAATGCATGAAATCCATTCGTGGAAAATGTAATCAACCATAAATCAACCTTATATATTGGTCTCATCTAAAAAACGTTCTTAGCGATGTAGTAATGCTTTCGATTGAGCAATATGCTCAATTCCTTTTACTGCGTTCGGAAGATATATAAAGTTCTAAATCAATTTTTTAGTAGGTGCACTGAAAACAAACAAAGTCATGTTTGGAATCAGAACAATATTCTCTAAAAATTGAAGTATTCTTAATTTTAAGCTTTTCGTCGTCTCAGTGAACAATATACAGGGTGTCTCAAAAGAAAGTTTTATGTTTAGGTGACTGGGTCAACGCCGAGGTATATAAACCAGACCACGTATGATTTATTGCCCTAGGATCCCGCGTCTCGTGACGTAATATCGCACAGACACGCCCAGTAGTGCTGCCAACCTGTTTAGAAAATTGATTGGAAAATATTTGGGCATCCCTGTTCACCTCATACTAGATATACAAGCAATAGTTAATGTTACATTCCAGAGCTGCCATTAAGTTGAAGATCCAAAAAAATTTAAATCGACTGTGCATGTCAGTTGTTGTCATCTAGTTAGTTTGCAAGACATTTGAATCAATTTTTAACAATAATAGTAGGATTGTAACTGTTCGGCATTCAGCGCATTCATCTTCAAACCAATAACAGTTAGAAAAAATTTTGTACGATTCTCTATCGATGTTAGAATCGCAAGAACTTCATTCCCAGTCGGGAAAAGAAAAATTGGCTTCATTCAACGTGAGAATGAAATTCCACTTGGGTATATTTGGCCACGCCCACTGCGTCGGATGACGTAACATTAGATCATGGAATTTCAATGAAGCCAATTTTTCTTTTTCCGACTGGGAATAAAGTTCTTGCGAATATGACATCATTAGAGAAAATTATGTTAATCTATTTTTTTAAATTGCTGCGACTAATTTTCTGCTGCCAAATGAATAAGTGAGGATGCTTAGAAACAGCTTACGCTATCAAAATGAAACAAAACTGCCAATCTAGTTGACAGTTTTATTAGATTTTCGTTTAACACTTTTATTATTTTCAATCATCTCAAAACAATAAATACCAGGTCTAAAAAAGGATAATGTTACCTAGCATTGTCATTTCAAATATAAATTACTGCGACTTTAATCAAATTGTACAATTGTAATTGTGCGACTTTGAAACATTTAACGTTTTTCATGGCATGTAACATTTATTGCTTATGTGTCTAGTGTGAAATACATATATTATGAGGTGAACAGGGTTGCCCAAATATTTTCCAATCTATTTTCTAAACAGGTCGGCAGCACTAATGTGCGTGTATGTGCGATATTACGTAACTCGACGCGGAATCCTAGGGCAATAAATCACGGGAAGTGTGGTTTCGGCGTAACGGATGGCTCCTCTTCAGGTGCTGCCATTTAGCCACCCGTTACGAGACAGTGCTGTCTCGTAACGGGTGGCTAAATGACAGTGCTGTCTCGTAACGGGTGGCTAAATGGCAGCACCTGAAGAGGAGCCATCCGTTACGCCGAAACCACACTTCCCATTTAATAATGGTACCGGCCAAAAGCCTGGAAACAAGAACCTCCACTAATGTGCAACAATAGTGTTAGCAAGTCGTTAACCAAAAAGCGCACTAGGAGACGAAAGTTGTCGACTAGACCAGGAGGTTCTAACCCATGATAAAACTTAAATAACAATAAATCATACCTGGTCTGGTTTATATACCTTGGGTAGTGTATATACCTTGCGTGAATGCATCGAATCAGAGGGGAGGAGGGAGTATGCGTGTTGGCAGCCTGGCTATTGGGCAAGGTATATAGACGACCAGGTAGCTTCTTCCGAAGCTGTGATGACGTAGTGTGTTCGAAGACCAGTAGAAATTTCAGCAGCGCTTTGCGGCCAACAAGATGTGATTTTCCTGCTGGGTGGAGTGAAATGTATTGGGAGCAAAAGATAGATGATGTGCATATGTAGCATGAGAGTGGGTAAAAATTGATAATTCAATTATGATGATAATGGAGGCGGAGGGAAAATATTCATATTCTGCTGACAAAGCGTTATTATTATTGTGTTTATTAAAAACACCCACATGCGTGTTTCCTGCAATAAGGACATGAGTTTTCAAGAACAAGCTGGGGACGATTCATTTTACTGAATTGCCTACTTTATTATCGTATTTATAGATTCAAAGTGCAATTTGTTATTGAGTCGTTGGTTTTTTTTTTACTACATACGTCAAAATTCGTCAATACTAGCACAAAACACGTGTGCTTGCTTTGCAAGAGTTTCTGTGATTTTGCGACTCTACAACCATTTGAATATGTTTAAGAGAATAAGCTTTATAGTACAAATTCGTTTTTGTTGCCTGACAATTTTATAATTTTTTACATGAGGCGTTTTCCAAACGACTGATTCAAATGTGACATTTCGTTATATTTTGTCTTGTCATATGCGCCGTCTCCGATTTGTTACTTTGGCAGCCCTAATTTCATTGAATCCGTGACACAGCGTGCGTGAATTACGTGAGCGAAATAGGATGACGATTGTCTAATGGATTTACCTCCTCTGCCTATATACCTTGGCTATTGGGAATTCAGTCGCTAAGGAGCGTTTCTCGGGGGCGAACCGTGCGCTGTGCGTGCGAGAGAAACCATGTTCACAGATTGTAGCGCGTAGAAGATTCTGCAGTATTCGAAGTTGTCGTCACCTAAATGATGGGACAGGCAGCTCATTCGAAAATAGGTCAAAAAATTTGAAAAACCCAGTTCACCACTAGAAAAACCTAAATCAGGGTGGTCAAGCTGATCAAGAACGGCAGAAAACGTGAAGAGTCTAAACCAGTTTGTTCGTGAGGATCCGAATCACTCAATTTGGAAGCACACAAGTGATTTGAATGTATAAAGATCATCATCACACCACATTTTGCATAAAGACCTTAAACTGCACCCGTACAAAATTCAATTGGTGCAAGCATTAAAGCCACAGGATACCAGTCACAAGCTTGACTTTGTTAACCAAGCAAGTGATTGCTTTTCACAATATCTTGTTGTCAGATGGAGCTCACCTTAATGGGCACGCAAATAAGCAAAACTGGGGTGCAACAAATCAGAAACACAAGCATGAGAAGCCATTTTATTTAGTTTCATTGATTACACGCGAGAAATTATTGGTCCTTGGTTTTTGTTGGTTGCAACAGGACGTGCGGTTACAGTAAATTCACAGGGTTATGTGGAAATGTTAGACAATTTTTTGGTGCCAGAACTGCAAAAGTTCTCTGGCTATAACCAAAGAACACGGTTCCAGCAGGACGGGTCAGCCTCACACACGTCCAATACGTCTCTGCTTAGAGTACGTGAAATTTTCCTTAGCAAATTGATCAGTCCTGATTTAACTCTTATGAATTTTTTTGTATTGGGTTATCTCCATTCAAAGGTTAATAACAATAAACTGACTTTTCTGGCGCATTTAAAAGAAAGAATTCGATGCGAAATTGTAGTCACCACGGAATCGACCTGCCGAGCCGCCATTGAAAATTTTACCGTTCGACTAAATAAATGCCGTGAACGCAAAGGTTTACATTTAGACGATATCATTTTTAAAGAAATAAATTTTAAAATACTGAACTTTAATAACTAATAAACATTTTTTTAACTTCCCAGTATATGGGAAGTTCTTGTAATCGCCTCGAAAATCGAAATTGAAATTTTCAACATTTCTTTACGTTTTGAGGCCTATAGAGTATATATAAAGTGTTTTTAAGAAAGGGAGATGTATGTGTGTGTGTGTGTGTACGTACGTACGTACGTACGTATGTACGTTCGGGAGACTTTTTTCTACGAGCATAACTCACGTAAACAAAGTCATATCGAGTTCGTTGAGGTGTCAATCGAATCGTCTTTGCAATTTTAAGAGCTGATTAGTTTTTGGAATACTTCGGTCGGGGGGGGGGGGGTTTGCTGTTTTCGCCCCTTGAAGGTCAGCCATGTTATGCGCTATATCTCACGAACCAAACATGAAATTTTCATAATTAAGGTGTCAATCGACGCGTTTTAACATTGATATGATTCTGTCAAATTTTTAAAAAAAATTTGGGAGCCGTTTTTTAATTTTTTTTAAAAAAGTGCAAAAAATTAGGTTTTTTTTCAAAAACATCAAATTTTTAACCTAATTTTCAAACCTAAGTAATCAATGTTTATATAATTTATATACTCCGAATAGTTTTTGTGAAAAAACCAGCAAAAGTTTTTTTCATGATCATGAAAAAAATTAAATAAAAAATAAAAAATCATTAAACGTTCAAGGTCATTTTCGTCATTCATTATATCTCGAGAACTAAATATAATATTTCCATCATTAAGGTGTCAATCGACGCGTACTATCATTTTAATAATGTTTTTATATGTTACAAAAATCTTTAAAGTGGTTTTTTAAATTTATTGAAAAAAATTGGAAAAGTAGTGTTTTTTTCATAGAAAAATTCATTTTTCACCTGATTTGCACATCGTAATAATAAATGTTTGTAGAATTTATAAAATTTTATCAATTTTTGTAGAGAAACCAGCAATAACTTTTCTCATGATTACAAAAAAAATTAAATTAAACATAAAAAATCATTCAAAGTCACCATGTAAAAAGGGTTCATTCGAATTATAATACCTTAAATCTCTTATTCTAAAGACATTGTTGTAAAGTCAATCAAAGTTTATTAATATTTGCAAAATTTGAACAGATTTTTAATCGTCTTCACAGCACCATGTTTTAACTTTAATGATAAAACTGCTTTGTAACCTCTCCCCCCTCCGATTGATCCACGTGAATAATCAATCAAACCAATGCACCAAAATCCTTACTTAATCAATTGACGCTCGCGTAGATCTTATGATAAATATTAAATCATTCCAATAACTTTTACGAGAAGTACATTTTTATTATTTGAAGTAGTATTATTTCCATTATTATTATTGTGTTTAATATTTTCAATATCTTTTTAGATATTACTGGGAAGTTGACCGTGTGGAGCTCATGGGTCGCACCTCACGGCTTGTTTATGAACATCTTATTTCTTGTCTCTCTCACAAAATAAAAACTTCCTTTGGAAACATCCTGTATAAGCAATCTTTTATAAATATGACAAGATTAATCGAAAATAATAAGCACATGTTCAACATTTCTTGATTATAAAGTTTTGTATGATTTCAATCTTTTCTGAATGTCATGAAGTATTTGTGTGTATATATTCCATAAAGATTATTTGATGGTTTCTATATTTTAAGAGTGGTTATATTAAAGAACATGCCATTTGTAAATAGTCCCGTAAAATTCTTTTTCGGCTATCGCTTCCCTGATCTCATACGTTCATTTCGTAGATATACAAAATAATAAAGATGCAGGCCTGTGCAAACTGAATATCATACTAATTACAAAGTTATACAAGGATCCAATTTTAGCTTTCTTTGCAAGATGCCAATAAAATGAAGGAAGATGTATGAGACCTCTAAAAATTGAACTTGAACTCCAATATATAATAAAAAATACTTGCCTACTTCAAAATGTATTGCTGCCGTAATTTTCACGAACATTCGACTGGACTAATAACTCAAAAATTAAGTGATCCCTCTCGAAAAATGTGAAGTTTTCAGTTACGAGAATTAATTATAGATGAATTATTTCACAATATGTTCATATTAAACTAGCCTCGAAATACGAAATTGAAATTTTCAACATTTCGTTACGTATTGAGGTCTTTAGAGCATATTTAAAGTGTTTTTAGAAAATGATATATATATATATATATGTGTGTGTGTGTACGTACGTACGTACATACGCTCGGGAGAAATTTTTCTACGAGCATAACTCAAGTAAACAAAGTCATATCGACTTTTTTGGGGTGTCAATCGAAGCGTCTTTGCAATTTTAAGAGCTGAATAGTTCTTGGGACACTTTCGTCGGTAGTGGGGTTTGTTGTTCTGACTCTTTAAAGGTCATTTCTGTCATGCGATATATCTTCCAAACCAAAAGTACAATTTGCATCGTTATGGCGTCAATTGACGCGTATTAACATTTGTATGATTCTATCAAATTTTGAAAAAAACGTATTATTCAATGTTTTTCAATACCAACTGAACATAAGAAATAATTATTAGTCTCATTGATGTAAAATCGTGAAAAAATACAAAGTTGTTCAAAATTGCCTCTTCGGTGAAAAATGGCCACCATGCGACAAAACCTCTTCAGTGGGCGTAATAACAGAGACTGCATTCATTTTTGCTAGCGCTCTTTGTCCTTTAAGCATCGATATGAAAATAACAAATAACGTAGAAAAGGCTTTGTAACTGGTCCCCTCGTCGATTGATTCGCGTAAATATTCAATCAATCCACCAAAATCCTTACGCAATCCTTACGCTCCCGAAGATGATACGATTAATATTAAGTCATTCCAATAAATTTTATGAAAAGTACATTATTATTATTATTGAAAGTAGTATTATTTTCAAAATTATTATTGTGTTTAGTATTATTAATACTAATGTAGATATTACTGGGAAGTTCATCGTGTGGACCTCAAAGGGCGCACCTCGCGGCTTGTTTAGTTTTGTAATCGGTTTCAGATAACAATAAAACTGCAATGTGAAATAAACATACATTGTACTTATCCAAGTTTTCAATGGAAGTTTCTAACCATGTGTACGCCCGGGCTGAGAATATGTAAAATCGATGCTTTCGACATAACTTGAAAGCAATAAGTAATTATGAACCTTTTTTGTTACACAAAAACAAACAATTTGCAGCAACAATAACTTGACCGTCAAAAGCCAGCATCATAAAATTACAGGAATTACCTACTTTACAATGCTCAGACAACATTCAAATATGCGTAACTCAAAAGCACTGAAAAGTACATTTGCGGTTTTGGCTTACACCCGACGGACAGTGCTATCAATGAAAATGTTGATGAATCGTATGTATGTAAGTATGTATATGCTTAAAAGTTAATGACCCTCACCGATTTGCTCCCGACTGAAATTCAACATTGAAATTTATTCATGGAATATCAGCTCTTTCCAGCACCAATACTTATCATGAATCCTAAGCTCACTCAAAAATATATCACCCGTAACCAAATTAATTGCGGACTAAAAATAAATGGCATTATATGTATAAGCTCATAAAAGACTCATTGACATGTTATTCTGGCTTCGATGTTTTGCAAGCACCACAGCTTATATCCGCAAATTTTGGAATAGACCATGGTAAGGTGTTTTTTAAACACTAAATCAAGTGTCACTCGATTGTTTCTGTTTTCAACCACCAGTTCGTCACAAGCAAGTAATATATATTCTTCTACGAGTCAAATTTTCACAACGTACTTTTTATGGACAAGCTCTTCTATGTAGCATGTATTTTTAAGTGAGAGTCATAAAGATATCCCTCAAGCTCGAAAATTTCCATACAAAAACGTTTTTTGTCTAAAGCGCCATTCGAAAGTTTTCTCGTATCAGTTCTTTGCTGTTTATTGAAATATTTTGCGTGGCACAAGCATTTTTTCTCATCTATATCTTCATATTTGTCCTTGCTTCCAGGCAGATACGGGCCAAAGTACAAGCTTTATCTATTTTTCCTGGTAGACGTTTTTTTTTCGGCTGAAATGAATTTTTCATGCTTGCTCAGCTCATGCATGACATTTTTTAAACGAGGAATCGTTCGAGAGTTTTCAAGAGATTCGGATAAGGAAACCATAGCAAACACTCATGAGGTGGTGTATTTGCCTTTTTTCATGATATGTACATATAACATGGTTCTATGGATGTTATATAAGTTAGAGCCTAAAAAAAATTAGGTCTTAGGACATTCAATGTAAGAATGCTTGTAAAAGAATAGTTGATTTTTCTTAAAGTTAACAATTGTGCATAATCTATGGCAAAAGAAAATTTTTACAACCGATTTGACACTGGTAATTGTGAATTGGTATTGGAGTCTTGGCATTGGTCTTGCAAGTGGTCCAAGACTGGGATCAATGTCGATACTATATTTGTGGAAGCAAATCAAGACTCGACTTACAAGAACGAGACCAAGACCGTACAAGATTTGACGAGCTTGAAAGTGTGTTTTTGTACGGTTTTTGAAACACTGTAACTCACTTTGGTTCTTATACAATGTTATTTAAACGTTTGAATTTAATTCAATTGGATGCAAATGCATCTTTAAGTTAGCATTTTTCAAATAAATTCTGTGCTTGATTTGGTTTAAGTTTTATACAGTTAGCTCTATTTTATAGAAGCAAACTATAGAGAGGACTACAAAATTTGTTGCCTTTTAAAACTACCTTTCAATCAACATTATTTTCGATACCCTTATACTCAAGGCTCTGTTTCAACTGATGAGTATTCCTCATTCATCATTCTCCGTAATATTTCCATCCACTACAGATGCCATCATAAAGCTAATTTTATGCTCATAATAACGTGGACGCTAATTTAATATGCGGTTATGTTAAAAAGTTCATGAAAAATTTATTCTACTTATGCTTTCAAGCTAATTCTGTAGACTCAACGTATAATGGAGTCTAATTAAGAAAATGTGAAAACTTTTCAGCTTTTTTCTTTACTTTGAAACGGACACCGGAAAGCTGACCAAGAGCGAAAAATACACTTTCTTGCATATTAATTCAACACGAAAGTAATTTCGTAAAGTTGTTAAGGGTGAGAAGTGTTTTGCAAAACTTTCATTTTAATTCCTCAAAATGTCTAAGTAATTTCGGGAAAATCAAAGATTTTTGTGAAAATTTAGAAATTATCGAATTTACCCTGAGTTATGAAATAAATCGACCAGAATTTAGAGAAAATAATAAAAAAAAATATGTTCGAAAAATACGCTTCAATAATATATTTTTAAATTTTTTAGGAACAAATTCGGCCATAAATCATAATAGGAAATTTCCCAAGCCATTGTGTTTTTTAAACAAATACACTGAAAAATGCTTCAAAACACATCATGCCATGCCACCACTGTTCAGGAAAACAGTTGAAGACAAAAATATAGTTCCATCCATTGGTATATTCGAGAAAGACCATAGTCACTAAAGTTTTTATTGTTTGACCATTCGTGGAGTACGGAAGCGTTTTTGTTTAGCATATCATTAGCATTATGCATATCGAACTTAGTGTGGTGTAGTGGACTAATCGGAATTAACTCTTATCGCAAATAAACCTAGTCATGGTAAAAGCAACGAACAGTCAACAGTGAATATTAAAGGATGATTGTATGCCAAAATAAATAATATGGTGAGTTGATGCCTAAATTGTTCAATATAGATAATTTGGGTATGACAACTAACAATGAGTCTTCTCTGCTAGAAGAAATCAAAGCCTCAGCAATCAAATCATAGTAAAAACTGTTGAAACCAATCACCATCCTCTATAAAGCATCCTCGCGCTAATTCAAATAAGCTTAGTAATTCAATTAATCTTCAGGTTCGGCTCTGGCTGGGATCAGGACTCATGAAACTACCGAGATAGAAATGGCAAACGAACGAACAATGTCCAAGCCATTTGATGTCATAGACTATTTTAATCTAGCAGCGCAGCTGCTTTTTGTAAAACGTACTCCAAGTTTTCCTGATAAGATTTGGTTACGTAGAACTCGGGACAAGGATCTATCGATAACAGACTGCAGAACCGAAACAATTTACAGGACACGAAAACGGCTATCAATATAAGGCTTCAAATATTCGATTGCAGCACAATATGTATGGCTGCTATCAAATCTACAGAAAATCAACGGAAACTATTGTTGCTGGGGCATGATATTGTGAAAATGGGAGTTTCAAATAGTATTCGAAATAAAATTGATTTTCTAACCGTTTCTATTCATGATCCAAAAATTTGTCTCGCAAAAAAATCTATTAAAATAATATCAATTACACATCACTTAAAAATTAATACCAAAAACCACCATCTCAAATCCCCTCCTTAACTAACTGCCATATCCATAACATGCCTCTGACTATTTATGTGTAATTGGGCCTCGCAAAACGGATTCAAATAGATAGGTATAGAGAGCTTATTAGCAACTTGATATTAAAAAATCGCCAATAAAAGGGTATAAAAATTTGTGGGTAATTAAAACCCTTTAAACGATCTACGCACGCCCTCCATTTGCTTCCATTATATGGAACCCAGTGTTTGCAGTACATAGCGACAGACTAAAATTCGTTCAAACACAATTCTTGTTTTACCCATTGAGAGACCTCTCCAATCTAAAACAATTTAAAAATTTACTAAAATTAGATAAGCGCTTATAAATTTATCTTTACTTAAGTTTCGAACACCGATTTTATTTTACATTCGACGTCATCAGAAGTTTCATCAACTTTGAATTTATAGCGAACAAAATTATTTTCCACGCATTTCGTACACATTTCGAAAGTTGACAGTATTTCCCGTAGTTTTATTCAAAGAAGATTAGTAAGCTTTGTCCTTTCTGTCAAGATTATTTTAGCTTTTTTTTTTAGATTTTTGAATGTTCCCACTGATGAAGTTACATATTTGTTAACTTCCCAGTATATGGGAAGTTCTTGTAATCGCCTCGAAAATCGAAATTGAATTTTTCAACTTTTCTTTACGTTTTGAGGTCTATAGAGTATATATAAAGTGTATTTAGAAAGGGAGATGTATGTGTTTGTGTGTGTGTACGTACGTACGTACGGACGTCTGTACGTTCGTGGACACTTTTTTCTACGAGCATAACTCACGTAAACAAAGTCGTATCGACTTCGTTAAGGTGTCAATCGAAGCGTCTTTGCAATTTTAAGAGCTGTTTAGTTTTTGGAAAACTTCGGTCGGGGGGTTTACTGTTTTGCCCGTTTGAAGGTCATTTCTGTCATGCGTTATATCTCGCGAACCCAACGTACGATTTCCTTGAACAAGATGTCAACTGACGCGTATTAACATTTTCGTGATTATTTCACATTTTTAAAAAAAATTCTTTTAGCGGTTTTTTATTTTTAAAAAAAAAGTGCAAAAAATTGGGTTTTTTCACAAAAACAATAAGTTTTTAACCTTATTTTCAAGTCCAAGTGATAAATGTTTATAAAATTGATATACTCCAAACAATGTTTGTAAAAACAACATCAAAACTTTGTCTCAAGATTACGTAAAAAAGTAAATTAAAAATAAAAATTCTTAAAAGTCATCATGATTTTCAAGGTAATTTCTGTCATTCAGTATATCTCACGAACTAGATATAATATTTGCATCATTATGGTGCCAATTGACGTCTATCAACATTGTTATGAAGCTTTTAACACTATAAAAATTCGTTTCAGCCATTTTTTTGAATTTAACAGAAGAAAATGCGAAAAATTATGGTTTTTTTCATAAAAAATATTTTTTTAACTTGATTTGCACTGCACAGTGATACCAGTTGATAAAATTTATACATTCTTATCAGTTTTTGAAGAGAAAGCAGCAAAAAAATTTTCCATGATTATGAAAAAAACTAAATAAAAACTAAAAAATCATTCAAAGTTACCATGTAAAGATGGTTCATACGAATCATATTCGTTTATATCTAACAAAATTGTTGTAAATTCAATCAAAGTGTTATAATATTCGCATAATTTGAGCAGATTTTTAATAGTTTTTATAGTCTTTTAATTAAAAAAACTGCTTCAATTTTGAAAACCAACAAAATTTCAATGAAATTTGCATTTGCGGTAATCAACGCTTTGAATGGTAAAATGTTTTGTAGTCAATACTTTGCAAGATCCATGCTTTAAAAAGCTTTCATCGAAAAAAAATTGTGGTTTTTAGTAGATTCATTCTTTAGTTATCGTAAGATTTCAATAACCATCATCATTTGTAATACATTTTACTTTTTACATGCAATTGAACCTATTTTTGACTGCATATACAAAAATTTTCAAGACTAAAAAGGCCCCCAACGATTGATTCGCGTGAATGTTCAATCTGTCCTCATCGACCAAAAACCTTACGTAATCAATGGACCCTCCCGTAGACGATATGATTCATATTAACTCATTCCTGTTACTGCTATGAAAACCTCTCATTGTTATTACTTAAAGTAGTAGTATTTTCAAAATTATTATTGTGTTTAATGTTGTTGATGTTTATGTAGATATTACTAAGAAGTAGACGTGTGGACCTCAAGGGTCGCACCTCGCGGCTTGTTTTAACGGTATTCGAAAGATTTGTATTTATAACTCAATACTCTTTACTACAGGCTTAAGTGTTCGCATATCGAATCTAGTTTGCAGTACATCATGAGCATGATGACTTCAAACACTATTGGCTATGGAGCATTAGCTATGAAATCAACTTATTTTCTGATAAACTGAGACATAGCATGCAGTAAAAACCGTTTAGTATAGTTGAATGCCAGCTCACAAAAGCCTACAGTGCCTTTCACCAAATGTATTTTTACATCAATTCAGTAAAAAGGATACCATTTCAGTTATGCATGACTCAATTGCACGGATAACAAATCGAGAGCAATCCCATTTGCAGAGTTTTCATTCACATCTCCACTACATATTTAATCCGCTCATGTTTACGACTGAGATTATAGCTTTCCAATAGATTTTTAAATCAAGATAATAAATAAAGAGTGGAAATCGGACCGGATTTTAAAATAAATAATCCCCAACGTCCAAGAAATTTAAATTATTCGTCCACGCTGAATAATTTATATCCCCATGGAACGATTTTGATAAAAAAAACTGGGGCTTTGGGATTAAGCATGGCAATTAATAATGAATTTAAGCGCTGTTATCAATTCATGGGCTAGTAGCTCCTGGAGAATGGCACGAGAACAAGGAAACATTTAACATTACCAAAGATCTGATAGAAGCAAGAAAAAAGTTGAGGAGGTTTTTTAAATAGAAATTGTCCTTGAAAGAAATGAGTATATGATTAAAGCATTTTTACTACCGGTGAAGTTAATATTTATGCTCTAAAAAATGTCGCTTCAATTCAAGCTTTCAATGAGTATAATCTCGGAAACAAATTTCATGAAAATGCTTCAAAATTTTTAAAATTTAATAATAAATATTGAGCCTACATATTAAAATGGTTAGCATTTTGATGAATCTGAATTTGTTCAAAACGAAATATATTGAATGTTTGTTTGCATAAGCTTCGCATGCGAGGAATTTTTTGACAATCAGATTAATTTTATCTCTGACAAAAATGAATACAAGAAGCTTAAAATACATTTTGTTACATTGGAGACATTTTTTCTCTCGGAAAGCATGTTTACATAAACTTAATTAGCGTTTATTGAATGAACCTCTTTTGATTATGTAACTTCTATCGCATCAATTATTATTATTATTTTTGATTGATTTACCGCAAAATAATTTTATAGTGAAATTCATGAAAGTAGTTATTTTCACGAGCATGATCTATTTTAGATATTTTATCCCAAATTTTTTTCGCTCACCACTCTAATAAATCGTGAAAATTGTTCAACCAAGGCAAAATTACTCAAGGTGCAGGTAAAATATCCCATGCAACAATAACTAATCATCGGTAATAGATTTATTTGAAAATAAAAACGACTCTACGACGGCTTGTAGAGTAAAGAAAATTGGAATTAAAATATTAGAACTGTAAAAAAGTTATTTTTGGTAAATTGATTATAGGAAGAAGAAAAATAACGAAAAGATTGATATTGCCAGAAAATAAGATAATTGGAGGTATAAGTTGCAAGAAAGCACCCGTGCCAGCACTTTCCACGCACATAATTACTCGCAAGTAATAAAAAAACTCGAATAATCAAAGGATACGAAGTCGACGACTTTGAAATCATCAAACATTGCCAGAAGTACTCAAATAGTTTGGTGGATGATTTATGCAAGTCGAGAAAGTGCAAAAATATGGACAATGAAATAATTGTATAGAATCAACAAGATCAACAAGGATATGCGCGATGAAGAAATCTATCGGGAAATCGCAATGAATGATGAGCTACGGAATAAAAATAAGCCACTAGGTGGAACCTTGAGGTCCATACTGTCAATTGCCCAGTAATATCTACATAAATATTAAAAATATTAAACACAAAAATAATTATGAAAATAATACTACTTTAAATAATAATAATGAGACGTTCTCATAACAGTAATTGAAATGACTTAATATTACTCATATCATCTACGGGAGCGTACATTGATTACTTAGGTAAGGGGGATGATTGAATATTCACGCGGATTAATCGGAAGGCAGGTTAACAAGCATTTTCTACATTATTTGTTATTTTCAAATCGATGCTAGACAAAATGGGTGCTGTTTTTGTTACTACGTCCACTGAAGAAATTTTGTCGCGTGGTGGCCATTTTGATTAGTTGCGTTAAAAATTGCTACGACTTCGCCATAATCATTGAATTTGTATTTTTTCACGATTTTACACCAATGAGACTAAAAGTTATTTTTTATTTTCAGATGATCTTGAAAAACAAACTACAATTGTTTATTTGATGAAAGCGTTTTAGAGCATATGATCTTTCAAAGTAATGACTAGAAAACATTTCACCATTTGAAGCTATGATTAACACAAAAGCAAATTTGATTGAAATTTTGTTGGTTTTCAAAATTTAAGCAGTTTTTTTTATTAAAATTAGTAAACTGTGAAAACTCTCCAAAATCTGCTCAAATTATGCAAACATTATACAACTTTGATTGACTTTAGAACAATGTTTTTAGAATAAAAGATTTAAGGTAATATGATTCGTAACTTTGTATGATTTTTTATTGTTATTTTAGATTTTTTCATAATCATGCAAACTGGTTTTGCTGGTTTCTCTTCAAAAACTGATAAAAATGTGTAAATTTTATATACATTTATTACTGTGCATTGCAAATCAGGTAGAATATAATTTTTTTTATGAAAAAACCATAATTTTCCGCATTTTTTTTATTGAATTAAAAAACGGCTGAAACGATTTTTTTTATAAAGTTCAAAACATCACAAAAATGTTAACACATGTCGACTGACACCTCAATGATGCAAATGTTATTTCTGGTTTGTGAAATATAGTGAATGACAGAAATGACATTGAAGATCATGATGACTTTTAATGATTTTTTATTTTTAATTTAATTTTTTTTTGTATTCAAGGGGAAAAGTTTTGCAAGTTTTTTAACTTCCCAGTATATGGGAAGTTCTTGTAATCGCCTCGAAAATCGAAATTGAAATTTTCAACATATCTTTACGGTTTGAGGTCTTACGAGTATATTTTAAGTGTTTTTAGAAAGAAGTGTGTATGTGTGTGTGTGTGTGTATACGTACGTACGTACGTACGTGCGTTCGCGGACAGTTTTTCTACGAGCATAGCTCACGTAAACAAAATCATATCGACTTCGTTAAGGTGTCAATCGAAGCGTCTTTGCAACTTAAGAGCTGATTAGTTTTTGGGAAATTTCGGTCGGGGGAGTTTGCTGTTTTCACCCCAGGTGAACCCTGTCATGCGCTATATCTCGCGAACCAAATGTACGATTTGCTTCGTCAAGGTGTCAATCGACGCGTATTGACATTTTCGTGATCCTATCAAATTAAAAAAAAATTGTTGGAGCGGTTTTTTGATTTTTTGAAAAAAAGTGCAAAACATTGGAGTTTTTTTCAAAAACATCAAATTTTTAACATGATTTTCAAGACGCAGTATTCAATGTTTATATAATTTATATACTCCAAACAGCTTGTGTAAAAATACGACCAAATTTTTTTTCATGAATACAAAAAAATTAAATTAAAAATAAAAAATCATAAAAAGTCATCATGTCCTTCATGGTCATTTATGTCATTCATTACATCTAGATAACCAAATATAATCTTTGCATCATTAAGAAGTCAATCAACGCGTATTAACATTTTAATGATATTTTTAAATTTAAAAAACAGCTTCAAAGCCATTTTTTTAATTTAATAAAAAAAATATTGAAAATTAGTGTTTTTTTCATAAAAAATTAATTAATAATTAATAAAATTAACCTCGTGATGATAAATGTTTATAAAATTTATAAACTTTTATCAATTTCTGTAGAGACTAGCAATATATTTTCTCATGATTTCAAAACAAATTGAATAAAAAACAAAAAAAAACATTCAAAGTCATCATGTAAAAATGGTTCATACGAATTTTTATACCTTAAATTTTTTATTCTAAAGACATTG
The DNA here is from genome assembly GCA_963942545.1 of Oxycera nigricornis. Classification (NCBI taxonomy): domain Eukaryota; kingdom Metazoa; phylum Arthropoda; class Insecta; order Diptera; family Stratiomyidae; genus Oxycera; species Oxycera nigricornis. The sequence continues at coordinate 89,633,975 of OZ012660.1, read as the reverse complement.
TTGTAAATTCAATCAAAGTTTATTATTATTTGCATAATTTGTGGAGATTTTTAATAGTCTTCACAGAACCGTGTTTCAACTTTAATAAAAAACTGCTTAAATTTTGAAAACCAATACAAATCAAATCAAATTTGCAATTGTGATAATCAACGTTTTGAATGGTAAAATTGTTTGTAGTCAACACTTTTTGAGATCATATGCTTTGAAAAGCTTTCATCAAATAAAAAATTGTAGTTTTTAGGAGTTTTGTTCTTTAGTATTCGTAAAATTTCAGTTACTTCCGTCATCATTTGTAATACATTTTACTTTTATAATACATGTAATTGCATATTCAATGTTTTCCAAGACCACCTGAAAATAAGAAATAATTATTAGTCTCATTAATGTAAAATCGTGAAATAGACAAATTCAGTGATTATGCCGAAGTGCTAGCAGTTTTGACCGCAACTATTCAAAATGGCCATCACGCGACAAAATCTCTTCAGTTGTCGTAATAACAAAAACTGCATTCATTTTTGCTAGCGCTGTTTTGTCCTTCAAGCATCGATATGAAAATAATAAATAACGTAGAAAAGGCTTTGTAACCTGTCCGCCCTCCGATTGATCCACGTGAATATTAAATCAAACGAATCCACAAAAATCTTTACGTAATCAATTGACGCTCGCGTAGATGTTACGATTAATATTAAGTCATTCCAATAACTTTTATGAGAGGTACATTTTTTTTATTAAAAGTAGTATTATTTCCATAATTATTATTATGTTAATATTTTTAATATTTCTTTAAATTTTACTGGGAAGTTGTATGTGTGGACCTCAAGAGTCGCACCTTACGGCTTGTTACAAAAATTGTTTTGAATATATATATTTTATAATCATTGATTACTGTGTTTCGCCAATCAGGTTAAAAATTTATTGTTGATGAAAAAGCCTAATTTTTTGCACTTTTTTTTAAATTAAAAAACAGCTTAACATTTCTTTTTTAGAAATTTGATTCAGTCATGCAAATGTTAATGCGCGTCAATTGACACTTCAACGATGAAAATGCTATGTTTGGTTCGCGAGAAATAAAGCATAACAGAAATGACCTTCAAAGGGTCAAAACAACAAACCCCCCCTTCCGACCAAAATGTCCCAAAACATATTTAGCTCTTAAAATTGCAAAGACGCTACGTTTGCCGCCTCAACGAAGTCGATACGACTTTGTTTACGCGAGTTATCCTCGTAGAAAAAAGATTCCACGAACGTACGTACGTACACACACACACATACATATCTCTTCTTAAAAACACTTTATATATACTCTATGGACCTCAAAACATAAGGAAATGTTGAAAATTTCAATTTCGATTTTCGAGGCAATAACAAGAATTTCCCATATACGGGGAAGTTCAAAATATGCTTTTCGATTCTGTTTCTGAACAGGTGGACAGGTTGGAAAACGCATCATAATTACAAATTTTTGTCATCGTAAGTTGTAGATTGCCTGGAGCTCCTGTGCCCAAACGTCTGCGAGGACGACACTTGAGTATTCTGAGGGTGGAGTATCCAGGACAAAATCTAGGAGATTGAATGTATGTTTGATGGGAACTACCCCAACGACAAAAAAATCCGCATTATCTTCAATGGATCGCATTTCTAGAAATGTAAAAATATTCCCTACGTTTTTCAAATTTTTTACGTTGTTTTTAGCTTGAATTGAACTTCGAAATTAGACCTTTCAACCACGTAGCCTGACTTCTTCAATCACGTCACCTAATTCCCTTACCCAGAAATCAAAGACTGTGAAGCATTGCTAGTCCATCAACTTAGAATTAATGTCTTATAGTGAGGGTATTTGAACATAGTTCTTTTTCATATTGCAGTCTTGCATATTCTAGCAAATTCTAATGTTCCCACATTCTTTTAAATATAATGTTGCTGCGTTATTGTGGCAAAAATAGATACCGTTGAACTCGATACTAAATCAGGAACAATCATCATGAAATACGCGCGGACAAAGTCAACGGATAATTTTTTTATCTGCAAATCTTTTCAAAGCAAACATCGCGTTTGTCTGAAAGTCGCCTAATTTTTTGCTGCCTGGGCCAGTGGCAGAATAAGTCAGATTTCATTTATCATATATTGAAATTTCCTTTTTTCTTTCAATTTGGTTGTGCAATGCAGTGTAAGATATCTCAAATCGAAATTAAAATGAAATGTTTTTAAATTTTATTGATCGAAATTTAATGGTCCGATATACACGTTTTAGAACTTCTAGAGTATTTGGTGAGTAAACGTTCTCTAGAGGCGTATTAAGAAGAATTTTGCCGTCTGGTTTCCTCAAAGTTCACCAGTCTCACATTTCCTAATACTAAACTCATGGACAATCCTGCACTGCTCCAATTGTTACAAAAGCCCTGCAAGTATCTCAACGCTTGAATGGTCGCATTTTACCTTGAGCTCGTTTCTTTCGCTTTACTTCAACACACTTGTATACATTCAGGAGGAATTTCGCACTTAATTGGATCGGAAAACTCATTTCCGTCAACTGGAGCTTCCACCTTAGTGTGTCCGAAACACGGTAAAACCTGGAAACAGATGTCTTCTATGCTATTCCAAAGATAGAAGCGAGAAAATGGTGCTATTAGGGTTAAACTTCCTTTTTTATCCTGACGACAGGAACTAATGGAACGAGGAAAATGGTCAAAGTGTTGAATAGCACATTCCTGGTCCGCCTTGAACTCATTAACACTTAGACAGCTCAGAGATCAGCGACCACTTAGCATTATAAGAATCGTTAGAGGCCATGCAATATGTAGAGGTCAAGCAAAGCGGTGAAAGCATTGACAATTTTATTTGTATTTAGTTTATTGTTGTCTCCGCTTGAAATTCGCTAAGACTTTTAACAAGTTATTTTGATCATAGCTCAACCATTGGCAACGTCCTCGAATTAATGTCTTCTTTAAATTTGTTGGTACCACTGTCGCACGTAAAGATATATGTAATAAAATGTTATGGATTGTTGTCAACAAATCTATTAAGTGAATTTCCGTTAAAATTTTAGAATCAAGCACTCTAGGTGTTAATTTGGTGACATGGATGAAACATACTTGAATGGGTGAACAACAAAACGAAAAAAGAACACTCTCGGGAATCACTCAAACTTGTAACAAATCATGAAGAAAGTTAGAGGTTGTTTCATTTGTTGCCGTCATTAAATGCTTAAGAGATTCCACTCTACAGGTCCAAGGATTTTGACATTCATTCTAGAGCTCAGGGACATACAAGCATAGAAGAGGTCGAGGATATAATTGCAAAAGAGGTTTCCTAAATGAAGCATTTTCTCTTCGCTTAATTGCTGGAACACTTCGGACGAAGTGATAGGGTCATTTCAATGTGGGTAAATAGTAGCAGGCTTTCACATATGGAAGGAAGCTATTAGGATTAAGGTGTTTTCCATTATTATAACTTTGCACTAGATACTAAAAGTCCATTAGGAGTATTCAACTGAAAGTGTTTCAACAGCATTCATTGGATTCTGAGTTCAAATAGAATTCCATTCAATAATTGGATCAAGAATAATACTTCATGAGGGATAAGGACAGAAAATACTGTGTGCTATTATGAAAGCGTTATTGTTAATGGCTACCATTAAAAAGGTTATTATAATGCTAAAATTATTATTAAATGAACAATCAACCAATATAACCTTATAATTTATTCAAACGCAAATCTTTGTGACAACTTTTATGCTGAAATGCCTACTTTATTTCAAAGCTTACTTTTTAAACATTATTATGCGAGTAAAAATGCTCAAATGACCAATTTTAAGAAAAAAAACAGGCATTCTTGCATAAAATACGCTAATACTTTTGCAACATTTTTGAATCAATAATTTTAGCATTGAAACATGCAGCTATTAGAAATATATGTTAATTACTATGTAAACTATGTTTTCAGCAACACTCAACGGCACCATAAGTCTCAATTTCTGTATAATTAGAATACACATGCATAATTTTGATCAGAAATTCTATTTCATCATTTAAAATATGTATACATCCATCCCTTCTTCTTCAGTAAATCCTTTTAACCGCTTTTGGTACTAAACTATGAACGGAGCTGCTCAGGAAGATGATGAGATCTATTACGGGTAAGATAATTTCTCTTCAAAATGCAAATTTCCTCATCAACTCATCCTTGCTGCAAAGTCGGAGAGTAGTCGTATCCTCGAGCACTTCCGCCGCAACAAACTTTAAATTGATGTAGGGCTCATTTCAGAAAAGAAGCTAAGGATTCATGAGTGCCGTTGGTATTGTTGAGGAAGTTTTCAATGTTTTAAAATGGATGTCTATCAACTAGGGACTCTATTGCAATTATGACAGCTTGTTTTGGAAATAGCAACTGATTTTCAATGAAAGAGACTGTAACAAATATCAAAGCAATATTTTTTCTCAAAAGCGTTTTCCCTGGAACAATCAATAAATGATGAAAATTTCTTTTACACCATTTAAATGCTTTGATAACTGGTGGGAGTTGATGGTCAAAATCAATTATATAAGCAGTTTCAAACACGTAGGAATGTAAATTATTGTATTCAATTAATCAAATTTTCGTCAAAATTAGGCCAGTTTTTTCCCTTATTAACGTTGACGATGTTTCTAATATAAACAAGTAGACTGTAACGACCCACGCATAACATGTTCTCTCTGTCTGTTAATAAATTATTTTGTTGGTTCTCAGTAAAAACAAAATGTTTTCATACTGCTACCACAAGTTATATGGTGCATAACTTTGGAAGGGATCAATAAGAAAACCATCACATTTCAAATAAGAAATACCCTTCAAAGCGAGTTTTTTCATATTCGATTGAAACCGTCCAAATTGAATTGATGTATTTATAAATACGCATTGGTATGCAGAGGGTTTTCTGGGATTCAAAGAGTTGCCAAGGAAAATGGCACGCGAATGGCTGACCTCGTTTTTCAGAAAAGTCAATATGAAAATGAAAGCAAACTTTCGAGTAAAAGTTTTTTTGCAACTATTAATGTAGGAAGGAGACAAAATATTATCAAATTAAAAATTAACCGTTAAAAATAAATTATTAATGTTTTTTGTTTATCGTAAACATTGAATAAGAAAAGATTCTGGATAATCGTTTGACAATATTGACGTGGAAAATAAAATACTACGATCGATAATTTCTGAATTTAAGCTTAATTTTTTTGATTATCACATATTTTTTTTCATTTCCACGAAAATTTCTAATTGAAAAACAGATGCCCAAAACGAATATATATTATTTTATTCAGTGAGAATCTTCTCGAAAAATAAAATAAAAATATTTAAGTAATAACTGGAAGCTGACAAAGAAGACCCTGCTAATTGAAACTTAATAACAACCAACCCTTGAGGTCCTTGCGGAATATTTGCGCGGAGCGATTGGAATTAGAGGCTTGTTGTATGTTGGTCACAAACCTTTGTTTACAGGCTATTTTCATATCGACGCTTGTCAGATAACTTTTTGGCGAACTCGAGATATAAGGGTTATTAAATGCAATTTTTGTTTCTACGTCGATTGGATTAGATTTGGTCGCGTCCAGAATTTCCATTAGTGCAGCACAGATATTGTATTTGTACCATTTCTCAATTTTACATTAGAGAGACTAAAAATCATTTTTTGTTTTGCAGTTGATCTTAAAACAACACGTAATACGTAGTTAAAATTTGATATATAAAACATGTGAAGTGAAAACAACGCAGTAAAAATTTTGTGTTATATAAGAGTGAGTAGGCAGTCATGATAACATTTGTGAGTAAGGCAAAGTGTTCCTTAAAAATCCTACACACGTGATCACGACATCTAGAAATAAGTTTTTCATATTCATACGACTCACAATGCGGTGATAGTGTGTAGAATAGTAAATTTTTCATTAGTCCTAATGGGCTATTTTATACTGGTACAGTACCAACAATTTGCGTGAGCCGGCGTGGCATTCATAGTTGCTACGTTACAGTCCACAAACTTTTATAGTCCCTCATAAACGTAGCTGTGAATGTGCCATAAACTGATTTCATTGTGTTAATTGAGAAAGCTTTGATGAACATTATCAGCATCCTTTTCTTCAAGTCAAAATGTAGTGATACGATCAACCGAAATACAGGAGAATCAGATACAGCTTTCTGCTGTTCGTCGTTTTGCATGAGAAACTTTCACATTACGAACATTTGTTGAGCATTCAGCTTCCTCATAATTGCGCAAATCTCATTCCTATTAAGTACCGTATCATTTTCACGGTAATAACGATAATGTTTGTGATGGTGTGCAAAATTACAATGAAACGCGAAAGGTTGGAAGCTTTACACAACGATGAAAGCCAAGCTAATTGTTGAATTTTCACTTAATCCAGAAGTTATGAGTTTTAATCACTAAGGAATGATTCCAAATCAAAGATTGCTTGGAATATGTTATTTTTATTATAAACCCTCTTTTGATTTGTTTACTGCATCCAAAAATATCTCATAGAATTAAATCACTAGTTGATCTAAAAGGTTCTTGATCAGTTTTGCAAATAAGGGAAAAGCACAATAAACTCAAAAATTTATTCTCTAAAGTATTTAGCTATAACGATATTAGCCAACGGAGCACTGGTTTTGCTTGAGATAGCATGTGGAAAAAAATTAGCTTTTATGAGATATAAGAGCAATTTTAACTTAAGAACCTCATGAGCTAAAATAAAACTAATGACATTTTGAACTTTTACGGCTGCTGACAGACGATTCCTTTACTGTGTCAGACATTTCTAGCTAATAATCTTTTTATTTGCTCAGTCACGTGAAAATAACGCAAATGCAGATTGAAGTAAATAGAATTTTCAATAAGTTGCCCTATGTTAATTGGATTTTTTTGTTAACGTGGAAGTTTAATTTTTACCAATCCCAAAGTTAAAACTTACCAACAAGGCTTCTAAGCATCGTAAAAGAGTCTATCTGCATAGCCCAAAGGGAATACTGCCTTATTTTGACAAAGTTAGTTTCTCTTCTAAAAGTCAAGTTTTTGGTTCAACGAATTATCCTAGAAACATAATTGTCTGATACAGTGCCAATTTGTATGGAAATATAAAATGGAATCGAAGTAGTTTTTTCAACAGAAAATAGTAGTCCAGTAAGATACACTGAGATGCGGATGATAAGATTGGGAACTTTGTCTTTATATGTGCATGTAACTCCTGCCTCCTTATATTTGTTGTCGTCTTCGATAAAATTTACAGTGGGTAATATTGTATTTTTAGTTACATTTACGTTGAGAGTGATACTATTTCTACAATAGGTAGAAAAATATTGTAGATATGCATAAGCCTATGACAGTGAGAAGAACACTTCCTGTAATTGTTGAGCATCATTCTGGAACATTTTTTATTTCTGCTATTTTTTTTTTAAATTTTCAATATTTCCTAGTTTCATATCTTCAAAATCATATTTATATTTGAATCTTGATATGTTTTGAATCGACTCTATCATCAGTATTTAATGAAACTCTTCAAAATTGTTTGAATGTATTTTTCCTTTTAAATCTGATTCTCAATTACTAAATCTTATACATACATTACATAGATTATACAGTATGCAGCAGTCGTATTCATACAGCAAACTTTTCTAAAGCAAATCTACAATTACTGCGTATGTTTGTATAGAATATCTAACTATGCTTCTATAATAACGTGGATCACTGTAACTAGAGTTCATAATTAGAAAATGTTTCGTCGTGAACCTCATTTTTTCCATGAAATTTTAATTACAAAAGAATTCTAGGAATTTTCGAGACGTACTCGTATTCGTACACTTGTCTTAATTCCGAGGATTAGTTCGCAATGGATATTCCCTTTCGCAGTTCTTTTACAAACTAGTGCAGCGTCAGTTGATTAAAGTTTGTTTCTTTATCATTTTAGTTGTGTTTAGTTTTAATTTTCCCAAAATGGGTAGAAAAGGTAAAGAAACATCAATTGAACTCCGAAACTTAATAATTTCACTCTGTATCAATGGCAAATCGTTCACTGAACGATAAGTCAACTTGTAAACAGGCCAAAATCAACTATTCAGCATATCATTAGGGGGTACAAACAGGAAAATCGAGTGGAAAATATGCCTCGCAATCTAAACCGTAATAAATTAAAACCAAGAGATGGAAGGTTCATATTCGGTCTGATACGAGATGATCCTAAACTAGGTGGCCCACACATTGTGAAAGCGCTAGAGCAACATTTGGGCATAAAAGTTTCTTTCGATACTGTTCGCAGGACCTTGAAAAAATATGAATATGGTAGCTGCATCGCTAGAAAAAAATTATACATAAACAAAGTGAATCAGTTAAAGCGTGTCAACTTCGCGAAAAAGTACCTAAGCAAGGACTATCACTTCTGGAAACGAGTTATTTTCACGGATGAGAGTAAATTCAACATCGTTTCGTGGAAAGGAGCGACGAAAATTTGGCGAAAAAGGAATACCAGCCTTCATCCAATCAATTTAATACCAACAGTGAAACATGGTGGAGGTTCGGTGATGCTATGCGAATGTTTCTCAGCGGCAGGAACAGGTCAATTGACATTTATCGATGGAATAATGAATGCAGCAAAATATATTGAAATATTGAAGGCAAATTTACATGTCAGCGCTGTAAAACTAGGCATAAGAAATGATTTTATTTTTTATCAGGACAACGACCCCAAGCATACAGCCCTGAATTCTCGCTTATGGCTGTTGTACAATTGTCCAAAAGTTATAAGGACACCACCACAATCGCCTGATATTAATCCTATCGAGAATTAATGTTTAAAAATTAAGGGGGGATTAAAAAATTATGAAATTAAAAATATACAAGATCTGAAATATACGATTCAAAAGGAATGGAACGAAATACAAGTTTCCTATACAGAAACTTTAGCCAGATCTATGCCAAATCGTTTGCGAGAAGTTATCAAACATAAAGAATATCCAACAAAATATTAATCTTTGAATTTATTAATATGATCAATCAAAAATTTAACTGTATCAATACGAGTGCTGTTTTAAGTTTTGTTCAAAATTTGTTAGCTCGAATTTATTAATTATTTAACCATATTATGATTAAATATTGATGTTGTAGTTTAATTGGAATCCTTCAAAGAAATTAATACAATTAAATAATAATTGAAATATGTAAGATAATCTGTTTATTAAGCTTTTTTAAAAACTGACCTCAGTGTATGAATACGAATGCTGCATACTGTATATGAATTAAACAGATAGTCTTTTTTGTTATAATTTTGTTTTGATTCCTCAAAAATGATTGTTTTTATTATAAATGCTTTCTCCTTTTCTTTTTATCGCTGCTTTTTGTTATATATTGAAGCTAGCTTGTTATTTAGTGACTTAAGATTTAAACAATATTGATATGTTTTGTTTTATAGTACGCTTTTCTTAATATCTGTATTTATGGTTTTTGCTAGGTATTTTCCTTACATAATGTAATAGTAGTAGTAGTAGTGATAGTAAAGGTATAGGAATATTGATGGCGAACATAATAACAAGTCGCGAGGTGCGACCCTTGAGGTCCACACGGTCAACTTCCCACTAGTATCTACATAAATATTAAAAATACTAAACACCATAATAATTATGAAAATAATACTACTTTAAATAATAATAATTAGAGGTACTCATAACAGTAATTGGAATGAGTTAATATTAATCGTATCATCTACGAGAGCGTCTATTGACTACGTAGGTAAGGGGGATGATTGAATATTCACGCGAATTAATCGGAAGAGGGAGGGGAGTTACAAAGCCTTTTTTACGTTATTTGTTATTTTCATGCTTGAAGGACAAAAGAGCGCTAGCAAAATTGAATGAAGTTTTTGTTATTACGCCCACTGAAGAGATTTTATCGCGTGGTGGCCATTTTGAATAGTTTTGTTCAAAATCGCTATGACATCCGCATAATCATTGAGTTTGTATTTTTTCACGATTTTACAACAAGCAGGCTAATATTTATTTCTTATTTGCAGTTGGTGAATGTGCAGTCAATAATTGGCATCTCAAAACTAAAAAGCATTACGATTGATGATGTAGGAAGTAATTGAAATCTTACGAACACTAAAGAACAGAACTACTAAAAACTTCAATTTTTTAATTGATGAAAGCATTTTAAAGCATATGACTACAAGACATTTTAAAATTCAAAGCGTTCATTATCACAAATGCAAATTTGATTAATATTTTTGGTTTTTACAATGTGAGCAGTTTTTTTATGAGAATTAAAACACGGTACTGTGAAAACTATTCAAAATCTGCTCAAATCATGCAATTAATAAACTTTGATTGATTCAACAACATTGTCTGTAGAGTAAGAGTAATCAGGTAATATAATTCGTATGAACACTTTTTAACATGGAGACTTTGAATTATTTTTTATTTTTAATAATTTTTTTTGTGTTCATGGAAAAGGTTTAGCTGGTTTCCCTTCAAAAACTAATAAGAATTAATAAATTTTATAAATATCACTTACTGTGTTGAGCAAATCAGGTTGAAAAATAATTTTATATGAAAAAAAACCCAACTTTTTGCATTTTTTTTTACTAAATTAATAAACGGCTCCAACGATTTGTAGAAATGTAAAAGCATTTTGAAAATATTAAGACTCGTCAGAAACGACTTTCAAGGGGTTAAAACAGCAAATTCTTCCGACCGAAGTTTCCCAAAAACTAATCAGCTCTTAAGATTGCAAAGACGCTTCGATTGACACCTTAACAAAGTCGATACGACTTTGTTCACGCGAGTTATGCTCGTAGAAAAACTGTGCAGAAACGCACGTACGTACATACACACACATACATATACACATCTTTCAAAAAACACCTAAAATATACTCTAAAGACCTCAAAACTTAAAGATATGTTGAAAATTTCAATTTCGATTTTCGAGGCGATTACAAGAACTTCCCATACACTGGAAAGTTAAATATGTCCGTAACTAAAAAGATGATTGTAATCTCCTTCAGTTCGTCAAAATATCGACATGTAGTTTTTTGATCTCATCGTGCGTTAAAGTTGATCTGGACAGAATTCCTGATTTCGCGGAATCTACGTTGTCTTTGATTTTCTCGAGCTCATCTTTGATTAAGTCTAGATTGTGGTTCAGTTGAGTGTTTAAAAAAAAGTTCTGTTGATGTTATCCATTATGCAAATCATGTCAATAAGGATTTTTTATAAATATTATGTGTTTGATTTATATTTAACGCGATTTTATTCAGTTTTTTTTTGAAATACACTATTTATTTCTAGTTGATTGTTCAATTCTTCCATTACTTTATGTTTAATCTTGTTGATTATTTTTAAGTGCTTCACGATTTCATCGTAGAAGAAGGTTTTCAGATGACATTTCATCGTTTTGCTTGGTGAATCTGGTACTGTTCTCAGATGTTTCGATGAGTTTTTATGTTCAAAACGAAAATGTTTTAATTCACCTTTAATTGTCTTTATAGTTTCCGCAGTGCAAGGATTATGGTCTATTTCGCTTTTGATTTGATGTATTGCGTGTTCATACTGTTTTAAGTCAATTTCTTGATAAATTCTTTTATAATATTTAATAAGTTTTACTGAATCCTTTTTGGTAAATATAAGTCCTGTAAAATACAATGTCTGTTTCTGATGTGTTTTTGGTGAGCTTGAGTGTATTTCAATGCTGTTTCAAATATTTTCCCTGCAAGATACCCAAAAAATTAAACAATCGTGTAATCATTACATCAATCATTTCATGTATTCATTACTTTTGACTAAGTTTGACTTGCATACATCCAAAACTTGCCCAAGAAATTCAGCACATCCATATGTTCATTATGTAAATTGAAAGTTTTCGATTTACAGCTGGAACTCACGTATTGAAACTATATTGAATATTTCCATACATAAATTTATGGTTCTCTTATCGGGTAAGAGAATATTAACCGTTGCAAAAATACAATTGCCTGTAACACGTTTTCACGAATGTTGATTTTTCTCACAGTTTATCTCAGCACTTTGTCCAATAAATCCTTCTCTTGGAAAATTTTCCAAATTCCGCGAATATTCCTTGTTGCCAATGGTGCATTTCACATTTGTATAGCTCCAAACATATGCATTTTGTAAACAATTCAGCACAACCGCTCGTATGGAAGTATGAGTTGCCAATCATTGAATTTCAAAAAAAAAAATTGTCATAGAATGCTTTCGAAATTAAGTAAACTCTTCCGATGACCCAAAGTTTAAATAATAAAAAGAAGAAGATAAATTGAAAGAGCGTTCAAAAATGTGGGTTTTTTGCTTGTATGGCATTTCACGTGAAACCGACAACGAAAAAAAAGTGAGGTTCTGAAATTCGTTCATATTGGGCACATTTGTACTTCTAGGGTATATGAATGTGTACACATAATATTTTTGTTTTTTGATGTTTAGTTGTTAAGATTTGGGATTCTATAGAATTCAAATTTTCATGGCAGGGGTTTTTTGAAATTTTATTTTCATATTGAAGTAAATTATAATTAAATAATAAATTTATTGTTTTGTATAGAAAACTTACTGTTCTTTTTGATTTTCAAATGAGATTCCGAATTTGATTTTTTTCTAGTTTTAAACCGGAAATGAATATTTAAAATATTTTTTTCAATTACTTCGACCATTTTAATTTTAATTTTTTTTACTGTAAAATAAAGCTTAACGTGTATACAATTTACCATGAAAATTGCAGAATGGGATCTAGATTAGTTTAGGAGATATATTAATTAGAGTGCGTGCATGACGCTCTGAGCGTGATACCTCTCGCTTGTTAAAGCGGTTTGGTGATGTTAAAATACATTAAAACGTTGATAATGTTTCAGTAAAATGGATTATTTATTGTTTACTTACCTGTTTGTGTCATTCTTGAGTTATTTAATACCTATATTCGAAATAAAATGTAATATTTTGAAAGAAATTATGTGTAGAAACCATTTTCAAAATAAAACGTTATTTTACGTGATTTTTTCTCATATTGTAGTGACAAAATACGAATAAAAACACCATCACTAAATTGCAAAAAGAATCACTTCATCAAAACGAATCAGAATTACATAATAGAAAGAGATAAATCATGAAAGCAAGCAACGCTTGTTTTCCATTTTTTTTTCAATGTTGTTCTAACCTCTTAGTAATTGACTTTTTTTGTCTCCCTACGGTGATCGGCACTTTAATCCATTAAATTTTCTGGCTCCGAAAGTTTAAAGATATAAGAAAAATTCCTTAAAGTTTAGATGTAAGATGGAATGGAAATGTTTTACATTTTATTTCGAATATAGGTATTAAATAACTCAAGAATGACACAAACAGGTAAGGGAACAATAAATAATCAATTTCAAATTCTTCAGAATCAAATTCTTTAGAATCCCATATCTTAACAACTAAACATCAAAAAACAAGCCGTGAGGTGCGACCCATGAGGTCCACACGGTCAACTTCCCAGTAATATCTACATAGATATTAAAACTAATAAACACAATAAAAGTTATGGAAATAATACTACTTCAAATAATAAAAATGTACCTCTCATAAAAATTATTGGAATGATTTAATATTAATCGTAACATCTACGCGAGCGTCAATTGATTACGTAAGGATTTTGGTGCATTGGGTTGATTGATTATTTACGCGGATCAATCGGAGGGGGGACAGGTTACAAAGCAGTTTTTTCATTAAAGTTAAAACATGGTGCTGTGAAGACTATTGGAAATCTGCTCAAATTTTGCAAATATTAGTAAACTTTGGTTGACTTTACAACAATGTCTTTAGAATAAGAGATTTAAGGTATTATGATTCGAATGAACCCTTTTTACATGGTGACTTTGAATGATTTTTTATTTTTAATTTAATTTTTTATGTAATCATGAGAAAAGTTTTTGCTAGTTTCTCTACAAGAATTTATAAAATTTTATATATTTTACAAACATTTATTATTACGATGTGCAAATCAGGTTAAAAATGGATTTTTTTATGAAAAAAACACTACTTTTCTAAAAAAACTTAATAAATCGGAAAAAACGCTTTAGCAATTTTTTCAATATATAAAAACATCATAAAAATGTTAATACGCGTTCATTGACTGCTTAATGATACAAAGATTATATTTGGTTCTCGAGATATAATGATTGACATAAATGACCATGAAGGACATGATGACTTTTAATGATTTTTTATTTTTAATTTAATTTTTTTTTGTTATCATGAATAAACTGTTGAAAATTTTTTTACAACAAGTGTTTGGAATATTTAAATTAAATATTGATTACTGCAACTTGAAAATAAAGTTAAAAATTTGATGTTTTTGAAAAAACTCCAATTTTTTGAACTTTTTTACAAAAAACTAAAAAACCGCTCCAACAATTTTTTGACAATTTGACAGAATCACATAAACGTTCATACGCGTCGACTGACACCTTAATAATGAAAATCGCATGTTTGTTTCGTGAGATATAGCGCATAACATGGTTGACCTTCAAGGGGTGAAAACAGCAAACCCCTCCGACCGAAGTGTCCCAAAAACTAATCAGCTCTTAACATTGCAAAGACGCTTCGATTGACACCTCAACGGAGTCGATACGACTTTGTTTACGTGAGTTATGCTCGTAGAAAAACAGCCCGCGAACGCACGTACGTACGTACGTACGTACGTACGTACGTACATACACACACACACACACATACAAACTTCTTTCTAAAAACACTTTATATATACTCTATAGACCTCAAAACGTAAAGAAAAGTTGATAATTTCAATTTCGATTTTCGAGGCGATTACAAGAACTTCCCATATACTGGGAAGTTAAAAAAATATGTGTACACATTCATATACCCTAGAAGTACAAATGTGCCCAATATGAACGAACTTCAGAACCTCACTTTTTTTTCGTTGTCGGTTTCACGTGAAATGCCCCTTGTAACTAGTTGAGGACACTCAACGGGATGAGAGCTTCTACAGATTGTTTGCAGGACGCATCGGTAGAGAATATAATAAAATACAATCCAAAATACAATCCAAGGTCCAGTATAAGCTCATTAGGCCAGAGGTGTTTTGGTCACAAGTGCTCGCATTTCATTATGGTTGTCGAAACTAGAAAGATAATGGCAGAAATGCAACTAACCAGTTCCCAAATTCTTTGCATTCTAGTGGATGCAAATCTGAATTGCACACAGACAATATTTGCAGAATGAATTCCTGTAAATCCAATAAATACATACATATATTTGGTCGTATGCTTCTTAAGCTTCAATTAATTACACAACACGACTTTTTGCCGTTACTTTAATTATATATTTTCGGTAACTTTAATGCATAAATATTAAGAAAAAAATAATTTAAAAAATCTATTACATCGAAATATCTAAATAAATAATAAACCATAAATTTGACATAATTTATGACGGTGTATCGAAAAAAGTATCATAAATTGGTCTTAGTAACAAAAATAAGACTGATACTTGTGTTGCATGAGTAAAATCATGGCTCGAAAATGTGAGGAAGGTAATAAAAACAAAGCAATAAACATATTGTAAGTTTAAATGAAGTCTAACTGCATAATGGCAATGTTGTTTCATCTGTACCTTTAGCACATGACATTCACATAAAAGAAACTTATGCAAATATTAAAAACCTTCTCGAGAAAGTTCAGTACCAACGTCATTCTTGAAAAATATGTGCAGCTCTCAAAGTTGTTGGAATAGTACTCGGGATGCAAGGAGGTTACACAAAATATTGCTGTTTTTTATGCGAATGGGACAGTAGAGCTAGAAGTCAACATTTCATAAAAAAGGATTGGCCAATGAGGACTAACTTTAATTCCAGGACAAAGGAATGTGACTGAAAACCCCTTAGTAGAAGCAAACAATATTATTTTGCCACCTTTGCACATCAAATTATGTCTCATAACAGCCATGGCTAGAAATGGAGAAGGTTTTCTGTATTTAAAAACATTATTTCCTAGATTGAGTGCTAAATTAAAAGAAGAAATTTTTTTTCGGGCTAGATATAAGGAAGATAATGAAAGATTCTAATTTTATTGTAAACTTAATCACAGAAGGAAAAAATGCATGGCTTTCTTTTGTTGAACGGGCGACAAATTTTTATGAAGATATGGTTTCTAAACTACTACAGGATTATAAAGCTTTAGGATGTAATATGTCTTAAAAGATGCATTCCCACTCGACTTTTTTCCCGAAAACTTAGGTGCAGTGAGCGACGAACACGGAGAAAGATTCCATCAAGACATCATGACAATGGAAAAACGATATCAAGGAAAATGGTCACCGAGAATGCTTGCAGATTTTTGTTGGACACTAAAACGAGATCATCCATCGCATAGTTATAAGAGACGAGCAAAACGAACAAATAAACCTACAGAATAATTTTTTAAAACTTGATTCCCTTAAAAAATAATATATGTTTCTTTTTTTTAATAAATGTATATTTCCGCGGAAATGAGTGCTTCAATTTTTTTACACACATATTTGAAGTTATCTCTGGTCAAGGTGTAAAAAAACCAGAAGCGAACCACGGCAAAAAAAAATATTTTTTTTGCTTTCCAGTCTTATTAGTTTTATTCATTCAAAAATTGTTTTTTTTAGTATTGTCACCTTCGTTTTAGAAAGTTTTAATAAACAATTGTAATAGAAATAAGCTAGGAACTTCATCATTTTATTCCCTTCTTATATCATTCGAAACTAATTTCATTCTTACTATTCGAATATGGTTTCTTATAGAATTCAGATTTTGAAGAAACTCTGAAGATGTCATTCCTAAGAGTTATAGGACTCATGTTTAATCGTTATAATTTAAAATTGATCCAATTTGAATCAATATTTATTTATTAGTTTTTTAATTTCGTTGGATTGTTGCCACCAGTTTAAATTGATATTTTGTTTATTTTGCATCTAAAAACATTGCAAGCAGGTTTTTATATTCTAAAAAATTCACCTAAACTTGTTCGTCTCAATTGTTTGAGAGCAAACCGTACTGGTAGCCCTTGCAGAAATAGGGATATGATGAAATTTCGAAGCCTTGCAGTATATAAGTCTGCATTGCCTTACACGTGACTTGATCTGACAATCAAATGCAAGCAACAGAAATTTATTTGCTTCCAGTATGCTTCAAACATAACTACACATGTGACAAAGAATCACAATGAATTATTCATAGGAAATAAACAAGGAATATTTTTCACGAAAGACTGCAGTTGGATCGCTCGATTGAAAATTGCAATCAGGATTGGAATACGGACAAGGAATAATCGAGGATAGCGTACGATGGTGTGGCAATCGACAAAATCAGAGGTGGATGTGAAACAGGGTAACGGAAGGATCCAAAAAACCAGCGAGAATTTATGTTCTTATATCAACTCAAGCACGGCTGCATATTGAAAAGAAGTTACGGTCGTATCCTTGAAAGCACGTTTTAAATATGTTCGCCAAACTACGTAAACAAATACATGAAAGTGCTGCAGAGCAATTTCAAAAAGTGCTACAAAAATGTACTAGGAGCAATAATATCCGCGGTTGTAACGTATCCACTGTGGGCAATTTTGGAGAACAATTTGATAGCCTCTCTGGAAAAGGAAATGAATTAATTTGTAATCACTCATTATAATTGAATTGATGACAACTTTATGCCACAATTCATTCGATAGGAAATTCACGTCGCTACCAGTGGCGATCCTAGTCCAATTCCTCAGCGAATATAATTTAGGTTTTATCACCGAAACACCTCCGTCGTTAGCTACATCGCTAATTACGCAATCAATTTGTATTTACCACGACATAGGTGTGAGTATATAAGCTCTGCTTCCAATGAAATGTATAGAACCTCAACTAGTAGCTAGTACCGTTAGGCCCAAATAAAAATGAATCTTAAATTTTACATTTACTTTAAGCATAAATGATTTTCAAATTTAAATCTTGATTGTACTCTTGTATCTGGTTTTGTAAAATTATTTATTATTCCTTTGTAAAAATCTTTCTCCATCCAAGTTGAAGTGTAAAATCTAAATGAGTTTGACCCATTGCATTTCGCAAAGGAATTTTTTTATGCATTACACCAGAGAAATTTTGTTTCGCTGTAAAATTTACATTAAACTTTGGTCAGTCATCACTCGTGTTTTCTTTTATGAATGGTCAAGCTGTTTTGATATATTCATTTAAAGTTCATAATTACCTCTGGTAAAGATTTTCAAACCATGCTGGTTAAGATTTTCATACGAAGATGATATAAGATTTTCATACCAAGATCTTATAGGCTCATGTCGGGTTGGTTTTAGCACTCTGTTTGCAGATGTGCTAAGATCGCTTCATAATGTTACGAGATGCAGATTCGAACTTGCAATAAGGCTTTTATCAATCAGATTAGAAACATGTGTCCCAACGAGTTCATCCATTGTAATACCATGAAAAAAGTGTAAACCGTAATAATGAAAGCCAAAAAAACATATTCTGTATATATGTGATATCATATACAGTCTATTCACGATTCATAAGGAAACTGTTTTTAACATCCCAGTATATGGGAAGTTTTTGTAATCGCCTCGAAACTAGAAATTGAAATTTTCAACATTTCTTTACGTTTTGAGGTCTTTAGAGTATATTTTAACTGTTTAAGGTTGCTTCATAAACAATTGATTTTTAGGCTAATTTGCAAAATGCAGTAATCAATGTTTATAGAATTATTACACCTCAAATAATTCTTGAAATAAAACCAGCAAAACTGTTTCTTATAATGATGGAAAAAATTAAATAAAAAATATAAAATCATTATGTCTTCATGACCTTCAAGGTCATTCATGTCATTCACTATATCTCGCGAATGTAATATAATATTTGCATCACTGAGATGTCAATCGACGCGTCTCAATATTTGCGTGATGTTTTTACGTTTCTAAAAAATTGTTGGAGCCGTTTTTCTATTTTAATGAAAAAAATTGCAACAAGTAGGGTTTTTTCATAAAATATAAATTACCTGATTTCCACAACACAGTAATAAATGTTTACAAAATTTATCAATTCTCATCCTTTTTTGAAAAGAAACCACCAAAACCCTTTTTCCATGATTACAAATAAAAAGGTAAATTAAAAAAATAATGATTCAAAGTCACCATGTAAAAAGTGTTCATACCTGATTACTCTTATTGTAAAGACATTGTTGTTGAATCAATCAAAGTTTATTAATATTTGCATAATTTGAGCAGATTTTCAATGGTTTTTACAGTTCCGTGTTTTAATTTTAATACAAAAACTGCTTACGTTTTGAAAACCAAAAAAAATCAGTCAAATTTGCACTTTTGGTAATGAACGCTTTGAATGGTAAAATGTGTTGTAGTCAATAATTTGCAAGAACATATGCTTTAAAAAGCTTTCATAAAAAAAATCGTAATTTTAAGTAGTTTTGTTCTTTAGTGTTCGTAAGATTTCAATTACTTCCTCCATCATCATTCGTAATGCTTTTTAGTTTTTACATGTAATTAAACTGATTTTTTAATGCACATTCAATGTTTTTCAAGACCAACTGAAAATAAGAAATAACTATAAGCCTGATTGTTGTAAAATCGTGAAAAAATACAAACTCAATGATTCCGCCGAAGACATGTCGATTTTGAAGACAATTATTTAAAATGGCCACCACGCCACACCAGTTTTATTATTTCTGTTAGAATGGTCTGAGTTATTGACTGTCACTCTGTTGATTAAATCGAGTGTATACAAGTAGGCCGCGGGAACATTCGAAGTCTATGAAATATGTATTCATATTTATTCCTTGTAAAAATATTCTGCATGTCAGAAGTATAATAAATCAAATAGGTTATGGGCCCAGGGAAAACGCATGACTCGATGCGTATCGAATTACTGAATAATGAAAATTACGATACATGGAAGATCCAGATGCGAGCCCTCTTAACAAGGAATGGGATTTGGGAGTATGTAAATGGATGTATGACTAAGCCTGCACTCATTCCGGTTAATCAGGTGTCAACGGATAATGTTCGACAGTGGGAAGTCGAGGACGGCAAGGCGATGGCAGACATAATTTTGCCAATAAGGCCTTCGGAATTGAAGATCGTTAAGGGATGCGTAACGTCACGTGAATTGTGGCAAAAATTACGAACGACTCATCAATGGTCGGAACCAGCAAGAAAGGCGGCGCTCATCAAGCAGTTGACTTATCACCATATGGAAGAAAACGAAATTATGCGCGATCACTTAGTGAAATTTTTTGATACGGTCGATAAGCTCAACGAGATGGATATCGAGATCAACAGAGATCTTCTCTCAATTATGTTGTTGCTGAGTCTTCCTCCGTCATTCGATAACTTTCGGTGCGCGATAGAATCACGGAACTTATTGCCGGCGCCAGAAGTTCTACGAATCAAGATCCTGGAAGACAGCGACGCACGAAGTCAAGAAGGTAGAAATAGAAACGCGGGAGCCATGTACGCCGGGAAAAGTATTCCAATTCTTGGAATAATTTGAAGCTAAGTAATGACGAAACAAGCCGTGAGGTGCGACCCATGAGGTCCACACGGTCAACTTCCCAGTAATATCTACATATGTAGATATTAAAAATATAAAACACAATAATAGTTATGGAAATAATACTACTTCAAATAATAAAAATGTACCTCTCATAAAAATTATTGGAATGATTTAATATTAATCGTAACATCTACGCGAGCGTCAATTGATTACGTAAGGATTTTGGTGCATTGGGTTGATTGATTATTCACGCGGATCAATCGGAGGGGGGACAGGTTACAAAGCAGTTTTTTCATTAAAGTTAAAACATAGTGCTGTGAAGACTATTGAAAATCTGCTCAAATTTTGCAAATATTAGTAAACTTTGGTTGACTTTACAACAATGTCTTTAGAATAAGAGATTTAAGGTATTATGATTCGAATGAACCCTTTTTACATGGTGACTTTGAATGATTTTTTATTTTTAATTTAATTTTTTATGTAATCATGAGAAAAGTTTTTGCTAGTTTCTCTACAAAAATTTATAAAATTTTATATATTTTACAAACATTTATTATTACGATGTGCAAATCAGGTTAAAAATGGAATTTTTTATGAAAAAAACACTACTTTTCTAAAAAAACTTAATAAATCGTAAAAAACGCTTTAGCAATTTTTTCAATATATAAAAACATCATAAAAATGTTAATACGCGTCGATTGACACCTTAATAATGGAAAGATTATATTTGGTTCTCGAGATATAATGAATGACGTAAATGACCTTGAACGTTTAATGATTTTTTATTTTTTATTTAATTTTTTTTGTAAACATGAAAAAAAATTTTGCTAATTTTTTCACAAGAACTATTTGGAGTATATAAATAATATAAACATTGATTACTTAGGTTTGAAAATCAGGTTAAAAAATTTGTGTTTTTGAAAAAACCCTAATTTTTTGCACTTTTTTTAAAAAAATTAAAAAACGGATCCAACGATTTTTTTAAAAATTTGACAGAATCACATAAATGTTAATACGCGTCGACTGACACCTTAATGATGAGAATCCCATGTTTGGTTCGTGAGATATAGCGCATAACATGGTTGACCTTCAAGGGGTGAAAACAGCAAACCCCCCCGACCGAAGTGTCCCAAAAACTAATCAGCTCTTAACATTGCAAAGACGCTTCGATTGACACCTCAACAAAGTCGATACGACTTTGTTTACGTGAGTTATGCTCGTAGAAAAACAGCCCGCGAACGCACGTACGTACGTACGTACGTACGTACATACACACACACACACATACATACTTCTTTCTAAAAACACTTTATATATACTCTATAGACCTCAAAACGTAAAGAAAAGTTGAAAATTTCAATTTCGATTTTCGAGGCGATTACAACAACTTCCCATATACTGGGAAGTTAATAAGAAAGGAGACCAGCGAATCAAGAAAGAAAGTGGCATTTAAATTTCAGTGTCACAGATGTCACAAAGGTGGTCATAAAGCCTCCCAGCGCCGAGAACTATTGACGAACTCGAATAACGCAAACGTCGTGGGCAACGTTAGCCTATGCGCTTTGGCGGATCTGTCATTAGTCGACGGAACAAAGAAGGAAGCACTGAAAGTGGGAATTAGTGAGTCCCGCAGAGCATGGTGCATTGATAATGGCTGTTCAACACACATGTGTAGTGATAAAGAAGCCTTCCAAGACATTGATGACTCTATTGCTGGAAAAGTAGACCTCGCCAACAATGCATCGACGGAGATTAAGGGGAAAGGATCGGTATCGTTTACAGTGAACGTGATCTGGCACAGGAAGATGGGCCATTTGAATTATAGAGATTTGGAAAAAGGAATTTGGGAGAAATTAGCGAGTGGAATAAAAACAAAAAGTGATTTTAAAGACATATTTTGCGAGATTTGTGCAAAGGGGAAAATGACCCAACCTACATTTCCGAAGAAATCGAAAAGAAAGTCGGAAATTCTCGATATAATTCACTCAGATCTTTGTTGTCCAATGCGAACCGAATCGATCGGGGGATCGAATTTTTCGTTACCTTCATTGATGACGCGTCAAAATAGTGTGAAGTACGTTTCTTAAAAAATAAAAATGATGTCCTACAGGCATTTATTGAATTCAAAGCATTTGTTGAAAATCAATCAGGCATTCGAATAAAATAACTGCAGTCTGATAATGGCAGAGAGTACGTCAACAGAAACTTCGACACATTACTAAAAGAAAATGGAATTGGCCGGAGATTGTCATTTTCACATATGCCGGAGCAGAATGGAGTCACACAGAAGAAGAATCGAACGCTCTTGGACAAGACTCGGTGTTTACTTCTGCAATCTTCATTGTTCGAGCTCTCTCTAGGCAGGAGCTGTCAATACGGCAAATCATATTAGAAACCGTTGTCCAACGAGTCATCTCGAAGGAAAAACACCTTTCGAAATGTGGAAAGGAAATATTCCTGATGTCAGTCATCTGCTGCAACTCTTTCTTTGAAATGCGAGCCAGGAAAGGAAATATTCGAGGCAAGATCTAGAAAAGGATATTTCATCAGATATTCAGAGACGTCCACAGGGTACCGAGTCTGTTTACGTTCGGAGAGACGCGTTGAATTATCGAGAGACGTAAAATTTACCAGTACAAGAGTGATGTCATTGATGATGCAAAATCAGGATGAGCTGGAAATTTCGAACGAATTTGAGCCTGAGACAGTGGAGGTGGAGATTCGACCAAATCGAAACACACTCGTTGACCGAATCGCAATTCCAACTAGTGCTATGGTTGATCGAATCGAAGATACAACTTGTGCTTTCGTTGATCGAATCGAAGATCCAACAAGTGCTATCGAGGGTGAAATTCATCAAGGTATCAGAGTTCGAGTTCGCGGAGCTGGACGAACTCGCCTACTACGAACTGGACTTAGGGGGAAACCGAGAAAGTTGTTTCATGACATCAAAAAGTCAAACAATGACATAGAGTC
The DNA here is from genome assembly GCA_963942545.1 of Oxycera nigricornis. NCBI lineage: Eukaryota > Metazoa > Arthropoda > Insecta > Diptera > Stratiomyidae > Oxycera > Oxycera nigricornis. The sequence continues at coordinate 89,610,462 of OZ012660.1, read as the reverse complement.
TGGTCAAGTAGAAGAACAGGAAACAAATAACCAGCAAAATGATGGAAGCCATTTAACTAATGAAAGTTGTTTAGCTGAAATTCCAGTCGAAGTGGCGATCCGAGGGTCAGACGCTAACAAGTGGTGCAAAGCTATCGCAGATGAAATAGAGTCCATTTAGAAAAACGACACTTGGACATTGATCATCAGACCTGACGATCACGGTGTGATTGGAAGCAGGATCGTGTTGCGGAATAAGTACGGTAAGGATGGATTCTTAGAGCGTCGGAAAGCCCGCATAGTTGCTAAAGGATTCGCTCAGCGTCCAGGCGTGGATTTTGACGATACATTTGCTCTTGTATCAAGAATCGAATCAATTCGAGTCTTAATGGCAATTGTCGCCAAGAGAAACATGCACGTGGAACAATTGGACGTTACAACGGCGTATTTGAATGGAGTATTAAATGAAAAGATACTCATGGAACCACCAAAATATATTAAAAAGCGACTTGAGTTCCTGGTTAGTGTTAAGCAAGATGACTGTGAAATCGGGAGAAGTGCTTGGCAAATGCTCTTGGAGCTTCGAAACGGAGACAAAGTTTGTCTTCTCCACAAAGCTTCCTTTTGGATTACGCCAGGCAGGTCACTGCTGAAATGAACGTCTTTGCCAGATTTTGGGTGAATTTGGAGCCACAAAGTCAATGGTCGATCCTTGCATCTTCCAACAGGGTCAAGGACGCAATTTATTGTTAATAGCTTCTTATGTTGATGACATATTAGTTATTTCAGAGAATCGAGCCAGCATTCATGAGCTAACGAAATTCCCTTCAGGAAAATTAGAAATTAGACGCCTAGGACCTGTGAAATACTGCCTAGGAATAGCATTTATCAAAGTACCACCGGTATAGCTATGAGTCAGACGAACTACATCCGGGACATTTTGAATCGTTTTGGAATGTTCAATGCAAATGCGATCACTACTTCTTTGGATCCAAATTTGAAGCTGGTAGGTTGCTTGAATGACGACGGAAAATCAGATAGTTTTCCGTATCTTGAGCTGGTCGAGTCACTAATGTATATCGCTATGTACAAGGCCCGACATCGCATTTTCAGTAAGCTATTTGTGCCAGTTCAGCAACTGCTTCAATGCAAGTCATTGGAAGGCAGCAAAGCGAGTGCTTCGCTATTTAAAGAGAACTATGAATCTTGGTCTCAAGTATGTCAAGCCCGGAAAATCATTAAAAGGATATGTTGACGCCGATTGGGCGAATTGTCCAACAGATAGAAGGTCATCCACAGCCTATGCCTTCATCCTCGGAGGAAATCCTGTTGCGTGGGAGTCGCGAACGCAAAGAACCGTGGCTTTATCTTCAACAGAAGCTGAGTACATGGCTCTGACGGAAGCGGCCAAACAAGCCACAAATATGTACCGTTTCCTCAAGGAGCTAGAAGATATTAAAAGTGAAGAGGTTGTGATCTTATGCGACAATAATGGTGCGGAAAAGATCGCAGAGAACCCCGTCTTCCATAGTCGTACAAAACATATAGACTTTCGTCATCACTATGTTCGCGAAGTCTTGACAGTCGTGGATATTTCAAAATTGAACATGTTTTCACAGAAAATATGGCATCGGACATGTTAACGAAAGCAGTTCCAGCGCCGAAATTACAGAAGTGCTTACGCCTTCTTGGAATGTTCATCGATCAGAAAACAACTGACTGTCAGATCGAGGGGGAGAGTTAGAACGGTCTGCGTTATCGACTGTCACTCTGTTGATTAAATCGAGTGTATACAATCAGGCCACGAAACATTCGAAGTCTATGTAATATGTTTTCATATTTATTCCTTGTAAAAATATTCTTCATATCAGACGTATAATAAATCAAATAATAAATAATAATAGTATTTACCGTATTAAAATTATCCTCAATTTTTTTCAAGTGTTCATTAATTCGTGCCATACTGTACTATATATACTCAAGCTGTAGATAAAACAATTTTCTAGACATCCAACAATATTAAACTATTTTCAAGTTGCCTAGATCTAAAGATCTGCTTGGGCACATAAAACTGAATCATAAATGAGCGCAATTATGCTATTCTTGACTGCCTCGCAATTACCGTATAGCATCAAAAAAAAACTTTTGCGGTAGCCTCTTATTCCTACTTGTTCCACACTGTAGGAAAGTTTTATTTTTTGCCCTCATCAAAACGAACTCAATACACGTTTCACACAGAAAGTGGTAGTTTTTTTTTTGCTCGATTGAGAAGAAAAAGTTTTTCAATAGCATACTAGTATTCGATTTTCTGTTTTTGGCATTTCAATAATCCTGCATTAATTTTCTCTTTAGAAACATTCACCAGCATTGTGGAGGTAATTGTGCAGAAAAATTATGCCATAAAGTTGTTGGAAAGAGCATGAATTCATTTTGGTTTGGTTTTTATGAGCAACTAAACACCTATTTGCAAGTACGCAATGGGTTAAGTTGCTTTGGAAAGTTGTTGATGCTTGAAATTGCTGAATGAATAGAGAAGTGTTAAGGCCTTGGATTTTTTAGCTGAAATTTTGAATAATGATCATCTACAGAAAATTGTTTGAAAGATATTTTTTTTATGAAAAAGCTTGAACTTTGTTTCAATAAAAATAAAAGCAGATTTTTTTTTATTTCCCAGTATATGGGAAGTTCTTGGAACCGCCTCGAAAATCGGAATTGAAATTTTCAACACATCTCTACCTTTTGAGGCCTTTAAATTATATTCAAAGTGTATTTAGAAAGAATTATGTACGTATGTATGTATTTGTGTGTACGGACGTACGTGCGTTCGAGGAAATATTTTTTCTACGTGCATAACTCACGTAAACATAGTTACATCGAATTCGTTGAGGTGTCAATTGAAGCATTCTTGCAATCTTAAGATTGCTGGTTAGTTTTTGTGACACTTCAGTCGGGGGTTCATTGTTTTCACCCCTCTAAGTTCATTTCTTTCATGCTCTATATCTCGCGAACCAAATATAGGATTTGCATCACTACAATGGCAATCGCCGCGTTTCAACATTTGCGTGATTCTGCCGGAATTTAAAAAAAAATGTTGATGTCGTTTTTTTCATTTAATAGAAAAAAGATGCAGAAAATTAGTGTTTTCTTCATCAAAAGTAAATTTTTAACCTGCTAAGCCCAAAAACAATTTTTCTGAAAAAATCAGTAACACATTTTTTCATGGCAATATAAAAGATTAAATAAAAAATAAAAAATTATTAAAGCTCACCATGTAAAAAGTCTTCATACGAATGATATGACCTGATATCTCCTTTTCTCAAGACAATGTTGTTTCATTAATCAAAGCTGATTAATATTTAAACAATTTGACCAGATTTTCGATAGTTTTCACAGTACCGAGTTTTCATTTTAATGAAAAATCTACTCAAAATTTTGTTACAATTAAATTTGCATTTGTGGTAATGAACGCGTAAAATGTTTTGTAATTAATACTTTGCAAGATCATATGCTTTAAAAAGCTTTCATCAAATAAAACAATCTAGTTTTTAATAGTTTTGTTCTTAAGTGTTCAAAAGATTTCAATTACTTCCTCCCTCATCATTCAATACTTTTCATGTTTTACATCCGATTAAACTGATTATCGACTGCATATTTAATGTTTTTCAAGACCAACTGCACAATAAGAAACAATCATTAGTCTCATTAATGTAAAATCGTTAAAAAATACAAGTTTTGAATGCAACTACTCAAAATGGCCATCACATGACAAAATCTCTTCAGTCTGGGTAATAACAAAAACTGCATTCATTTTCGCTAGCGTCCTTTTGTCTTTCAAGCGTTGCTATGAAAATAACAAATAACGTAGAAAAGGATTTGTAACCCGCCATAAAACCGCTAGCCATGTTCTTTACTAGTTTATTTCATCAACAAAGTTAAATTGAATCTAGGTGTGTTTTGATTTGCTCAGTAAGAAGATGATTACCTTTTGTAAATATTGTTTATTGTAGCATGTTTTCATATTATACTATTGAAATAACATTAAATTATCCAAAGTTAAAGGCTTTATTTTTTAGATAAAAATGTTGGCATATACTTTTTTTCAACGTTGGGAGGTGGAAATCTTCAAAAGATACCGATCAGCTCCTGCCTCTTGGCATGCCGGAATTCTACCGACTAAAATCACCTCCGTCTCCTTCAATTACTCTCTTCCATCAATTTTTTGTAATTTTCCGTATTTAAATTTCAGTACATAGTACTTCCTAGACGATAAAAATCGGTATAAGGGATAGAAACAAATTTGTAAATTTTAGTATCCTTTTAGTTACATTAATAGTTTAGACCATATATTTATAAATTATTTCATTCTGACTGCACGTTTGGCTTTGACTTTAGTGAAGCTGATTGTACTTGTAACTTACTTCGAGTGTTGGTCCTGAAGGAGATATTTTTTTTGTGTCGTTTTAAAGGAAGTTTGGTTCGCAATGTTTTAATTCTTGTCCGGTAGTGTATTGTAAACGTTAGCTGCTTTGTTGAAGCGGTTTTCATTTAGTCGATCAGTTCTACCAAATACGATAGCTATATTATTCATGTTTCTCATTCTGTAAGTGTTTTTCCCCTCAATTCTATCTAATTTCACAGTGGTGTATTCATTACGGTGTAAATTTTTAAATTCCCAGTATATGGGAAGTTCTTGTAATCGACTCGAAAATCGAAATTGAAATTTTCAATATATCTTTACGTTTTGAGGTCTTTAGAGTATATTTTATGTGTTTTTAGAAAGAAGTATGTATGTGTGTGTGTGTGTGTTTGTGTGTGTGTGTGTACGTACGTACGTCCGTACGTACGTATGTGCGTTCGTGGACAGTTTTTTCGAAGAGCGTAACTCACGTAAACAAAGTCGTATCGCCTTTGTTAAGGTGTCAATCGAAGCGTCTTTGAAATCTTAAGAGCTGATTAGTTTTTGAGAAACTTCGGTCGGGGGCGTTTGCTGTTTTGCCCGTTTGAAGGTCATTTCTGTCATGCGTTATATCTCGCGAACCAAACATACGATTTGCATGATCAAGGTGTCAATCGACGCGTATTAACATGTTTGTGATTCTATCAAGTCTCAAAAAATTCGTTGGAGGTGTTTTTTAATTTTAAAAAAAAAATGCAAAAAATAGTGTTTTTTTCAAAAACAATAAATTTTTAACCTTATTGTCAAGTCCAAGTAATCAAAATTTGTATAATTTACATACTCCAAACAGTTTGAATAAAAATGTCATCAAAATTTTCACTCATGATTACAAAAAAGTCAAATAAAAAATTAAAAATTAATAACAGTCATCATGCTCTTCAAGGTCATTTCTGTCATGCGTTATATCTCGCGAATCAAACATAGGATTTGCATCGCTGAGGTGTCATTGTACGCGTATTAATATTTTTGTAAATCTGTCGCATTTTTCAAAAAAAATTTCGAGCGGTTTTTTAATGTAAGAAAAAAAAGTGCAAAAAATTAGGTTTTTTCATAAACAATAAATTTTTAAGCGATAAAAAGTAATCAATGTTTATAAAATTTATATATTGTAAATAATGTTTGTAAAAACACCATCAAAACTTTTCCCCATGATAACGTGAAAAATTAAATTAAAAATAAAAAATCATTAAAACTCATCAAGATTTTCAAGGTCATTTTTATCATTCACTATATCTCACGAACCAGATATTATATTTGGATCATTAAGGTGTCAGTTCACGTGCATTATCATTTTTGTGAAGTTTGCAACAATATAAAAATTCGTTTCAGCCGTTTTTTAATTTAATAGAAGAAAATGCGAAAAATTATGGTTTTTTTTTATAAAAAATATTTTTTAACCTGATTTGCACCGCACAGTGACACCAGTTTATAAAATTTATACATTCTCATTAGTTTTTGAAGAGATACCGGCAAAACTTTCTTCCATGATTATGAAAAAAAAAACTAAATTAAAAATAAAAAAATCATTCAAAGTTACCATGTAAAGAGGGTTCATACGAATGCTATTACTTTATATCCTTTATTCTAAAAAAAAAAATGTTGTAAATTCAATCAAAGTTTTAAAATATTTGCATAATTGAGCAGCTTTTTAATAGTTTTTATAGTCTTCTAATTAAGAAAAACTGCTTAAATTTTGAAAACCAACAAAAATTTTGAAGATCAAAAAGGCCCCCCACCAATTGATCCGCGTGAATATTCATCGACAAAACACCTTACGTAATCAATGGACCCTCCCGTAGACGATATGATTCATATTAACTTATTCCTGTTACTGCTTTGAATACCTCTCATTGTTGTAATGTTGTTGATGTTTATGTAGATATTACTGTTCCCAGTGTGACCGTGTGGACCTCAAGGGTCGCACCTCGCGGCTTGTTATGTATGAATTTAGCTCTTTTCAAGGAAATCAAGCTTAGCAAATTCAATTCTTGGGCTGTTTTGTAAACTTCCCTCGTTGCAGGTGGCATAAATGGTTTCAACGTCATGGTTACTAGTCTGGAGATGATCAAGAGGTTACCTTTAGAAGTTTTATTCCAATTCAAAATGCCGTAAGAAATTTTGGAAAGGAGATGCGCATACATAATTTGGATTTTTTTCGGAAAGAAGTAGAAGCGACGTAGAAGTCCAATGAAGACAGCCAGTTTTTTCCTTAGATCATTTATGTGTGAAGTCCCATGTTAGTTTCTCGTCTCTTAGAAGTCCTAAATATTTTATTTGTTCTACTCTCTGGAGGGTCGTGTCATTGATTTTTACGTGTGGTTGTATGTCTGTATTGTTCTTTTGTTTGCAAATAATAGATTTTGTTTTGCCCGCATTTATTGCCAATCTACATTGCCAATACCAATACTTGTCCAGGTCAGTATTTACTTTTTGTTCAATTTCGAGATTAGTTTTACCTGAGTATACGTCATCTGCGTACATAACCAAAGACTTTAAACTGTATTTATGAAGTAAGTTGATTCTTAAAGTTCCATATTGGTTCTATTAAAAACAGTCCCAGGTGTTGAACTTTTATACTCTATAGCAGCTTCAACCATAAACGAAACATCAAAAATCTTTATAATGTTTGACTTCTGAATATTTAAAACACATAAAAATGTGTCATTTTTTTTTCTTCAGCTGCAAAAATAAATTTTTATTTTCCGTATTCAGATTTTATCATTAAGAACCTACCTTGCGTGAACGACAGACGAATTTCATTTGGTAAAGAGATTGCGCACAGAATCCTTCCTTGTAAAAATGGATGTCATCAACAAGTAAAGAACCTATTTGCATCCCTGATTAAGAATTTTCACAATAATTTCAGCATGTCTGCATGCTTTTTGTACTGTACTATTAAGGTGCATTCGTAATTAAGCCTTGCAAGGTAAGTGGCACTGCAACTGAATATGCGCTACGTTCCTTCTGGGACTTATTCAACCTCGGCATCTGGATGTTAACATGCCAGTGCTGCTCGGGAGCAGTAAAGTTTAAAGTTTAAGAGGGTGAGGTAGATAAGTTGACATATTTAATTCAAGCACTTTTCATATGAAAACTTTTGCAGATACTATGATACATGCACTTGCTTCTAGTGGGTAGTAGTTAGGAGTGTCTTGTTAGTTGGTACCTTAAATATTTTAGTCCTTTTAGTTCGTGTTCTTGAGAATATCCTATATGTTTGTACATTAGTGACAATTTTTCTTCTACGTGCAAGTTTTCATTGAATTATGTTAACTATTAGCTATTTGATTCATAAATCCTCAGTACGAAACTTGGAGCTATTTGTTACGGTCACTTTTAAAAAATGGTCTTGTTGGCTATTATTAAATATTTTACCTGCCATCATGTACTTGGAATACGTGTTTTCATATTGACAAACCAAGTAATAAATTTATAAATGTGATGTTTGTTCAATACTGTGAATGAATATAGATTAAAACGACTTTAATCATATTCAAAGAAACCGAATTAAAAATAAAGCAATACGACACACTAACACAATATTAGTCATTTTGTGCTACATTGTTGTCATTTATTGTTATAATTTCTAAATATTACATATACTTTGCTTGGAAAAGTCTTTATTTACGAAGAACTACAAAGTAATAGTGACATAAAATATTCATCAATAAAAGCGTTAAATTCGCAAAAAAAATTTCCTTACTTTTTGATTCACAGGGTGAGCATAAAGTACCATAAACATTTCACTGCGACATCTTACAGCACGGTTCTAACTTTATAAGTACCGGCAGTGGCGTTTTTGACATCGTCATAGGAAAGAAAATATTCATTGTCAAAGTTTATGTAAAAATTTGAATAAAATTCTTCGTTGGAAGAATTCGTTTCAAAATTCCCTAAAAAAATAGATTTAACAATTTCGTTTTGGAGACAAACTTCAACGATTCAATTCAGTATCAGATTTTTCAAACTCCTAAGATTTTTTCCAAACAGTGGTTGTATTCAATACACTGACCAAATCCAAAACACTTGACACTGTCCCCAAAATTTTAACATGCAAAGTAAAGAACTCAATCAAGAGCCAAAAAATAGACACATCTTCAGGTTGAAACAATATCCGGAACATGCACCTAGGTCTCGTACACAAAAAAGGTGACAAATAAACCTGACGTGGAACTTGTATTTTCAGAGACTATGTTAGATAGAAATAGACATAGGCATAGGAAATCAAGCGGACAACAACTGGAGTAAGATGGCTCAAAGGACAACAACAATGGCAGTCGTTTGAGAAGGCCTATGCCAAGAAGCACACTGAAATAAAAGAGATTCAATGGAATAGAAAAACTACAATAAATAAGCTATTTGTCTACTCAGTCTCAGAATAAAATACTTATCTATTTGATGTAGGTAATTACACAAGGAATACAGTTAAATATAATGATTATTTTTTTCCTAAATTTGTTGCATATCTTTTATTTAGAGGTCCAAACAATTAAACATCGTTGTAAACGTTATGGCACCGATATCTTTTAAAACCCAGGCGTGAAACACAGTTTGGCAGCTGTTAGCTCTTCTTCCTTGACATCCCTTTATAAAGTCCCTTGATAGTGGCTAGTTAGTATGACTTTGAAAACTGTATAAATCAATCACTATTCGCGAACTTTCCTTTGCATATGTACAGCTTCCCTGCAGCGGTAGGCTATTGTGTGAGAGAATTCTATCGTTAGCTTCAACTGTTAGCTGTTGATGGACAGAAAATATTGAAGCCAACCATTTGCAAGCTTGCAGTTGCTAATGCTTGTAGATAACCATGACATTTCGCTTAATTTATACCATCCATAAATCTCAGTAGTAACTTTTCGATTTTGTGATTGCCAGCGAGACTTTCAGCGGAAGTTTTCAATGAACTGAAAGAGTCATACTCAAATTTTAAAATGTGTATTGTGTAGTTTTTTTGGACCCAGCCATATTATTTTTGCTCCTGTTCCTATCGAATGTTTGACAATATTCTGTAATATATATAATTTTAAAAATATTTTTAAACATCATGGCAATTAGGAAGGGGGCGTGGTTTCGGGATAACGAATGGCTTCCTCTTCAGGTGCTGTCATATGCCACTCGTTATCAGACAACACGACCACGGGTTAGGCTTGTTGATGGGTTAAGCTCGTTACGACAGCACCTGAAGAGGAAGCCATTCGTTATCCCGAAACCACGCTCCCTACCTAATTATGGCACCAACCATTAATCTGGAACAAAAGAACCTCCATTAATGTGCAAAAATAGTGTTAGCACGTTGCTAACCAAACAAAAAAGCACACTAGTAGGCGATTTGTCTTGACTAGAAACCGAGGTTCAAATCCAATAAGAATCATTTCAAATTGCAACGTATGCACAATATACGAACGAAAAAATATTGACAGTCGTTATACTTCGCAGATGCAAAGATTAAAATAGCTGAAATATAACGAGCTTAACCCATCAACAAGCCTAACCCGTGGTCGTGTTGTCTGATAACGAGTGGCATATGACAGCACCTGAAGAGGAAGCCATTCGTTATCCCGAAACCACGCTCCCTACCTAATTATGGCACCAACCATTAATCTGGAACAAAAGAACCTCCATTAATGTGCAAAAATAGTGTTAGCACGTTGCTAACCAAACAAAAAAGCACACTAGTAGGCGATTTGTCTCGACTAGAAACCGAGGTTCAAATCCAATAAGAATCATTTCAAATTGCAACGTATGCACAATATACGAACGAAAAAATATTGACAGTCGTTATACTTCGCAGATGCAAAGATTAAAATAGCTGAAATATAACGAGCTTAACCCATCAACAAGCCTAACCCGTGGTCGTGTTGTCTGATAACGAGTGGCATATGACAGCACCTGAAGAGGAAGCCATTCGTTATCCCGAAACCACGCTCCCTACCTAATTATGGCACCAACCATTAATCTGGAACAAAAGAACCTCCATTAATGTGCAAAAATAGTGTTAGCACGTTGCTAACCAAACAAAAAAAGCACACTAGTAGGCGATTTATCTCGACTAGAAACCGAGGTTCAAATCCAATAAGAATCATCATGGCAATGTCCACGAGTTTGGGATAAAAGTAAACATATGTAAAAAATTCAATACAAAGTTTAAAGCATTGTGTAATATTGAATGTCCTATTAGCACTACTTATCGGCATTTTAAATCACCAAATAATCATGTAAAATTTACCAGTTATAATTTTTTAAGATAAACTCCTTCGTTCTTGGCAAATACGAGGAGTTTTTAAATTATGAGCATCATATTTTATATGAAATAAGTGTGAAAGATAGGATATGATGGCTGTGGAAAGTCACGAATAAATGTGAAGATTTTGGCACTTATACCAGTACTGATTCACGTTATGTTTTTGAAATAAATTAATAGAAGAATTGAAGCCTAATCTTCTGAGAAAGACTATAAAAATATATAAATACAAGTGAAATGATATATGCTCATACATTTTGCTGGCATGTAAAATACGTTGAAGCATATATAGGGAAACATTTTTCCCCTCCGAATAAGGTTCAAAAGTAAATGATGTGACTTTGACTGTAAAACACAATGCTTGTTTCCAATAAGTCCTCAAGTGGGAAATAAGAAAAAAGCACGAGAGGAATTGTAAAGAAAAATGCATACAGTCAATATCAAAAAAAAAAATCATTCGCATTGAATTGTGAGGCATGTGATTGTAAAAAGGGTAATCGCAAAACATCAGAAGACTTGTGGCCAACTACAATTATATTTTATTGACTGATAATACAAACTCCCTTTTTCGGGTACCATTGGCAAGCTGCACTACCAGCTGTGGTGAATCAATATATTTTTAAAGCTTATGTTGAAATCTATTCATGCTTTGGTATTTCAAATATTGTAACTAGTAGCACCCAAGCAATGCGACTTTCAGTACAAAAATAGCTCCCAAAATTTCCTCCAGTCGCTCCAACAATGGAAGAAGTAGCTTTTCAAAGGGAACATTTCAACTGAAAATAAATGAGAAAACATTTGCTGCAGGTGCTACAGCTTTACAGCTTCATATTCCTACACCTCGTCCGTGAAACACTTTTGCAATTAAATATCAAGTAAATGCTCCATTTAACATCTCCCACCGAGTTTTACTTGGCGAGATACTGGTGCCCTTCTTGTTTGAAAGACATGAACGAAGATTGCGAAGTCCTTTGCCAACAAATAGAGCTCTCTAATGGGGAAAACAAATAGCACGAACCAATTCTCTGTGAAAATATTCTGAATGATTTGTTACGAGTCTTAGTGATTCTCTGAAAAGTGGTTCATGAAGTGTTCGCTGCTATTCAGCACGAGGTGATATATTTGAGCATATTAAAGAAATAGCACTTTTTAACATTAAACGTTTGGAATCGTTTACGATAAAGAACGTGGAAATTGATCACTGAGATCAATGTTACAAATTGATTGCTGAATAAATGAGGGTCACTGCCGTTGACTTCAGTACTGTTTTAGAATCTGAAAAAGTAATTTTGTAAGAAAACAACCTCTTTGGTGCATTCTAGCTTAATTATAATTCACCTTCTGCGTAAAAACAAAAGGAAAATACTCTGGAATTTGTCAGAGCTAGGAAACTTAAAGTTACTTTAACCTTCCGGAAAACATATAAGATTTCACAAAAATATGCTTAAAAATCATTAAAAAAGCAAACGATATGTTTGATTTTCACATCTTGGTCAAAAAAAACTTTACTTGACACTTATTCACTAACGGATTAGAATTTTTTTTCATCTATTTTTTATGTTATAATAATCTCAATTTTTAGTTTGAGATTAAAATTAAAACACTTCCCAGTCTTTCTGCAATTCAAGTTAGTCACTTAAATGGACTAGAATATGTTAATCCAAAAATGAGTCTCAATTTCTCAATATCGACTATATATTGGTTAAGCAATCTCTCTCTGTCTTCTGATTATTTTTTCAACAAGCAATAATATCCAGCTCATTTGAAAAATAAGTTAGTTTAAAGAAGAAGTATCAACAATATTTAATGCTTATGATGCCATATTAAATTATGGATAGGTCGTATATGCAAAAGATAGTCAAGTAAAAAAAATTTTTAGTGGGAATTTTGATTATTCAACCTTTATGTGATATTAAATGAGCTGGCCATTGATTGTTTTAATTTTGTTATTTTCTTAACTTGAAAAATTCCAAAATATTCCATAGTATTGTTTAATAAATGACACCAATAGTTTTTCTGTGGTAGCAAAAAAAACGCGTTAGTTGATTGTAAAGATATGAATTTGTTTCTTTACCTTCTGAAGTAGCAATATAAAAAACAATCATCTGGATGATGGCGGCGGCTTAACAAACAGCCAGATTTCAATTCAACACGTAAATAGAATTAGGTTAAAGTTGACCAACAATTTTAAAAAGGGAAATGTGACTATATTTAATCACTGGAAAATGTTGTTTTCATATTCTTACTTTTCTTACATATAATATATATATCCAAGCATAAATCAAAAGAAGAGGGGAACCATAATCGTACTAGTCCCATAATAATCCTCACAACTGCGTAAATGCTAAACATGCCACAAAATCGAATTTGACAATATATGATTGAATTTTCGTTGCATATTATACTATATTTCTAGAGAGAGAAAATATTGTTCAGATTCTTATTAATTTATGAAATAATTATGATTGCTCGGCTTTGATATTTGTACATCTACAGTGGGTAAAAAAAAGTTAAGGCGCGACGCACCCAGCGAGAAAAGTTTTAACTTTTTAACTTCCCAGTATATGGGAAGTTCTTGTAATCGCCTCGAAAATCGAAATTGAAATTTTCAACATTTCTTTACGTTTTGAGGTCTATAGAGTATATATAAAGTGTTTTTAGAAAGGGAGATGTATGTGTGTGTGTGTGTGTGTGTGTACGTACGTACGTGTGTACGTTCGTGGACACTTTTTTCTACGAGCATAACTCACGTAAACAAAGTCCGATCGACTTGGTTGAGGTGTCAATCGAAGCGTCTTTGTAATTTTAAGAGCTGTTTAGTTTTTGGGATACTTCGTTCGGGGGGGTTTGCTGTTTTGACCCTTTGAAGGTCATTTCTGTCAAGCGTTATATCTCGCGAACAAAACAAACGATTTGCATGATAAAGGTGTCAATCGACGCGTATTAACATTCGTGTGAATCTATCAAATTTTTAAAAAAAATCGTTGGAGCCGTTTTTTAATTTAAGAAAAAAAAGTGCAAAAAATTAGAGTTTTTTTCATAAACATTAAATTTTTAACCTGATTTGCGTAATTTCGTAGACAATGTTTATAAAATTTATATACTCCAAACAAATTGTGTAGAAACACCATCAAATATTTTTTTCATGATTACGTAAAAAATTAAATACAAAATAAAAAATTATTAACAGTCATCATGATTTTCAAGGTCATTTTTATCATTCACTATATCTCACGAACCAGATATAATATTTGCATCATTAAGGTGTCAGTTGTCGTGTATTAATATCTTTGTGAAGTTTTTAACATTATAAAAATTCGTTTCAGCTTTTTTTTAATTTAATAGCAGAAAATGCAAAAAATTATAGTTTTTTTCATAAAAAATATTTTTTAACCTGATTTGCACAGCACAGTAATACCTGTTTATAAAATGTATACATTCTTATCAGGTTTTGAAGAGAAACTGGCAAAATTTTCTTCCTTGATTATGAAAAAAACTAAATGAAAAATGAAAAATCATTCAAAGTTACCATTTAAAGAGGGTTCATACGAATGCTTTTACTTTATTTTTTTATTCTAAAAAATTGTTGTAAATTCAATCAAAGTTTTAAAATATTTGCATAATTTGAGCAGATTTTAAATAGTTTTTATAGTCTTTTAATTAAAAAAAAAATGCTTAAATTTTTAAAAGCAACAAAAATTTTCAAGACCAAAAAGGCCCCCACCGATTGATCCGCGTGAATATTCAATCTGTCCTCATCGACCGAAAACCTTACGTAATTAATGGACCCTCCCGTAGACGATATGATTCATATTAACTCATTCCTGTTACTGCTATTAATACCTCTCATTGTTGTAATGTTGTTGATGTTTATGTAGATATTACTGGGAAGTTGACCGTGTGGACCTCAAGGGTCGCACCTCGCGGCTTGTTAGTGATATTTTTATCGAGAATGTTTTTATTTTCACGTTATGTCAGGAGATTGGAAGGTATATTTCAGTCACATAACAAAAAAATCACCAACAATTTTTAAACATAATAAACAAGCCGCGAGGTGCGACCCTTGAGGTCCACACGGTCAACTTCCCATTAATATCTACATAAACATCAACAACATTACAACAATGAGAGGTATTCATAGCAGTAACAGGAATGAGTTAATATGAGTCATATCGTCTACGAGAGGGTCCATTGATTACGTAAGATTTTTGGTCGATGAGGACAGATCGAATATTCACGCGGATCAATCGGTGGGGGCCTTTTTGGTCTTGAAAAATTTTGTTGGTTTTCAAAATTTAAGCAGTTTTTTTAATTAAAAGACTATAAAAACTATTAATACTCTGCTCACATTATGCAAATATTTTAAAACTTTGTTCGAATTTACAATATTTTTTTTAGAATAAAAGATATAAAGTAATATCATTCGAATATACCCTCTTTACATGGTAACTTTGAATGATTTTTTATTTTTAAATTTAGTTTTTTTCATAATCATGAAAGAAAATTTTGCCGGTGTCTCTTCAAAAACTGATAAGAATGTATAAATTTTATAAACTGGTATCACTGTGCTGTGCAAATCAGGTTAAAAAATGTTTTTTATGAAAAAACCTATAATTTTTCGCATTTTCTTCTATTAAATTAAAAAACGGTTGAAACGAATTTTTATAATGTTAAAATCTTCACAAAAATGTTAATACACGTCGACTGAGACCTTACTGATGCAAATATTATATCTGGTTCGTGAGATATAGGGAATGATAAAAATGATCATGAAGACTTTTAATGATTTTTTAGTTTTAATTCAATTTTTTACGTATTCATGAGAAAAAGTTTCGATGGTGCTTTTACAAACATTGTTTGGAGTATAAAATTTTTATAAACATTGATTACTACATTTCGCAAATAAGGTTAAAAATTTATTGTTCATGAAAAAAACCTAATTTTTTGCACTTTTTTTCTTAAATTAAAAAACGGCCCCAACCATTTTTTTTAAAATTCGACAGATTCAGAAAAATATTAATTCGCGTCCACTGACATTCAAACGATGCAAATCGTATGTTTTGTTCGCGAGGTAGAACGCATGACAGAAACGACCTTGAAGATCAAGATGACTTTTAATGATTTTTTTATTTTTTAATTGATTTTTTTTTGTGATCATGAAAAAAATTTTAATGTCATTTTCATAAAAACTGTTTGGAGTATATAAATTATATAAACATTCATTAGTTGGAGTTGACAATGAGGTTAAAAATTTATTGTTTTTGGAAAAAAAACACAATTTTTTGAATTTTTATCTAAATAAAAAACGGCTCCAACAATTTTTTTACAAACTTGATAGAATTACATAAATGTTAATACAGTCGATTGAAACCTTGTTCAAAAAAATCGTACTTTTGGTTCGCGCGATATAACGCATGACAGAAATGACCTTCAAACGGGCAAAACAGCAAACCTCCGACCGAAGCGTCCCAAAAACTAATCAGCTCTTAAGATTGCAAAGACGCTTCGATTGACGCCTCAACGAAGTCGATACGACTTTGTTTACGTGAGTTATCGTCGTAGAAAAAAGTGTCCACGAACGTACGTACGTACGTACACACACACACATACATCTCCCTTTCTAAAAACACTTTATATATACTCTATAGACCTCAAAACGTAAAGATAAGTTGAAAATTTCAATTTCGATTTTCGAGGCGATTACAAGAACTTCCCATATACTGGGAAGTTAAAAATGCTTGTTTACCATCGAGAAACGACCCCAAAAAGTTAAGGCACGATATATTTTTATCTGAAATTATTTGTATTTTTTAGATTTATTTACTTTAAATTTTAAAAATTTACTCACTATAAATATTTTGTGGACTTTGCTTGCATACTTTTGACTTTCTGGAGGCGTTTCGGCATTGATTTGACCCACTTTTTGGAAACCGCTGGTGAAATATTTTCACATTCTTCAATAATGGTTGTTTTAAGTTAGTTTTTATTTTTTACTTTACGAATCGCAACTTTATTTTTTAAGTGGTACCATAGATGCTCTATGGGGTTTAAATTTTGGGACTGAGCAGGTGCTTTAATCATTTTTGGGCAGTTATAAATAGCCCAAAGTCGGCATTGCTCCGAGGTATGTTTGAGATCGTTATCCTGGTACGGACCAAAAGAGTTTAAAATCCCCATCTTTTCAGCGTTTTGTCTAATATTCCTTTTGACGGTATTTATATAGTAATGTTGATCCATCCTGCCATTTATAATTTCTTGGTTTCCAGGTCCAGGCGCCCTCATACAACCCTATAGAATAATGTTCCCACCGCCGGGTTTTACTGTGGGATGGGTAAGCTTGAAATTGAACTCAGTATTTGCTTTTCTCTAAACATACCACCTCCCATCAGATCCAAACAGGTTAATTTTTGTTTCGTCAACAAAACTAACCCTTTTCCAGAAGGACTTTGGTTTTTTACGTACTCTCTCGCGAAACGTAATGTTACCATCAAATTTTTCGCGCTAATGTACGGTTTTCGTCAGCAGAACCTTCCTTTAAAGCCAGACTTTTTTATAATATTTTGTACCGTCTGGGCAGACACTTCTTTTTTGAAGCTTTTTTTCACTTCATTGCGTAAAAATGGGGCACTTAATCTTGGATCCTTTTTAATTTCTTTCACAATCCATTTCTCTTTTCGCTCCGTTAGCATTTTTTGCCTTCCTGATCGAGGTTTTGCTTCGAATGATTTTGTTCTTTTATATGCTAATACAACGTTTCTGAAAGCATATTTCGATTTTTTTTACTAATACATAAATTTTACCATGAATTTTCTGTTTGCCAAAGCTGAACTATAATTTCCCGAACTTCTACACTTAATGGAATTCTCTTGGCACTCATTATTTACTCAATTTTAAAAAAAGTTTTTGATCATTTACTCAACTCAAATGGCTGATATTTCATGTAGCGAAAATTCCATGCAAATCTATCGTTGCATTTTTTTCAGAAAAATAAATTATTTGCAGAGTTCCTTAACTTTTTTTTGCGTTGTTTCTGATTGGAAAAGTATTTTCCCCCTATATTTATTAATTGTTGTGTGATTGATATTTTTTTTGGTATGTTACTGAAATATACCTCCCAATCTCCTGATATAGTGTGAAAATAAAAACATTCTCGATAAAAATATTACTGAAAAGTTAAAACTTTCCTCGCTGGGTGCATCGTGCCTTAACTGTTTTTACCCACTGTATGTACAATATATTTTTGATTATGGCTAAAGTGATTCTAATCAACTTCGTAAACATAACAAACAAACTATGGTCAAAAACTTTCCTATGTACGGTACTTTTCTTACAAAGAAACATCAACTACCATCTCACTTGTCTTCATTTTTCGAATCAAATGTTGCTTTCTTGTAAATTTGCTATTCGTTCCAAATAAAAGTGACATTCACAGAAAGAAATCAAAACAAAGTTGTGCTTGACTTCGCCGAAAAGAAAATTCCTAGCCCATTTTCGTATTGCCACCATGATATCATTTTTCATTATGTTTGAGAGCGTGCAAAACTATATGATGCGATAAAATTTCTCGGCACTTATTTACCGTAAGTATCTTATCGGCCACAGCAAAGAGCAAAAACAATCAAAGTGGATTGTGAAAAAAGTGCACAATAAGTTTTCTTCCTGCATCCGTCATAGAACTAAACCGACGCGACGTTAAGTTTATTGCCTTTTGAGCGGACAGGGAAGGGGTTGTCGCCGTTGTATCCTTGGCTATAATAGTTCACAGATAGTATTTGAAGATACGGTATCTGTTGTGCACAAAATCCTTTTCGAGCTTAAGTAATAAAGTGATTGCAGCCAGGAGAAAAGTTGCACGGTTTGTGCTTTATCGGCAACATAAAAACAAATTGCTTGCAATTGTCAAGTTTGTTTTGTAATTTATTACTTTCAATTTATTTGATTCTAGTATAGACAGAAAGATATGCTCCATCGAAAAATAAATAAACAAATCGAAAAAACAAATCATGATGATGTAATTAGTTACACATAGATAATCACGTAATGCCTTTCAATATCTTAATAACTTACGGACAAGATAAAATACCGATAAACTACGATCAAGTAACATTGATTCTTGTGTGGGATGGTAACTTTTGCTTCAAAACTGAAATTTCATCGATTCATTTGATTTGCCATAAGGGAACATTAGTAAATGTGCTAGTATGTATGCCTCATTGCTCAATACACTGTAACTAAAGCACGTTTAATAATTCTTGGCATCATTTGATCTAGAAAAGCATAAGCATTCACTGTTTTCTGGAAGAACTCGTGAATGTGCAATCACGTTTCTAATTTGAATCCCCATTACATTTTCCTGACAATGGATTCCAAAATATATGTGTAGAGATATTTTCTATAAATGGTCGTTTTCTTCTTTAAAACAAATAGTATCAAATGATCATTAGATAATTTAATGCATTGACGATGTACTTTTGTTCTAAAAATGTTTAAAATTGTAAATTGACCATATCGCCGAACTTATTAAACTTAATTGTAAATTCCGTAATTAAATACCTGAAAGTAATAATGACCTAAACTGTAATATATACATATGAATATTATGTGAAACATATATTTTTCTGTCCATTAAAAAGAAATCTAACTATTCTCAGTGTAATCTTTCTGGTACTAAGGACGTCTAAAAACATTTGTTCATAGACATCGAGAATTTCGTTTGACGGGGTCCTGTCTTGACCTTCATTGATTAGCCGTAATTATTGCTTGTTAACAAGACAACTTGCTCAGAAGATATTATAATCAAATAGTATAATATTCTCATTTGAAATAGAATTAGTCAACGAAGTTTACCACAAATCGTATATTATTTGATCTTTTTTCAATTCGATCTAGAATTCATGAAAATTGCATCAATAATACATAACAAGGATACTGAAAAAATATTTCGGTCATTCTATAATAATGAAGATGGAATGAAAAAGATATGAATGAATGATACCCAAGGAATAAGAATGCTTCGAGCACCTGCTTAATGAATTTGGACAAAACAAAACGCCTTGCTTCGGAAAAATTAAGAGAAACCCAACTTTTTCGAGGCTCAAAGTTTAATTTTTCTGAAATGAAAATAATTACATGACAGTAATTTTTACATAAATATTTAAAAAACAATACATCGAGTAGAATGAGTCCATGTTAGTCATATTAATCGTATCATCCTCTCATTTATTACAAATATTTACTATAATATATATATATATATATACATATACATACATACATACATACATATATATACATATATATATAAATTATAAATAATAGTAATTATTAAGAACAGTAATTATTTATAAAAACAAATTATGGCCTTTTTATTCACCCCATAATTTGTTTTTATAAATAATTACTGTTATTAATAATTACTATTATTTATAATTATTGTTCTAAACTATTATAATAACTTTCACTATTTTTATTCTTTTTATCTAGCCATATAAGATTTGGTAGAGGAAGACGCCTCCACCATCTGGTCGTCCTCTACCAAAACCTCAACATTATCGTCCCCCTTCTTGTCTTTCTCCTCGTCCTCCTCCTCGCCCCCCTTCTTCCACCTTCTGGTGCTCCAGGTCGTCCTGCATCTCGGCCCCGGAATTCACAACCATTATTGAGAGTATTTAATTATTATCAATAATAATCATTCGTTATTAAGAAAGTTTGATCGTTCCTGCATATTTATAACTGACTTTATATTTACAATATCAAATTACAACTAATAATATTTGATTGTTATTAACAATATCAAATTATTTGTAACAATATATACTTATTAAGTGGATTAGCGTCACTACTCCCATTTTCCAAAACCTGACAATATAATAAGTTTGGAATTCTATAATTTAATCTTGATTCTTAACTTCCCAGTATATATGAAGTACTTGTAATCGCCTCGAAAATCGAAATTGAAATTTTCAACATATCTTTGTGTGTTTTTAGAAGGAAGTATGTATGTGTGTGTGTGTGTATGTACGTACGTACGTACGTGCGTTCGCGGACAGTTTTTCTACGAACATAACTCACGTAAACAAAGTCGTATCGACTTCGTTAAGGTGTCAATCGAAGCACCTTTGCAATTTTAAGAGCTGATTAGTTTTTGGGATATTTCGGTTAGGGGATTTTACTGTTTTCACCCCATGAAGGTCAACCCTGTCATGCGCTATATCTCGCGAACCAAACGTACGATTTGCTTTGTCAAGGTGTCAATCGACGCGCATTAATATTTACGTGATCCTAAAGAAATCGTTTGAGCTGTTTTTTAATTGTTTGAGAAAAAAATGCAAAAAATTGGAGTTTTTTTCAAAAACATCAAATTTTTAATCTGATTCTCAAGACGCAGTAATCAATGTTTATATAATTTATACTTTCCAAACAAATTTTGTAAAAAACCAATAAATTTTTTTTATGATTACAAAAAAATTAAATTAAAAATGAAAAATCATTAAAAGTCATCATGTCCTTCATGGTCATTTATGTCAATCATTATACCTCGAGAACCAAATATAATCTTTGCATCATTAAGAAGTCAATCAACGCGTTTTAACATTTTAATGATTTTTTTTAAATTTAAAAAAAAATCTTTGTAGCCGTTTTTTTAATTTAATAAAAAAATATTGAAAATTAGTGTTTTCTTCATTAAAAAATTAATTAATTAATATTTTATAAAATTAACATCGTATTAATAAATGTCTATAAAATTTATAAACTTTTATCAATTTCTGTAGAGACTAGCAAAATATTTTCTCATGATTTCAAAACAAATTGAATAAAAAATAAAAAAAATCATTCAAAGTCACCATGCAAAAAGAGTTCATACGAATTTTTATACCTTAAATTTCTTATTCTAAAGACATTGCTGTAAAGTCAATCATAGTTTATTATTATTTGCATAATTTCCGGAGATTTTTAATAGTCTTCACAGAACCGTGTTTTAACTTTAATGAAAAAACTGCTTAAATTTTGAAAACCAATACAAATCAAATCAAGTTTGCAATTGTGGTAATCAACGTTTTGAATGGTAAAATGTTTTGTAGTCAACACTTTTTGAGATCATATGCTTTGAAAAGCGTTCATCAAATAAAAAATTGTAGTTTTTAAGAGTTTTGTTCTTTAGTATTCGTAAAATTTTAGTTACTTACGCCATCATTTGTAATACATATATTTTACTTTTTACATGCAATTGAACCTATTTTTGACTGCGTAATCAATGTTTCTCAAAATCAACAGAAAATAAGAAATAATTATTAGTTTCATTGATGTAAAATCGTGAAAAAATACAAATTCAGTGATTATGCCGAAGTGCTAGCAGTTTTGACCGCAACTATTCAAAATGGCCATCACGCGACAAACTCTCTTCAGTTGTCGTAAAAACAAAAACTGCATTCATTTTTGCTAGCGCTGTTTTGTCCCTCAAGCATCGATATGAAAATAACAAATAACGTGGAAAAGGCTTTGTAACCTGTCCCCCCTCTGATTGATCCACGTGAATATTAAAACAAACCGATCCACGAAAATTTTTACGTAATCAATTGACGCTAGCGTAGATGATACGATTAATATTAAGTCATTCCAATAACTTTTATGAGAGGTACATTTTTATTATTAAAAGTAGTATTATTTGCATAATTATTATTGTGTTTAATATTTTTAATAGTTATGTAAATATTACTGGGAATTTGTCCGTGTGGACCTCAAGGGTTACACCTCGCGGCTTGTTTTTGAATAACATTTTTTACAACTTTCATCAAAATTTTGCTAAAACGCACAATAATAATAATATTACTATGAATGTATTTGCGATCTGCACGCATTAACAGTGCATTTCAACAGTTTCAAAATTAAGAATTTTTTTGAATTTTTTTTTTTAGTTTTTTTGTTCTCACAAAAATAGGGCTTAACCGATTTTGCTGAAAAAAACATTCAGTTTTAAATTTTGTAATTACTCGTCGAATGAAACCAGTCAATGTGATCTTTGGTTCTTGAGATAATCGAGACGAAAAATAACTCCGAACGTACATACGCACAATCGCATATACGTACATACACACCCACAGACATCTCTCTAAAAATGATGGCTTTGGATTCTAGAAACCTGAAAACGTGGAGATATGTCAAAATTTTGGATTCGCAAAATCGACCTAATTACAATAACTTCCCACTGAGAAGTTAAAAATAGAAGGAAAGTAAAGTTTGGAATTTTAATTATTAAAATTAAAAAGCCCTACATTCTTTGTACCTATTGAAAAGTATGCCAAACTATAAAAATAATGTATGTAATGTATCATGATTCTAAGTGAAATTGCATAATATTATTCGAATAAACTCCTTATTCATAACTATTAAGGCGTTACTCCACAGTAGAAATTTCAAAATGTCGATTTTATTTTTATTTGCTTAAAAAATCTTTTGAACCCTCTAGTACAAGAAACAAACGGTTTCATATCTGCCAGAAATCGTTTTCATTGAAATTTTGAGCTCTTTCTCGACCTTTTCCGGCTGCTTCGAAACGACTACCTACGGTAAATACGACACCTGCTCGCCGGGTACAGCATTATGTCTTACCATTTGATTTATAACTTCTCTAATACACTACTAGATGTTCTTAGAAACATTTTCAAAGAGGTTGAACATGTGATATTGAGAGAAGACGTAAAGTAAAGTCAAGTCAAAACGCGTTTTTTTTCAAATCGGCACCCAGCATTACTCAAATAATTTTCTATTTTTACACTCCAAATTAATATCACATCTTTAAAACAACATTTCGCATAAAAATGCGTAGCCAATTTTTGATAACTTAATATTTCGATTATTTAGGTACAAACAAATGCCCGTTTTTTCGTGGTAAAATGTAGTAATTTTTTTTATCAAGTGCTCGCCAATTTAACATAAATGAATATTTTTAAAAAAACCCTCCTGTAGCTATACTAATGTAAGGACTGTATCGGAAAAAGTTGACCTGTAGTTTTTCCTGCATAGCTCCTGTTGTGTGCAAATACCTGTAAAATCCCCGGAATCCGGAATTTTTTTTGCATGAAATAAAAATTCATTGAATTTTTATGTAAATGTTAGTTAATATAATATAATAATAATTTTTTTTAGTTCGATGGAGGAATTAATACCACTTTGAGAGATATAATTATGAGATACTGGTACTATCCCTTATACCGATATACATCGTCTGGGAAGTACTATTTAAATGACTAAGCTTTCAGGAAATAAATTGCACACGGACAGTGCAAGCAATGAATTATGGAGTAAAGATTTTTGGGAGGAAACGGAGGTGGTTTTAGTCGGTAGGAATCCGACATGCCGAGAAGCAGGAGCAACTCGGTATCTTTTGAAGATTTCCATCTCCCAACGACGAAAAATAAAGGTCATTTTTTTCGATACACTCTTTAGTTTCAGAATTATTTTCTTCCAGATTAAGTTTTGGTGCACTCCTTCTGCGTGCCCCAGACGCCTTCAAAAAAACCGTTTCGTAGAAACGGCTGCTGGGCCATTTTGTAATATTTGTTGATAAACATTTTTTTTTAAAAAACTTCAAAACATGCTCAACAACATCCATAAAAAGAATTACCCGTTTACTTATCTTTCCACTTAAAAAAATCGCAAAAAATGGTAAACTTTCTTTCTCTACTGTGGTGTAACCCCTTGAGTGGTTACATAGTTCTTGTATTTTCAACATTTTGAAAACCGCGTGGTCGGTACGTGCGCTCTGCCTTATCTAGCATATTATACGCATGTAGCGTGGTTCTACCGCGTAAAATCAGCTCCTTTCTTTTTCTAAAAACATTACAACATCAAAAGGATGCTCTGAACATCGCGAATGAGGCGAACAAATTACTGTGTGTACCTGGAATCGACAACTCGATATAAGTCGCTAAAAAATAACTTTAGTTCATTAAATCGCGGTAAAACAATTTTAAACGCGTTTTGCTCGAAACTTTGTTTTTCCGTGCGGTGGGCACGATATAATATAAATAAATTTTTGGTTTTCAAAATACTCGTATTTTTTGAAAAAGTTTTTTTTCTTTCTTCTAGACCTATGTAACCCCTTAATGGATGGTAACTTTTGTATGAATACCGTTTTGCAATAATTATTTTTTAATTTTCTAATTGTCAAGCGCTTTTTCAAATCACTTATTGCTAGAAGAAGAAAATGAATTTGAAACAAGCCGTGAGGTGCGCCCCATGAGGTCCACACGGTCAACTTCCCAGTAATATCTAAAAATATATTGAACATATTAAACACAATAATAATTATGGAAAGAATACTACTTCAAATAATAAAAATGTACTTCCCGTAAAAGTTATTGGAATGATTTAATATTAATCATAACATCCACGCGAGCGTCAATTGATTACGTAAGGATTTTGGTGCATTGATTTGATTGATTATTCACGCGGATCAATCGGAGGGGGAGAGGTTACAAAGCAGTTTTTTCATTAAAGTTAAAACATGATGCTGTGAAGACGGAGGAGGCAGAGGTTACAAAGCAGTTTTTTTATTAAAGTTAAAACATGATGCTGTGAAGACATTAAAAATCTGCTCAAATTTTGCAAATATTAATAAACTTTGATTGACTTTACAACAATGTCTTTAGAATAAGAGATTTAAGGTATTATGATTCGAATGAACCCTTTTTACATGGTGACTTTGAATGATTTTTTATTTTTAATTTAATTTTTTTTTGTAATCATGAGGAAAGTTTTTGCTGGCTTCTCTACAAAAATTGATAAAATTTTATAAATTCTACAAACATTTATTATTACGATGTGCAAATCAGGTTAAAAAATTTAATGATTTTTTATTTTTTATTTAATTTTTTTTTGTAATCATGAAAAAAAAATTTGCTAATTTTTTCACAAGAACTATTTGGAGTATATAAATAATATAAACATTGATTACTTAGGTTTGAAAATCAGTTTAAAAATTTTGTGTTTTTGAAAAAAAACCAATTTTTTGAACTTTTTTTTAAAAAATTAAAAAACGGCACCAAGATTTTTTTTAAAAATTTGATAGAATCACACAAATGGTAATACGCGTCGATTGACACGTTGTTCAAAAAAATCGTACGTTTGGTTCGCGAGATATAACGCATGACAGAAATGACCTTCAAACGGGCAAAACAGCAAACCCCCCCGACCGAATATTTCCAAAAACTAATCAGCTCTTAAAATTGCAAAGAAGCTTCGATTGACACCTCAACGAAGTTGATACGACGTTGTTTACGTGAGTTATGCTCGTAGAAAAAAGTGTCCACGAACGTATATACGTACGTACGTACGTACATACACACACACACACATACATCTCCCTTTCTAAAAACACTTTATATATACTTTATATATAGACCTCAAAACGTAAAGAAATGTTGAAAATTTCAATTTCGATTTTCGAGGCGATTACAAGAACTTCCCATTTACTAGGAAGTTAAAAAAATCTTGACAAAAAATCATTTTTTTCGATTTTTCCTAATAAAAAACGGTTGCTTCAAATTTGTTAAAAGTTCAATGAACCCTTACAAATTTAAAAAGACTTTGATGCTCAACAACGTCAATACAGCGTTTCATTATTGAGATATCTTTCGAGACAGAAATGACTTCGAACTTGTCAAAATAAAAAAACTGGCTTACAGAATCTTAGCAACATTTTATTAGCTCGGGTTATTGCTAAGACATCGCATGTTGAAGGAACAACTTTTGGAAAAGTCAACAAACTCAATTCAATTTTATCACCTGTTTGACCTGGGATAACTGAATTAATAATTACGCAGAACTGAAATGCCTCAAATATTGTAATTGAAAACCACATGTACTTTTGATTGGCGCATGTACTTAGTTTAATTACTATCGAGTCGCCACATACAGTTCCTTTTTTAATTTGTTATCTAGGTCGCTGCTATCAATATAAATGCTATTGCCATGCAAGAGCATTAAAATACAGTGTCTACAAGTTTGCAGCCAGGCGACCTGCTATGTTTATGAGAATTACCCAACCAAACCACAGTCGGGCAATCGTGCCTAATTAGTGCAATTGTTAAATTTTGCATGCATCCTGTTGACTTCTTTCCGCTGGCAAGTTTCATTGCAAAGTGCGTCCTTGCGGAATACATGAGCAGTTCTAGTGGCTGAGTATAGTTGAAACTTCTTCTGTCTGGTTTCCAGTTTATAACAACTGCCTCGCCGAGAGTCCTGTGTAAGATCTCTTTAATTAACTCATTCATATATAATTTCGTTTACTGCTCTATAGTCATTTTAGACTAGGCTATAACAGTTTGTTTCTACAGAGCTCATGCTTTGCATAATTTAAAATGACGATAAATTGCATCGAATAACGTAGTTTTCATGTTGTAACTTATATGGAATTTTTCAAATAATAGAATTGTAGGCATTCCTAAGATTTACTCATCGACAAAAAAAAGATATTGTTGAAATAATAAAATAATATAGTTTGTACTTCGGACTTTTTGTATGTGAAAAAGTGAGTTATTATTCACGACAACTCATCACAGTCAGTGATGAGCCGAACAAAGGTGTAAATAAACATTGCCTTCTCAGCAATGAATCTTATTTCCTCCACTTCTAGCGACAAAATGCCAACAAAATCTATGCAAAAACGAATTAAAATAAGAAAACAGCATAATTTCAAGGTCCAGAAACATGAGACTTGTGGAAGAAAATTGTGTAAATTTCTTTAACAGAAAAAATGCCATAAATTTACTTAGCGTGCAAAAATTTGAAATTTCGAAAAACTTTTATTTGTCTGAGAATGCAGAATTCCATGATAATTTAAATTCATTTTTTAAATTTGAAACAGCTCTGCGTGGTTCTGTTGAAAACTGAATGTTTGGGATCAACGGGTATTTGCAATTTACAAAATTTGTGTTACAAAAACATTAATTTCTGTCGAAACACATATGTACGAAAACGAATTTGAACCAGACGATAGGATACTATCCTTAAACCATATCCGAAGAAACCAGATAGTCGCTACTGAAATCACGGTGGGGGTGGTTTTTCTTTTTCTTTTTCTTTTTTAAAACATGGGTGTTTGAAGGTCATAAGAGATGAAATTTCAATAAATATTTTTGAATAATATTTAAACAATACAATTCTTTCTGGAAGATAAATAAAGACTATAGTCAAAATCATAGCTTACTTAACGACAGCAATGTTTGGATTGTGTCCTTCTTGAGAATATTAAACTTTATGGGCTTAAGCAACCACACAGCTTTTTCCGAATAATTGCAATGATGATAATCCTGAAAACTAGGTGAAATTTAATGTTTCCCATTCTTTGTCGCAGTGGCAAGTAACTTATTGGCAGCTACGATTTTGATAAACAATGTTTTATGGAAGACGAATATATCAAATTCATTTATGAATTTTCCACGGCAAATTAATTAATTGAATAAGAAGTTGATTGTTGTTGCATTAAAGTTTAGGTTTTACAATTGCTTAAAAATAAATAGTATTTCGTCGCCGTTTTCTGCGTCCTTCGCTGTTATAATTGTAAACGTTAAGGTGTTTCGCAGCAATCTCTTACAACTCTTTAACTGGCACCGTTGTAAAGTGTTTTTTGAAAAAGAAAGGCATTTTCATGATAAATTTTTCATAAAAATATCATACAATCGCGGCCATATCATAAAGTATACATAGCTTCAACATTTTCAACTGTCAAAATAAACATAGGTCAAAACATAAATAAACTATCCTTCCTTTGAGAAGAAGCACACTTTCTCTTATCTTGCGTTGCAAAAGAATGAGTGAAAATGCATGGCTATATTTCCCCATGTGGAACTGGGCAAATGTATTGTGGCGAGGCCGCGATTGTGTCAACAATTTGTGTACGCATACACAACGCGTTTGAATTAGTTTGCGAGTAATACGTGTGACGGTGCAGATTAGAGCACTTATATGATTAGGATGTGGTGGTTTGTAAAACAGCTTTGTTGCGAATTGGTTCTAGTATTCGTGCTACTTATGATATATGATATACGGTGCTGCCAATTTTAATGTATTGTATGCATTAGTTTCAATTCGGGTGATTAAAGGTACTTTCGGCCAAGTTATGCAAAGCATCACGGGTACAATGTATTATATGGTCGTTCATCTACCATTTAAACCCAGTTTCATCAAAAAACATATGTTGGAACATCCAACATATGCAGAATACTTTTGTATCTGTTACTACGAAGAGCATCTGCAAATAACAAACTAGTAAATCAAGCATCTGAGTAGGGAGTTGTTAACTGAGGAACTTTGCAAAAGGATTTCAGATTTCATAAACAATAAATACTTTTCATCGGTAAAATTGCCTATTTTTCTTCTTTATTTACATAAAATACATCACCAACTATAGAAATTGGTTTGCCTTGTATCCACTTAATTATCTTATTTTATGAAACAATGATTTATACGTGCATTCTATATGCAGGACGTAAATTAGATCATTAAATCTCACCATGAAACTAGCATCCTTCCATTTTTCTGATCTGAAATACATGCATTACCTTTAAAAGAGTAAATTAAATTTTAAATATGTTTCACTTAACGTAATTTTCAAATAATCATATAATATCATTAGTATTAAGCCTTGAAAAATTCTTTGCATCGCTTTTTATATATCACTCTTAATCTCAGCTTAAATTTACTCCATGAGTGATTTTTTATTACAATCCCCCAATAAATGCTGTGGATTTTAATTTTTGCTATTCCTGTTCACACTTCGCTTGAGTATAAAAAATCAGGCTTCACATTGTACGGTGTATAAATCAATTCAATTTGAATTTCAATGAATCCGTGCAGGTATGTATAAACGTAAAGATATGTATTTCATATGATGGTAAACCCTTTTTTTTTGAAAAACAAGTAACATATTAATCACGTGAACGACTTTCCATAATCTATGAAGTATGCATGGCTAACCATAAATCCCTTGCCTCGAATGGTATTATTTATTCGGATAAACGAGGACGGCAGGGCAGAAAAACAAATACACTTCATGATTTAAAGGATACTCTACCAACTCTTTCTTGGAGTGCTCTCCTCGTGTCTTTCAAGCGTTGCTTTCGCGCTTTTAATGTCACCCCTTCTTCTGTTATCCACGTGTACCCTACAACGACAAACGCTTGTTTGCTCCTTCAGAAAGGATCAAAGGAATAATTTGCTGGCAGGATGTTCGAGGATGTTTATGTTGTTTCTTGCTCGTCAAGCTTCTTCTGTACAACTTTTGTTTGTTGTATACAATTTCAACGGAATGTAAGGTAAAGACAGCCGAGAATAGTATCTGGTAGGGAAAGTTTTATTCCTTTGTTTTGTATTCGGTGAGACTTTATAATAATTGAATTTAAACAAAAACAATGGATTATGTCGAAAACATAAAGCAGAAGAATACATTATTTGGCTTCCTATACAGCAATTTATGAAAACGCGCTATTGAAAATAATTTAATACCTTCTTTGAAGACTCTAGCACTTATCTATTAGGGCACCTTCCATAGAGAGAATGCAGACTATTTTCTCGGATATGATATCAATATTTTTAAGAGCTCAATTAAAGTTAAAATTGAAATGTTAGATCAAATTATGTTATAAACTTGCTTTATTTTTTGTCTGCTGAATAAATGGTAAATAAGACATTAAACAAACAATCCTTCATGGCAAAACGATGTATGCCTTACGAGTTTCGGTGTTATATGCCGTCCTAGGTTGGGAGCCATGGCTGCCCGATGGTTTATTTTCATTTTTGCTGATTTGTCGGTATTTTGGAAAACGAGTGCACGTTCAGATGGCAAAATCTTTGGCAGTGAAATGTGCCACCAAAACTATGCTTATTTCGAGGGATTCAATTTAATCTGCTAAATCAAATTCTATTCTGGACTATTGTAGTTACGATAATTTTATTAAATTGGTTGTACTCGAAGAAGGGCACCATCGCAAGTAGCTCAACGATACTTTTCTCTTAATCCTGAATAGCATACTTCTGGATAGATTGAAGCACGAAAAACTCTTACTTACTCTCACTGTTCGCAAAAATTTAAATTTCTTGATGTATTCAAATTGTCGCGAGCGAAAAGTGTCTTACTTTATTTTTTTATGAAATTAGTAACAATGGAATTGAAAAACTACATCGAAAAATTTGAAACTTGCAAAACTAAATAAAATTTTGATAAAATTATATTATTCACTTTCACTTTGATGAATGGATCATTCAAAGTAAAAGAAATAAATTTGGCTTTCTAAGTTACAAAAATGTAGTCAAGTGAATATATGTATGTATAACGTAACATTTTTGTCAGTTAGCATTCTATTCGTAACTTCAATGTAGTTTTTAATTCAAAACTCAAACAGATCTTCCAGTTTTAGTTGCGAATCAACAATTGATAGCAGCTGGCGACACTATTATGTATACGTCGCTTGTAATAGTCTAATTTACTAAAGGTTCACCCCTGGGTGAAATATTTCATTAAATTTTCATTGTTGTGTATCTATTCAAATAATAGCATGTGGCCCGTTACACATGAGCGCACATCTTCATCTAAGTATTTACCCGTTAACATGAAAGCCACTTAAAAAGCTTTCCAGTAACCCCGCAAACTTTCTTGTAATCGTTTACAAAACAAAATAGGCAGAATGTACTATGTACACCAAAATGAAATTAAAACGGCGTGGATAAAGTTTGATGAGATATTAGTACGGAAATCTCCATAAAATGAACTTAATTAAAATTCTTTGCATATATGTACATGTTATCAGAATCGCGATTTTATGAGTAGCTTTCGGATATTCATGACATACCATGTTCCCTTGAGGAAACATAATGTGTTCTCTGTCATTCTCAGAAGTGTGTACATATGTAGCATGTAGGAGTTGTCGTAGATAATAGTCAAACTTTAATAAATTATGTTTCAACAGTGTCTCGTTTGCAAACGTAAAATTTCCAAATTTACCATACAGATTAGTTTCTATCTTTTTGTGTAGAACTTCATTTGATACCAAGCTCATGACAAAATTTTAAGACACCGATAAATAGCTCAATTGAAAAACATTGCTTGACTGCTTTGAAAATGGCTTTCCATCGACATTTCTTTGGCAACAATTCTAAAAACAATTAATATTTTTGACTTAAATTTAACGGTAAAATTTAATCAATCCTGTATAAGTCAGGTACTGGTATTTTAACAAACAGCTGGCAGAATATTCTTTTTAAAGTTTTTTAATAGCACATTAACGGAAATGCAATAGATATACATATTACAATTTTGAAAGGTAGTTCTAGGACTGGAACTAAATTTCAATGCCGTCTTATATGAAACAACCCGCGTGGTGTATGTGTGGGGGGGGGGGCGGCGTTGGATTGGTTTGATTGTATAATAACGCGGATCAATCGGAGCGGGGACAGGTTACAAAATCTTTTCTACGTAATTTGTTACTTTCATATCGATGCTTGAAAGACAAAAGAGCGCTGGCAAAAATGAATGCAGTTTTTGTCATACGCACACTGAAGAGATTTTGTCGCATGGTGACCATTTTGAATAGTTGCGTTGAAAATTGCCATCACTTCGGCATAATTAATGAATTTTAATTTTTCCACGATTTTACATCATTGAGTTTAACATAAGTTGGTTTCCAAAACCATTGAATATGCAGTCAATAATCGGTTTAATTGCATGTAAAAAGTAAAATGTATTACAAATGATGATGAAGGAAGTAATTGAAATCTTACGAACACTAAATAACAAAATTACTAAAAACTAAATTTTTTTATTTGATAAAAGCCTTTTAAAGCATATGATCTTGCAAAGTTTTGACTAAAAAATATTTTACCATTGAAAGCGTTGATTAACACAAATGCAAATTTGGCTGATATTTTCTTGGTTTTCAAAATTTAAGCAGTTTCTTTTTTAAGATTAAAACACTTTGAAAACTTTTGAAAATCTGCTGAATTTATGCAAATATTTATAAAATTTGATTGACGTTACAACAACGTCTTTCGAATAAAATATATAAATCAATATCATATGTATGGACCCTTTTAAAATGGTCACTTTGAATAATTTATTATTCTTAATTTAACTTTTTATTGTTATCATGGAAAAAAGTTTTGCTGGTTTCTATCCGAAAACTGATAAGAACTTATAAATTTTATAAACATTTATTACCGTGCTGTGCAAATCAGGTCGCAAATTTATTTTTTATGGAAAAGCCGACATTTTTGCATTTTTTTTTTAAATTAAAAAACGGCTTCAATTGTTTTTTTATAAATATAAAAACATCACAAAAATGGTAATACGTATCGATATACAATTTGCCGATGCAAATATTATCTTTGGTTTGCGAGATATAGTGAATAACTTAAATGACCTTTATTGATTTTTTATTTTTGATTTGATTTGTTTCGTAATCAACGGTAAAAATAATGCGGGTTTTTTACCGAAACTGTTACGGGTATATAAGTTTCATAAGCATTGATTAATGTGTTACGCGAATCAGGTTGAAAATTTATCGTTTATGAAAAAACCTAATGTTTTGTACTTTTTTTATTGAATTAAAAAACGGCGGAAAAATTTGTTTAAAAATTTGATAGAATCACACACGTGTTAATACGATCCAATTAACGTCTTAATGATGCAAATTTTACGTTTGGTTCACGGGATATAGTGTATGACAGAAATTACCTTCAAAGGGTCAAAACAACAACACCCCCCCCCCGACCGAAGTGTCCAAAAAACTAATCAGCTCTTAAAAGTACAACGACGCTTCGATTGACAACTTAACGAAGCCTATATGGCTTTGTTTACGTAAGTTATGCTCGTATAAAAACTGTCCACGAAGATGCGTACGTACGTACATGCAGGTACACACACATACATTCATACTTTTGTCTAAAAACACTTAAAATATACTATAAAAACTTCAAAACGTAAGGGAATGTTGAAAATTTCAATTTCGATTTTCGACGCGATTACAAGAACTCACCATATATTGGGAAGTTAATAAGAAGTATAACAAATTATGAAAGAGCAAGTAATTGGAATCTTTCGAACACTGCAAAACAAAACTATTAAAAATTACAATTTCCATTTGATGAATGCCTTTTAAAGCATATGAACTGCTCAGAGTCCATAAGTTTTATAAATATTGATTATTGTGTCGTGCAAATCAAGTTAAATTTTTTTTTTTATGAAAAGGACCCAAATTGTTTGCATTTGTTTTACTTTAATTCAAATATGGCTCCATTGACTACAAAAAAATAGAAATTTGGTTGAATTTTTTTAAAAATTTAACCAGATTTTTCATTAAAATAAAAACACGGTACTTAAATATTATTGAAACTCTGCTCAAATTGTGCAAATATTAATCAGTTTTCATTGACGTAACAACAATGTCTTTAGAATAAAAGATATCAATGAATATCATTCGTATGAACCCTATTTACATTGTGAAGAATATTTTTTGCTGGCTTTGTTACAAAAACTGATTAGAGTATAAATTCTGTAATTATTGATAACTATGTTGTGCAAATATTTTTTTTTAAACCCATTTTTTTGCACTTAATTTAATAAATTAAAATAGCTGCTCCAACGATTTCTTTGAGAAATTTGAATGACACGTTAAATGATTTCTTAAGTAAGCAAATATTGTCTTTGGTTCGCGAGATACAGTGCATGACAAAAATGACTTTGAAGATCATGGAGACTTTCAATGATTTTTTATTTTTAATTAGTTTTTATTACATACATATTAGGGTTTACGTGTGCATAATATACGAAACTTGATAGTCGTTATACTTCGCGGATACAAATAATAAATATAGTTGAAGTATAATGAGCTTAATCCATCAATAAGCCTAACCGTGGTCGTGCTGTCTGGTGGCGGATGGTAAATGACAGCACCTGAAGAGGATGCCGTCCGTCACCCTGAAACCACACTTACCATTTTAATTTTTATTGTTATCATGAAAAAAAGTTGTGGTGGTTTATTTACAAAACTGTTCAGAGTACATTAGTTTTATCATTTTAGTCAGTTTTTTGTCCTTATTTTCAAACGATTGCTTTCTTTTTCCTACATGCTTTGCCTAGTTTAATCAATTCAAATGCAGATTGAATTTACATCACAAAACCACCAGATCAACAAGATTCCATACGATACTACCTTCCCAAGGAAAAGGAAGGAAAACTCCAATGTGCATCCCCATCAGGGAAATTTTCCGCTCGTTACTTGAAGGCCGTTTGAACATCTCAATGCGAAGTACTTCCACACTGCATGCACATACTCCCAGATTATTATTATCCTGTGTGGCAAAAATGCGGTCCATCGGCAGAATGCATGAAAGCGGAATTATATGATACTGCGATAATTGTAAGTCAAGCGGAATGCACATGGTGTTCTCTCCAATCTCCTTTTACTCTACCATGGGTACCGCAACGATTCTTTATGGCTTCCATGAAGAATGGAAAATTGTATTCGCAAGGCCACGCCACATGTTGGTGTGTGGTTTGAGTAAAATTCCGTTTAGCTTGTGGTTTCGACATGCGGTAAACCTGAATGATGTCGGTGCCTTTCTGTTGGAAAACATAATTTCGCTCGGTGCTTGCCACATGAGCACCAAAAAGCAGAAATCATATAACTTCACTGAACATACGATTACACAATCAGATTCATCGATTTGATCTTTTAGCAACATAAGTACAAAGTTTGGTATTAGCTTCGGGATCCACTGACATTTATTAGATTGCTGGTTACATACGCTAATTGCAGCAACGAACGTCAACGACTCAAAGATATTGAGTTCCTTATAAACTCAATTATATACCAGACAAAAACGAACAAAACATAAATTTCCAGGTACAACGTTTGAGTTAAATACTAGTAACGTTTCAGTAAGATGTTAACACATATCAACAATAATATTAGCAATCAAACTAGTGTTTGATTTATTCGTTTTTGATTCTAATTTTTATTATTTTAGAGTTTTCATTTGAATATTTTTTATTCCGATGAAAGAAATATGAAATGAGTTTCGATAAAAATCTTTAACAAACTATCGATTGCCACAATCACAAATTATACCGGATAAATCAATATCAAGGATGTATGTAGGGTTTGCATAAAATACTGCAATTTCGAGCAATAACTGCGATATTTGGTAGACAGGCTTAGTTTGGGAATCATTAATGCTCACTGAATGAAATCAGGGATAGCTAACATGTTCAGC
Organism: Oxycera nigricornis; assembly: GCA_963942545.1. NCBI lineage: Eukaryota > Metazoa > Arthropoda > Insecta > Diptera > Stratiomyidae > Oxycera > Oxycera nigricornis. Next base: position 89,574,517 of record OZ012660.1, on the reverse strand, counting down.
AAAAAAAATCTAAATAAACACTTTATTGAATCAAGAACGCATAATGAACAAACACAGTTTCATTTGAAACAGGGGAACAAGAAAAGAAATACAAGAAGCAATAATAAGTTCGAGTTAATGAGACGAAAGATCAAATTTCTTTGAACCAAAGAAGCATCTGATCTCATTTTTATTGATGATTTGAACAAAATTAGACTCAATACACTGACATTTTACCATGGGTTCAGAATGAAATGTCCTTTTAATTTCCCAGTATATGGGAAGTTCTTGTAATTGCCTCGAAAATCGAAATGGAAATTTTCAACTTTTCTTTACGTTTTGAGGTCTATAGAGTAAATATAAAATATTTTTAGAAAGGGAGATGTTTGTGTGTGTATGTGTACGAGCGTACGTACGTACGTCTGTACGTCGTGAGCACTTTTTTCTACGAGCATAACTTGCGTAAACAAATTTGTATCGACTTCGTTAAGGTGTCAATCAAAGCGTCTTTGCAATCTTAAGAGCTGATTAGTTTGTGCAAAACTTCGGTCGGGGGAGGGGGTTATTGTTTTGCCGCTTTGCAGGTCATTTCTGTCATGCGTTATATCTCGCGAACTAAACGGATGATTTGCATCGTTAAGGTGTCAACCGACGCGTATTAATATTTTCCTGAGTCTATGGAAATTTTTAAAAAAAATTGTTAGAGCCTTTTTTTTAATTTCAGAAAAAGTGCATAAATTAGGTTTTTTCATAAACAATAAGTTTTCCACCTGATTTATGGAACATAGTGACAAATATTTATAAAATTCATATACTCCAAACAGTATTTGCAAAAACATCATCCAAAATTTTTCTCATCATCACGAAAAAAATTCAATAAAAAATAAAAAATCATTAACTGTCATCATGTCTTCAAAGGTCATTTCTGTCATTCTCCATATCTCACGAACCAGATATAGTATTGGCATCATTAAGGTGTCAATAGACGTGTATAAACATTATTGTGATGTTTTTCACATTCATTTGTTTGTTGTCTGTTGTTTGTTTTTGCTTTTTAATTTTATAAAAGAAAATGTGAAAAATTAAGGTTTTTTCATAAAAAATTATTTTTTAGCCTGATTTGCACAGGACAGTAATAAATACTTGAAAAAACAACGCGCGAGGTGCAACTCTCGAGGTCCACACGATCAACTTCAAAGTAATATCTACATAAATATTAAAAATATTAAACACAATAATATAATGAAAATGAAGCAACTTTAAATAATGATGAGAGGTCCTCATAACATTAATTGGAATGAACTTATATTAATCGTATCAGCTACGGAAGCGTCCATTGATTACGATTACGTGAAGGGGGGGGGGTTGAATATTCACGCGGATCCATCGCGATTAACGAAGCCTTTTCTACGCTATTTGTTATTTTCATATCGACGTTTGGAAGAGATTAATGGGTGCTAGCGAATAAGAATGCAGTTTTGGTTATTACGCCCACTGAAGAGATTTTCTCGCGTGGTGGCCATTTTGAATAGTTGCGTTCAAAAATTTCCATGACTGCGGCATAATCACAGAATTTTTTTTTGTCACGATTTTACATCAATGCGACTTATAACTATTTCTTATATTGCAGTTGGTCTCGTATAACTTTAAATATGCAGTCAATAATATGTTTAGTTGCATTTCAAAATAAATAGTATTACAAATGATGAGGGAGGGAGGGATAATTGAAATCTTTCGTACACTAAAGAACAAAATTAATAAAAACCAGAATTTTTTTTAATGTTGGCCTTTCAAAGCATATGATCTTACAAAGTATTGAATACAACACATTTTACCATTCAATGCGTAGATTACAACAAATGCAAACTTGATTGAAATTTTTGTTGGCTTTCAAAATTCAAGTGGTTTTTTCTATACTGTAAAAACTATTTAAAATCTGCTCAAATTATGCAAATATTACTGAACTTTGATTGTTTTAACAACAATGTTCTTAGCATACGAGCTATCAGTTTATATCATTCGTAAGAACCCTTTTTACATGGTGACTTTGAATGATTTTTTTATATTAATTTCAACTTTTTTTGTAATCATAGAAAAAAATTTGCTGGTTTCTCTACAAGGACTGATAAGCATTTATAAATGAGATTCGGGACGGGATGCTAGAGAACGCAAACTACGACATTACGCGCCGAACTGAGCTGGCCTGCCAGCAGTCATCACTCCTCTAGCTAGGTAGAGGCCGAACCCAAATTAGTCTGAACGACACAAGGGTTTGTTGCCTCGTCCTCGGGACTTAACATCAATTGAGGCCAACGAGATGAAAGTCTTGTTGCCTTGAAATTTCGAAGCGAAATCGTTCGGCAAGTCATTCATTTCATAACTAATTTTCAATTCATCAAACCACAAAAAGTTCCACTTCAAACCATGAGATAATTTGCTTATTAAATATAATTTCAAACATGAATAAGGAGTACCAGTCACAATCATCCATATACCTACACTTTGCGTGCATTTGCATGAATATGTCAATTCAATTTATAGCCAATAAAAACTTCGCTATAACTAAAATCGCCTTACAGTCCATACGTACATTGTTCACTAATCAGCACTTATAATGATGGCGCAGTGCTTTCACGTTTAATTAAGTTGAAGACGATGACAGAATGTTAACAAAACTTTTGAAGAAGTTGAAGGAAACTTTTGATGGTAGGTTTGCCGGATTATTGCAGACCCAACTTTGCTAAAGAACATTAACTTGTTCATGCATACATAGTCTTGCATCCAAATTCAATGTAGTGATAGCAATGCAGCCTTGGGCCCTTTTAGAATTCGTGAACCAAGTATGAACACTTTCCATACATGTATAACAAGTTATTCTTTATAGAAAATTAATCCTCTGCGTGTTTAATACATTTTTAAAAGCACGGAATACAAAAGCAGAAAAAATGACTAGTGAGGTCCTCTTAAAAAACTTTTCTAATGTGATTCGACATAACAGAAATATCCTCAATAAATTTGCCTGATCTTTTCTAAATTTTTAAAACCGAATAGTAGTGCACACATGCATAGCCAATGTAACTTCGCTTGACATTAGGCAATTTTTCTCGATGTAAACTACTATAGATCTTGTATAAAGGAACTACACAAAAGGATTTACTTAGATTACTCATTTCGATTGCTTTCAACACATGAGTATCGTCTGCATTTGTTCTCAATCGATTTGTTCAATGAAGTACAATAATTTCTACTTGTGTGTTACTTCCTGAGAGCCCGCAGGTTACTATAATAATGGAATCCTGAAATGAAAGAAATATCCAAAAAAAATAAGGAAACAATGAACCAGGAAATTGTCCCTGAAATTGGCCACAAACGATTTCGAAGAGTAGCATGTAAAGATGTGGGCGAACGTTGTCCTGCACTACATTTCGAGAAGATGATTAAAGGAGACAAAAGAGAAGACCAGTGAAAAGATTATATTTGAGTACCGCATGAACTGGTATTACCAACTTTGTGTTTAAGATATTGTATAAAAATATAAGTTTAGTAAATATCAGCATAACTTGAAACATTATCATGTTAAAAATAATGCCAATAATTATTATTTACATCGGCAATATTTAACAACAGTATATAAAAATTTGTCGTTTAGAAGTTATAGGAATTGCTGAATTTTTATTGAAAGAATGGTTTTTTGCTGACTTTTATTAATTTCGTATCTTTACTAATTCATCTTTGTCCAAAACTAAGATAAATTTCAAAATTGAATTGCTATGTTTGTTACATTCACTCTTTTATAAGAAATGTTCAATTTTTCATAAATTCTACAAAAAGAATAGTTGATTGCAATATAACAGTTTTGAGTAATAGCATATCCGACTTCATGTCATAACATGACATTTTTTAACTGCTTACACCTCGCCTTCTACTACGCAATTACGAAAAATTTAGAAAATTCAATCCGTTTCGATTTACATTTGCGTACTAAGGCAGCTCCGTTCAAAGACTCCCGAAGGCACACGAATCAAAGTTTTACCCTGTCTTTTCTTTACACAAAACGGTTTTATCATTACATTTTACTTCCATGCTTCACCACTGGTCGACTGTTCTGCAACATAAAATTTTTGTCCCGGCCCTAATAGTCCCCTGGATGCTTTTTCCGAACATTTTTTTACCAATGCAAATGAACTTGCCTAAAGGATATTCTGATTGCGGAGAAAGAGCAAATAATGAAAAGCTTCTGCTTCCTTTATTTGGTTGGTATTGAAAACGGTGGAATAGATTATTCAAAGGTACCCAGCATTTCTTTCCACGGAGACTTGTCTGGCTGATTGACCCTTTCATTTATTCAGAGAAAAGACTGCTGTGTACAGCCACAACGGCGTCGAAACATTGTTGTGTGTGAAGACATTTTGGGAGAATAATTTCTTGGATTGATTTTTTAAATGTAAAAATGTAAATCAACTGTTTGCTGACATTCAAATACCAATTGGTCGGCTAGAATACGATTCTTTTGATTTTGTAATCCAATATGGTTCAACGGACATAACAAGTCAGTTTGGAACTTTTGAAGTTTTATTAGGAAATGTTACTTAGAGGAGTCTGAAAGTCGCTGAAAACTCAAACTCTAAATGAAATTGTTGCTGCAAATTAGATTTTAGATAGAATTAAGCACATAAGCGACTATGATTTCATTGTTCATCAAACAATTCGAATATTTATTCATCAACTATTGAAGTATAAAATAAGATAAACAAGTATGTTTGTACCTTCAGTGACGTCTAATCATAACAGCATGTAATAAAAAAATTATGTGTTGCATTTTATGTTACATTTAAGCACAAATAATGTTTTTTGGATATTAAAATCTTCAGAACAAATCAAGAAGTAAATACTTTTGGTTTGATATCGTCATACTTTGGTTTCCATTTCAAGTATATATATGTTGATGGTTAGACAATTGGATAATGTGAGAAGAAAGGAGAGCAAATGTTCATTACGTGACTCCACCTGGTTCATCGAGATTCACGCCTGATCATCCAAGTGTCCATCAGATGAGATACCGACGCAAATTGTTGCAAGACGCTCAAGAAAAAAATTGCTAAAGATACAATTGTTTGCCTTCTAATCAAAATTCCGGATGAATTAAAAGTGAACTAAAAATGACATCAACGTAGTGTCCTGTCGAAGTGAAGACAAACAACATAGCTTAAACTGATCCTCTAACAAGAGTTGGTAGGTTCGTGGAACTAGAGAAGTGACAAAACTGAAAAATTAAAGACACAATACAAAACTTTTTTTTTGTTTCTCACCTCATCAGGAGCTATAATCTCCAAGAATATGCTAGTCGGGAGTTGTGCCCACTGAAATCACAGTGTGCATCGTAAACAGTGGGATAACAAAATCTTCAGAAATCAAATATATTTTCAAGATTCGACTTGCGTGCTTGCAAACGCTAAGTTGACCTTGGTGTTTTTTTTGTTGACAAGAATACCAGGGGCTACATAATTTGATTCAAATTTCAAATTTTATTACGAATTCTTCGAATGAACAAGAGGTAATGCCGCCACGTTGTTTTAAATTGTTGGCTTCTGCACAAAGCATATTTTTGCAAATACTTCAAAAGAACAAGCCGTGAGGTGCGACCCATGAGGTCCACACGGTCAACTTCCCAGTAATATCTACATAGATATTAAAACTAATAAACACAATAAAAGTTATGGAAATAATACTACTTCAAATAATAAAAATGTACCTCTCATAAAAATTATTGGAATGATTTAATATTAATCGTAACATCTACGCGAGCGTCAATTGATTACGTAAGGATTTTGGTGCATTGGTTTGATTGATTATTCACGCGGATCAATCGGAGGGGGGACAGGTTACAAAGCAGTTTTTTCATTAAAGTTAAAACATGGTGCTGTGAAGACTTTTGAAAATCTTCTCAAATTTTGCAAATATTAATAAACTTTGATTGACTTTTTAACAATATCTTTAGAATAAGAGATTTAAGGTATTATGATTCGAATGAACCCTTTTTACATGGTGACTTTGAATGATTTTTTATTATTAATTTAATTTGTTTGTAATCATTAGAAAAGTTTTTGCTGGTTTCTCTACAAAAATTGATAAAATTTTATAAATTCTACAAACATTTATTATTACGATGTGCAAATCAGGTTAAAAATGAATTTTTTTATGAAAAAAACACTACTTTTCCATTTTTTTTTAATAAATTAAAAAAAAGCTTTATTGATTTTTTTAAAATATAAAAACATCATACAAATAATAATACGCATCGATTGACACCTTAATCATGGAAATATTATATTTAGTTCTCGAGATATAATTAATAACGTAAATGATCTTGAACGTTTAATGATTTTTAACTTCCCAGTATATGGGAAGTTCTTGTAATCGCCTCGAAAATCGAAATTGAAATTTTCAACTTTTCTTTACGTTTTGAGGTCTAAAGAGTATATATAAAGTGTTTTTAGAAAGAAGTATGTATGTATGTGTGTGTGTGTGTACGTACGTACGTGCGTTCGTGGAAAGTTTTTTCTACGAGCATAACTCACGTAAATAACGTCGTATTGACTTTGTTGAGGTGTCAATCGAAGCGTCTTTGCAATTTGAAGAGCTGATTAGTTTTTGGGACACTTCGGTCGGAGGGGTTTGTTGTTTTGCCCGTTTGAAGGTCATTTCTGTCATGCGTTATATCTCCGGAACCAATCATACGATTTGCATAGTTAAGGTGTCAATCGACGCGTATTAACATTTGTAAGAATCTATCAAATTTTGAAAAAATTTGTTGGAGCCGTTTTTTAATTTAAGGAAAAAAAGTGCAAAAAATTAGCTTTTTTTTCATAAACAATAAATTTTTAACCTGATTCACGAAACCCAGTAATCAATGTTTATAAACTTTATATACTCCAAACAATGTTTGTAAAAACTTTATCAAAACTTTTTCTCAAGATTACGTAAAAAATTAAATTAAAAATAAAAAAATCATTAAAAGTCATGATGATTTTCAAGGCCATTTTTATCATTCACTATATCTCACGAACCAGATATAATATTCGCATCATTAAGGTGTCAATAGACATGTATTAACATTTTTGCGATTTCTTTAACGTTATAGAAAAATTGTTACAGCCGCTTTTTAATTTAATAAAAGAAAATGCAAAAAATTAGGCTTTTAGGGTTTTAGGGTATTTTCATAAAAAATAATTTTTTTAACCTGATTTGCACAGCACAGTAATAAATGTTTATAAAATTTATACATTCGTGTCAGTTTTTGAAGAGAAACCAGCAAACCCATATTCCTTAATTAAAAAAAAACTAAATGAAAAATAAAATATCATTCAAAGTTATCATGTATAGAGGGTTCCTACGAATGATATTACTTTATATATTTTATTCTAAGGAAATTGTTGTAAATTCAATCCAAGTTTTATAGTATTTGCATAATTTGAGCAGATTTCTAATAGTTTTAACAGTGTTTTAGTGTTAACAAAAAAACTGCTTAAATGTTGGAATTCCAAAAAACATTCCGTAGATGATATGATTAATATTAACTCATTCCTGTTACTGCTATGAATACCTCTCATTATTATTATTTCAAGAAGTATTATTTTCAAAATTATTATTGTGTTCAATGTTTTTGATGTTTATGTAGATATTACTGGGAAGTTGACCGTGTGGACCTCAAGGGTCGCACCTCGCGGCTTGTTTATTTTCTATTTATTTTTTTTTGTAACCATGCTGGTTTTTTCACGTAAACTATTTGGAGTATATAAATTATATAAACATTGATTACTTAGGTTTAAAAATCAGGTTCAAAATTTTGAGTTTTTGAAAAAAAACCTAATTTTTTGCACTTTTTTAAAAAAATTAAAAAACGGCTTCAAGAATTTTTTTAAAAATTTGATAGAATCACATAAATGTTAATACGCGTCGATTGACACCTTGCTCAAAAAAATCGTACGTTTGATTCGCGAGCTATAACGCATGACAGAAATGACCTTCAAACGGGCAAAACAGCAAACCCCCCCGACCGAAGTTTCCCAAAAACTAATCAGCTCTTAATATTGCAAAGACGCTTCGATTGAAACCTTAACGAAGTTGATACGACTATGTTTACGTGAGTTATGGTCGTAGAAAAAAGTGTCCACGAACGTACATACGTACGTACGTACGTACTTACATACACACACCCACACGCACATACATCTCCCTTTCTAAAAACACTTTATATATACTCTATAGACCTCAAAACGTAAAGAAATGTTGAAAATTTCAATTTCGATTTTCGAGGGGATTACAAGAACTTCCCATATACTGGGAAGTTAAAAAATCGGTTTTTTGAGCCGTCTAATGTGATTTTTCTCCTTAAGAGGTACCAACAAGTTATATTATAACGGGCACATGAACAGATATTCCGGCACTGTTCGTGAGCCCTTAAATATGAATTTTACATGAAATGTAAAAGTCACTGCAAATTATAAAGGACTTCTTTCACTTCAAGTAAGTACCTTTCACTCCAGTCCCACTAAACAATTGTAATTAATCGTCGATGAAGAACTTTACACACTCATGGCTAATCAAGTACAAATTGTTGTCTGCTTCCCATGTTTCAAGACGTTACAAAAGCTGACTAAAGGTAACAAATCAACAACTGGGTGTAATAATTTCCTCGCACAGGAAACAACGTTTACGAACATATGACTGGAAGCTTGTGTTCTAGTCTACTAATGATTTACGAGCGTAATAAATTATATAGTTTCCATTATGGTAGACATTAATACCGTGTGGATTTCACAGGAGCTTTCTTCGGGTACCATACTGAGAAGGATCAAATAAATAAATGATTCAAATTATAACAGAATGGAGCTGCTGACAGGTTACAGCATAAGCATGCTGTATTGTAAAAATCTAGTAAGCATGGTTATGCTAAGAATTTGGAAAATAACTATTAACGATTTAATTTCGGAAAAAGAAATTTTTCCAAAATAATACATGAAATGTTTCCTCCTTAAAACTGATGAAACGGATACAGCCGCTTAAAATTTCCAGGTTCTGTATTACTTTAATTATTGTCTACCGTTTATTGTTGTTTACATTAAAAACTTAGCTTTTGATTTAGTTAAAGTTGTTCGAATATAACATTGTGAATTTTAAGGATTCTTTGATTTTAAAGCGTCTGCTATGATAAATTGGTACTCCAGCCCACGAACAGGAATTGCTGTGGTATTCATTCATTTTTCATGGTTTGTACTGCGGCGCCATTGAATCAACTGTAAATTAAAATACTCGTACACGCAAGAGATAATTGGCTGTAATCAAAAAGAATAAAGGAAAAGCTCACACTTGGACTGGATTTTGCGTATGTAATAGAAGAATCTATTGATAGTTTTCAATTTTCCAATGTTGATTTTACAAATTCCTTTTCGAAAGTATTTTGTGTTAATTTTATTTAGAGCTGACGAATTTATAAATTGAAAACCGTGGTTGTTTTTTTCAAATCATCTTGGCGTGATTTTACTTTTAAACAATTATTGTGCATACACGAAGAATGTTTATAACTAAGATTATTCTTTACTTAGAAGCATGACTCTCTAACTATTTTGTTTAGTAATTTTGATCTGGGCTCGTTATTATTAAAGTTATAATGATGAAATTGTGCAGCACTATCCAGTTATGTCATAAATTGTCCAAATTTTTGATTTTGTCACATACTACTGTGTACAAATATGACTCGAAATATTGTTTTAATTTCTAAAACTTTTATTTATTCTTCAAAATTAATTTCATACCCTTCAAGATAATCCCCTTTGGCTCCAATACACGTATGCCAACGTTTTTTCCATTCATCAAAACACTTGGAGAAGTCTTCCTATCGTGTCAAAACGGCAATCCCGGAGCGGTCTCTAAAGCTACGCGAATAGCCAGAAGTCACACGGTGATAAATCAGGCAAATACGGTGGCTGCTGAAGGATATGGGTGGAATTTTTGGCGAAATGGTCACGAAGAACGAGCGTAGTGTGAGATGGTGCATTATCATGGTGGGAAAACGAAGAACTGTCTCTCTATAAATCCGGTCTTTTGAGACGCACGGCTTCACGGAAACTACGCATGACCACGATAATCGAAGAAAACTGTCAACTGACCTTGGTTTTTTTAGCGACTTTGGCGCGATCTTTTCGGTCTTGTCTCACATTTGGCACGATATTCGCTTGATTGATCCGTTGTTTCCGGGTCGAAAGCATAGATCCAAGCCTCATCTTCCGTAATCATGCATTTCAGCTTATTCTGATAGTCAAAAAAAATCATTTCACACACTTCAACACGACGCTGTTTTTCCATGAAATTGAGCATTTTTGGCACCAATCGCGATTTGAATCTTCTGAGACACAAAACATCTTTTAACAAGCCAAGAGGTGCGACCCTTGAAGTCCACACGGTCAACTTCCCAGTAATATTTACATAAATATTAAAAATACTATACAAAATAATAATTATGAAAAAATACTACTTTAAATAACAATAATGTACCTCTCATAACAATAATTGGAATGACTTAATATTAATCGCATCATCTACGGAAGCGCCCATTGATTACGTAGGTAAGGGGGATGATTGAATATTCACGCAGATTAATCGGGAGGGGGGCAGGTTACAAAGCCTTTTCTACGTTATTTGTTATTGTCATATCAATACAAGCATCACAAAAGATCGCTAGCAAAAAAGAATGCAGTTTTTGTTATTACGCCCACTGAAGAGATTTTGTCGCGTGGTGGCCATTTTGAATAGTTGTATTCAAAATTGCCATGACTCCGGTATAATCATTGAATTTATATTTTTTCACGATTACTAGTACTTATTCCTTTTTTCATTTGGTCTTGAAAAACATTGAATGTGCAGTCAATAATCGGTTAATTGCATGTTAAAACTTAATAGCGTCACGAATGATGATGGAGGAAGTAATTAAAATCTTACGAACACTAAAGACCAAAACTACTAAAAATTACATTTTTTATTTGATGAATGATTTTTAAAGCATATGATCTAGCAAAGTATTGACTACAAAACATTTTACCATTCAAAGTGTTCATTACCAGAAATGCAAATTTGATTAATTTTTTCTGATTTTCAAAATTTAAGCAGTTTTTATATTAAAATTAAAACACGGTACTCTAAAAACTATTCAAAATCTGTTTAAACCATGCAAATATTAATAAAATTTGATTGGCTTGACAACAATATCTTCAGATTAAGAGTAGTCAGGTAATATCATTCATATGAACACTTTTTACATGGCGACTTTGAATGATTTTTTATTTTTAATTTAATTTTTTAGACATCATGAAAATAGGTTTTGCTGGTTTGTCTCCAAAAACTGATAACAATTTATAAATTTTATAAATATTTATTACTGTGTTGTGAAAATCAGATTGAAAATTTATTTTTTATGAAAAAATTCTAATTTTTTGCATTCTTTTTATTAACCCTTTATAGCTTCATGTGACATATCTGTAACAAACCTCAATAATGCCGGTAAAATTCATATCAAATATATTTTGCCCATTTAAATCAGTGTAATACTATAGTAACACACAAATATTCGTTCCGAGAAAAGTTTATGAATGTAGGTGTTTAGTTGTTTCACAGAAAAATGATGAGCTTTATGATCCACTCCACCAATATGATAGTAAAGATGGACTAGATGATAACGATGATAGCGTTATTGATCCCGACTGTCAACCATTGTTAGACTTGGAACCTTTTCTGATTGTGAGGACAAAAATGGAGTCGACATTGATTCTATTATTGAAGAATTATATGGAGAGCACGGTGAGTCTATTGCTAGCACTTTGTCTCAAGATCCTGCTCAGCAAGTCAGAAAATCAGGTTCTATTGCTCAAAGAAGATAAAAGCGACAACTAAAATGAAAAAAAGAACCTTGTTCTAAATGACCAACAACTATGGTTTACACAACTTTCTTGTGGGGGTCATGGTTTCGGAGATATAGGGGTGTCCCACTTTTTGTTTGTTTTCAAGATGGAGCCCAGAGGATTGGGGCTGTGACCCGAGAAACTTGGATTTAAGCTCCCAGTAAGGCATACCACACACTGCATTTAAAATTTGCTTGCCTACCAAAATGCTCCGCGAGTTTCGCAACGGGGGTTTGCAATCAAAAGCCGATTATTTGGCCTTAAAACGGGTTCTTCACGCGACTTTCTCCCCTTTGGGATGGAATAACTCCCGTTAATGTACAGTAATTGCAACAATCAGTACCGCAAACGATTTGTGACAAAATTATCTTGGAATAGTATCTCAATGTGATTAGCGTTAAACGTGGAATTAAAAAAGTTGTGGCGCCCGAAAGATGTTCCCCCCTTGTTGTGTGTGGTTTTTGGCTTGTAACTTTTTTATTATTAACTCAACGTAAAATTGATGTATGAACGAATTGCTAAACATGTTATTTTACGCAAGTTTGCCATACACAACTATATTGTGAGAGCCATGGTTTCGGAGATATGAGGGTGCCCCAACTTCTTTTGTTTTGAAGATGGAGCCCAAAGGATAGGAGCTACCATTGCCCACGCATTGCATTGAAAAAAATCTGCCTACCAAAATGCATGGTCAAACTCCCATTTGACTGTACTATTAGATTGCAAAGACGCTTCGATTGACGCCTTAACGAAGTCGATACGGCTTTGTTTACGTGAGTTATGCTCGTAGAAAAAAAAAGTCCACGAACGCACATACGTACGGACGTACGTACGTACATACACACACATATATACATACTTCTTTCTAAAACACTTAAAATGTACTCTAAAGACCTCGAAACGTAAAGATATGTCGAAAATTTCAATTTCGATTTTCGAGGCGATTACAAGAACTTACCATATACTGAGAAGTTAAAATGGTGTTGACTGACCCATTTGAAATTCCAACAGCATCAGCAAGCTCTATAGTAGTCAATCGACAATTTTCCAGCACCAATTGTTTGATTTGCGTGACGTGATGTTCATCAGTTGATGTTCATGGTCGTCTTTGATGTGGTTCGTCTTCAACGCCTTCACGACCTTCTTTGAACATTATATGCCATTCATACATTGTTGAATATTTTCGGACATGGTAAAAATCGAGAAAGTCATTTTTGACTGTTTACGAAAATGAGTGTCACTGCTCAACTAATGAAGATATTGCCGTGAAATTTGACACAGATGTCAGTGGCAGTCCTTCCACCTCAAAAATAAAAAGATTTGTCCCTATCAAAAATCCCGCCAAATTTAAATTGAAAATTCCGGGTCATATTTGTACACAGTAGTATGTTCAACGAAGTATTTAAAGAAACTAATATCAGTTAGAACACAGATGAGCCAGTGCATTTTTTTTTACTCAATCAAGGCATGACAATAAAGAAGCAGGACTAGTTAACAGAGACTATAAAATGCAATATGTCGAACATATCCATAAGGTATCCAGCGGCAATAAATTTAAGTTGAGAAACATCGCTTGGTAAAATGAACATTGACAACTTGACAGAGGAGCTGTAGTCACTATTTCTGTGGCTGCAAATACGCCAAGAAGTTAGATCCTTTGCATCTTAGCCTTCTCACGGATCAAATACAGAGGGAATATTTCATTCGTGATAGACATTCAGATTGTATAAGTGTTAGATTTTCAAGCGGATGTAAGATATCAGCAGAGTTTGGGATGCTTATGAATTACTTCATATCGCACGTAATACCTACGTCTGAACCAGTACTGATTTTGCTAATAAAATATGCTTTAATTAAATGTCTATATCTTGTCACATTTCACTTTTTGCGGCGTAACAAGCAACACCTGTATCTGGGTAAAGAGGTACATTGTCATCGTCTCATCAAATCACTTATTTTTCATAGTTGTTTTAAATGCAGAATCAAATCCTTCATATATAATATAGTAATGTTATATCAAACATATAGACAAATATCTCTGGAAATGTACAAAAACATCTGTAGTAGTGATAATTGTTTAAAATGTCAAAACTAGCCCCAGGCACCTTTACGTACGTTCGCACATGCACATAAACTGATACAGACTTTCTTAAAAAACATTTAAATTACTTCTAAGAACTTAAAACCTAAAGATATTTTGAGAACCACTTGACATTGAAAAAGCTTGAATATTATTACAAAAGCGCTAATTTGATTTCAAAAATCATCAAATTGGTATTTAAAACTAGCCAATTTGATTCGAAAAACATCTAAATTGAAGAGCTGATGCTGTATTTTAATTAAATCAACAAACAACAACAACAATTTTCTATTTTTTCACTCCAAATTAACATCACATCTTTAAAACAACACTCCACATTCCGATTTTCGATAGGTTAATATTTCGAATTTTTAGGTACAAATAAGTGCCCGTTTTCTGGTAGTAAAATGAACTTTGTTTCAAATGCTCGCCAATTTAACAAAAATCAATATTTCCAAAAACCTCTACGTAATTCTATAGTTATACTAATGTAGCTTAAGAAAATAGTATTTTGTTCCAGATTAATTTTTGGAGCACTTCTACTGCGTGTCACGGAGCCTCTCTAAAAAACCGTTCCGTAGAAACAGCTGTTAGGCAGCCATTTTATAAAATATTTCAATAAACAATTTTCTTTTAAACTTGAAAACATGCTTAATAACATCCTTAAAAAGAATCACCATATTTTTATTTTTTCCACTTGAAAAAAATCACAAAAGAACTTTAAATTTTCGCTCTCTACTGTGTGCAACCCCTTAATTATTTCATCAATATAGAAAGTATATGTTATAGAAGCTGGTTGAAAGTATAAATTCGTTAATTAGCTATGAACTTCCGACAGTTCTACCCAATTATCATATTATCATATGCGGATAAACAAGCAGTCGATTTAAATTCAGACGAGATATGTACGTAATGATGGATAGAATAGAAAGCCACTTCTTAATATCCCACAATAGAAAATATATACATACATAATACCCCAAAATAGAAATCAGCACTCTATGATAGGGGTTGACTTTTGTTGTTGTATTAATGAGTCGCTGTATACTGATTTAGGTGGTTTCTAAAAAATCATTCACTATCGATATTATTATTTGATTATTTTGATAGCTGATAAGAATGTCTTAATCGTATATTTGAATATATTTTATTCAATTGATTTTTGAATTTTTCCTACAAATGAAATATAGTCGATTTGAAAAACAACTACCAAGTTTTCAGACACCTCAAAATTTCTACCATGGACTAAATTAGTGCAATTATTTCATTACTTAGTAAATTTAAATGTGTCAGCATTTTATGCGAATGGCAATGTATTTCGGGGCTCGCGTTCACATTAACATTAAAAATAAGGGAAATTTAATCAATTCGTTAATTAGAATAATTGCGATTCTCGATATTTACAATTAGCTTGAAACCATGACGATGATAATTGTTGGCGACGACTGTTTAACACATTGAATAATATAGTTTTCGCATTTTATTATAGCGTAGCAGCCGTTATATGTATATTGAGTTTTTGTTCAATTTATAAAATTTAATTTTCATCATCATGTCAATTGACTTTTCATAAAAGCAATAATGCTTGTTGCATTTTGACTGAAGCGTCACATTAATTATGCTTTGAATGAATTGTTATATTTGATGCAAATTTAGAACAGCTCAATATTCACCCTTCGTGT
Source organism: Oxycera nigricornis (assembly GCA_963942545.1). Lineage (NCBI taxonomy): Eukaryota > Metazoa > Arthropoda > Insecta > Diptera > Stratiomyidae > Oxycera > Oxycera nigricornis. Next base: position 89,558,822 of record OZ012660.1, on the reverse strand, counting down.
TACATCGTTTAAAAATAATATCAAAAATCTGGCTGTAAGTTTTGGACTATCATACATTAGTTCTCTTAGTTGATTGCAGCCGCTATGGTGATGAATGAAAGTTGTTTAAAATTGCCAGTTTGAATGTCGTTAAGATTTTTCGAAAGTATCATATGATTGAAACTGAATTAAACTATTATCAATAACTTCAACAAAATTTGATTCATTTGATTACTAAGGAATCGATTTCTTTGCGAAATTTTTTCTCCAAGCGCCATGAAGTTCTTTCTAAATATTTGACGAGTATGATAATTTTCATCTTTTAAATTTGATTACTACACTACATATACACTGTTAAAAATTTAAAAAGAACATCTTAACAAGCCGCGAGTTACGACCAATTAGGTCCAGAGAAAGGTTCCCAGTTATATTCAAATAAAAATTAAAAATAATAATAACGAAAATTATAATGATAATACTTTAAATGACGACAATGATAAAAACTAATTACAGCAAGTGAAGTAAGTTCATATCAATTACTGTTATCTTAGGGAGCGTCCATTGACTAATTAAGACTATTCTGGGGTTCTGGTTGAATCTTGCTGAGCAATCAGAAAGCTCGGGATACAAAGTCTTTTTTAGTAAATGGCTATTTTCATATCGATGCTTGAAACGTGTAAGCGAGAATTTAGGTGAAATTGGGATTCATCAGTTATTGAATGCAATTTTTATATTTACGACGATTGAATTAGATTTAGACCATCCAAAATTTTCATAAATGCTAAAAAGGTATTGTTTGGTGCTATTTTTTCAATTCAGCTACAAAATACTTCTTATTTTGCAGTTTACTTTAACACCACATTAAACATGCAATAAATATTAGATGTCTGATTATATGTAAAATATATAAAATCTCACGTATGATAAAATAAGACACCGAAATCGTCAATTTCTTACAATCAATAAATTTAAAGATTGTACAAATGGTCCTTACGTAATTAACGGACGCTCTTTAATACAATGCAAATATTCACTGTTGGCAGACCTGCAATATAGATGGAACAAATTATTGAAAAGCAGCTGCCCTGTCATTTTTGGGAACTAAAATTTTCAACATATCATTACGTTTTGAGGTCATTAGAGTATATTTAAAGTGTTTTAAGAAGAAGAAAAATGTATGTATGTATGCGGACAGTTTTTCTCCAAGCATTACTCACGTGAACAAAGTTGTATTGACTTCCTTGAGATCCATTGAAGTGCCTTTGCAATCTTAAGAGCTGATTAATTTTTAGGACACTTTGGCGGGGGTAGGGGGGGAGTGGTTTGTTACTCTGACCCCTTTAAGACAATTTATTTCATGCACTATATCTCGCGATTCAAATAAAGGATTTGCATCGTTAATATGACAATCATCACGTATTAACATTTGTGTGATTTTTTAAAAATTTATAAAAAGTGTTTGAGCTTTTTTTTAATTTAGTAAAAAAGCGCAAAAAACTAGGGGTTTTTTCATAGAAAATAAATATTTAACCTGATTTGCACAGCAAAGTAATCAATGTTTACAAAATTGATAATGTTTTAAAGGATTATGTAAAAAACCAAACAAACATTCTTTTGATGATAACAAAAAAATTAAATTACAAATAAAACAAGCCGTGAGGTGCGACCCATGATGTCCACACGGTCAACTTCCCAGTAATATCTACATATGTAGATATTAAAAATATAAAACACAATAATAGTTATGGAAATAATACTACTTCAAATAATAAAAATGTACCTCTCATAAAAGTTATTGGAATGATTTAATATTAATCGTAACATCTACGCGAGCGTCAATTGATTACGTAAGGATTTTGGTGCATAGGTTTGATTGATTATTCACGCGGATCAATGGGAGGGGGGACAGGTTACAAAGCAGTTTTTTTAATTAAAGTTAAAACATGGTATTGTGAAGACTTTTGAAAATCTGCTCAAATTTTGAAAATATTAATAAACTTTGATTGACTATACAACAATGTCTTTAGAATAAGAGATTTAAAGTATAATGATTCGAATGAACCCTTTTTACATGGTGACTGTGAATGATTTTATATTTTTAATTTAATTTTTTTTTGTAATCGTGAGGATAGGTTTTTGCTGTTTTCTCTACAAAAATTGATAAAAGTTTACAAATTCTATAAACATTTATTATTACGATGTGCAAATCAGGTTAAAAATGATTTTTTTTATGAAAAAAGCACTACTTTTCCAATTATTTTTTAATAAATAAAAAAAACGCTTTAACGATTTTTTTTAATATATAAGAACATCATAAAAATAATAATACGCGTTGATTGACACCTGAATGATCGGAAGATTATATTTGGTTCTCGAGATATAATGAATGACGTAAATGACCTTGAACGTTTAATGGTTTTTTATTTTTTATTAAATTTTTTTTGTAATCATGAAAAAAACTTTTGCTGGTTTTTTCACAAAAAGTTTGGAGTATATAAATTATATAAACATTGATTGCTTAGATTTGAAAATCAGGTTAAAAATTTTGTGTTTTTGAAAACAAAACTAATTTTTTGCACTTTTTTCAAAAAATTAAAAAACGGCTCGAACAATTTTTTTAAAAATTTGAAAGAATCACATAAATGTTAATACGCGTCGATTGACACCTTAATAAAAAAAAATCGTACGTTTGGTTCGTGAGATATAGCGCATAACATGGTTGACCTTCAAGGGGTGAAAACAGCAAACCCCCCCCCCCGACCGAAGTGTCCCAAAAACTAATCAGTTTTTAAGTTTGCAAAGACGCTTCGATTGACACCTTAACAAAGTCGATACGACTTTGTTTACGTGAGTTATGCTCGTAGAAAAACTGCCTGCGAACGCACGTACGTACGTACATACACACACACAAACATACATACTTCTTTCTAAAAACACTTTATAAACACTCTATAGACCTCAAAACGTAAAGAAAAGTTGAAAATTTCAATTTCGAATTTCGAGGCGATTACAAGCACTTCCCATATACTGGGAAGTTAAAAATCCATTAAAAGTCAGAATATAAATGAAATTCATGCAAATGATATGACCTGATATTTCTCATTCTAAAAACGTTTTTTTCAATCTATGAAAGCTGATTAATTGTTGTATAATTTGAGCAAATTTTCAATAGTTTTCATAATACCGTGCTTATATTTTCATGAGAAACTGCTCCAATTTTGAAAAAAAAATTTATCAAAAGTTGAATTTTTTGGTAAATAACGCTTTGAATGGAAAAATGTTTTGTAGTCAATACTTTGTAAGATCATATACTTTAAAAAGCTTCCATCAAATAAAAAATTGTAGTTTTTAGTATTTATGTTCTTTAGTGTTCGAAAGATTTCAATTACTTCCTTCCTCATCATATGTAATACTTTTTATGTTTTACATGCGATAATTACACCGATTATCGACAGCATATTCAATGGTTTTCAAGACAACATTGATGTAAAATCGTGAAAAAAATACAAATTTTGAATGCAACTATTCAAAATGGCCATCACGCGACAAAATCTCTACATTGCCGAGAGGCAGGAGCTGATCGGTATCTTTTGAAGATTTCCACCTCCCAACGTTGAAAAAAAACTGGTTTAATTTTCGCTAGTGCCCTTTTGTCTATAAAGCGTTGAAAATAACAAATAACGTTTCCCCCGACTGATCCGCGTGGATATTCAATCAACACCTCCTCCCTTTCTACACACACACACATATACCAAAAGCCTTACGTACTTAATGAACGCTCTCTAAGATGATACGATTAATATTAACTCATTCCAATTATTGTTATGAGTACCTCTTATTATTATTATTATTTAAAGTATCATTATTTTCATCATTATTTTTTGTTTAATATTTTTAATATCTATGTAAATATTATTTATTTATTTATTTAAAGCCAAAGCAAGGCATAAATATAGTACAGTTTAATACGTACAGTCAAAAGGTTAAAACTAGTTAAAAATAATTATAAAACTAATGAAAGTGAGTTGGAAAGTGGAGAGAGTTTCGAAAGGGCCCTTATCAGGTTTAATTTGTGAGGCCTTATTGATGTTGGATGTGTACTGTCTACCTATACTGTTAAATAACTTGCAGCATCTGTTGAAGGGCTCATTTTCTGCATAGGTAGTGCTGTGCTGAGTTTCTTTGAGCAAACGGGTGTGTCTCGTTTGTCTGACTATATCGTTAAATATAAATTGCCTTGATAGAAACTCTGCATGAATCCTACCCTGAATGACATCTAAGGTGAAGCAGCAGCACGCGATCATTCTTCTGGATGACAGAGTGGTTAGATTAAGAAGACCGAACTTGTGCATGTATGGTGGCAATTGGTTAAAGGTATTTGGGTTGTACATATTCCTTAAGGCAAAGAGAAGAAATTGCTTTTACACTGATTCAAATCTGTCGCTATTTATCTCAAATATCGGATTCCAGACAAAACATGCGTATTCTAATAGCGGTTGGACAAGGGAAGTGTACAAGGATTTAGTTACCCAAACATTCTTAAACTCTTTAGCACGTCTCTTAATAAAGCCGAGCTGCTTTGTAGCTTTAGCTAGTATAGGGTCGTAATGAGTAGTGAAGCGCAATTTTCGGTCCAGAACAACCCCGAGATCAACGACCCTATCTACTTTTGCTAGTTGTTTGTCATTAAGAAGGTATGTGCTGTTCAAAAGGATTTTTTTCCGCGAAAAGGTAATGACTTGACATTTGCTAGTGTTAAGGTGAAGTTTGTTACGTTTACACCATTGCTGAAGCGATAATAGCTTCGATTGAAGGAACAACACATATTTTTGTGAATCTATGGTGTGATAAATTTTCAAATCATCTGCGTAAAATAGATGAGGTATGTCCGACAATTCTTGAGACAAATCAGACACGAAAATGTTAAAAGGAGAGGGCCGAGATGACTATCCTGAGGTTCGCCCGAAATAACTTTTATCCTTTTTGATTTGTTGCCTTGAAAGCTGACAAATTGACTTCGATTAGAAAGGTATGAATATAGCCAATCTAGCAGAGACCCCTGAATACCGAATTTCTGTAATTTACATTTTAGAATGCCATGATCGACACTATCAAAGGCTTTGCTAAAATCAGTGTAAACTGTGTCAATTTGCTGCCCCTGTTCCATCGCTTTAAGAGTATCTGAGATTAACAGCATAAGGTTGGTAGACGTTGAGCGGCCTTTTCAAAATCCGTGCTGTTGTTCATTTAGAAGCGGGTCAACTGTTTTCGTTAGTGTATCACATAACACCTTTTCAAACAACTTAGGTATAGTTGAAAGGATTGCAATTCCTCTATAATTTTCAATAGAGTGTTTATCTCCGCTTTTGAAAATGGGTATGACTTTGGAAAATTTCCTACAACTCGGAAAGACACCTGACGAGAGAGATTTGTTAAAGATGATGTGAAGTGGTAGGACTAGGTAAGAACAGAGGTATAAGAACAAAGGTGGAAGTTGATCTGGTCCGGGGCCTTTATTTAGATCCAGCTCTTTGATGGCTTTTCTAATATCGTCCATATTCAGATTCATGTCTTTAACAACTTGTGTCCAAATAGTCCGAAAGTCTTCCAAATCAATAGACTTAGGTAGGCTAGCAGGATGAAATGCTTCTTGGAAATGATTAGCAAATAGATCACAAATTACTTGACTATTTGATGATGTATTCCCACGTCTAGTCATTGTAGCCGAATATCCCAATGCTTTTCTCTTAATATTTACGAAATCAAAGAATTTTTTTGGATTCTGAATAATAGTTTCTCCAGTAATGGTGACATAACTTTTATACGCTTCATGGGATTTAGTGGTAAATTCGTTAGCCAAAATAGCGTATTTCTCCTTGATCACGTCATTGGCATGGCTTTTATTACTTTTTAATATATTATACATTTTGTTTCTTTGTTTTCTTAAGTGTCTGAGATCTCTATCCAGGCAAGGCTCGGATAGTTTGTCCCGTTTCATAGTTATTAATTGTTATCACAAATAATCGATTAATCACAGTATTGTTTAATGTGATATTACTTTTCACAATTGTAAACCCGACAAAAACACACGCGTCAACAATAACTTTGTGCACATTTACGCTTTAGCGGTAATATGTAAGCAATTGCAAGCTTGCAACATAGGTACATGTAGTTACAAGAAATAAAAACACCTACTGGTTAATTAGCACAGAAAAAACACGTCCGTTCAGTTCTACGGTCACGGTCACTGGAAATTTGATCGTGGGTCGCGCCTCGCGGCTTGTTTTTTATTGTTTTGAAGATGTGTTGCAATCATAAGAAAACAGTCATATTTTATTTAATAAGATATCTTTGAAAGATGCAATCAAATCTTGGAAGATTTTACGAAGAATTTAATTTTTTATAAATGCATACATATGTAGTGTTTTTTAAAGTACAGAAACACCTGCACGATAATTAATGAAAACCTATTCAAGTCATACGAATGTTAATAAATTTTGATTGACACGAGAATAGAATAGTAGAAATTAAGTCGCATTACTCGTATCAACCATTGTTTATGGTTGCCTATTTGATTTTTCTTTGTAATCATAAAAAAAACCTTTAATTGTTTTTTGCTAAAATAGTAAAATTATTAAATAAAGAAAATTAAAAATAAATGTCTATGTTGAATTTTGCTCGCATTTAGATGAAGTTCAAAGATTTATTGGAAAATATTGGCAGATAAAGTGGTGAGCTAAAATATCAACAGCCATGCGTAAATGAATTCTTAGTAATAAATGTAATTAGAGTGATGTGTTTTTTCTCATCATCATTCAGTACAATCGCGTCTAAACTACAAGCAATACGACGAGATATGCTGCCACTACCATTGATGCTATTCGATAATTTTGCACTTGTTAGCATTAAATATAATATTCTGTGTTATCTGCTCTTGTCGTAAGTATACAAACAAAAATATCTAAATTTGCATATGAACGTACTTCTTGACGGAAACAGAAGCAATACCAAACATGATTACTAACAAACTACCCACTTTACATATCAATATTATTGAAAAGCAGAATATCCTCTAAATGCAGCTAACAAAATCCAAAATGAAGGCCAAATTCGATAATAAATTTTGCTAATTTCGAAACTGGCTGTGTTGGTTGCCTTATTCAATTACTAACAAGCAAATTGATTATAGCCACAATTAATGCCAGCCACCGAATCTATTTCGAGCTTTGCATATTAACTTTATCGCCTAAGTGTTTGTCCACTTTAATCTCCACCGAAAAGATTTATGAGCATTAACCAACACAGAGATAATTCATTTGCATTGTTAGCCTTGATTGGAGTCCCGGAGCGATAGTGAAGCTGCAGTCATTTAAACAGGATGATGGAAAGTTGGCTCCGACACTGTTGCTGCTTAATTGTATGTAGACATATATGTTTCTAGAATATGAACATGTTTACATATTTCAATCCTACTTGTATTTTCGAACCTCTAACATATACTTGAACTGTTACATTTTTAGCTGCTAGGTTTGAAGTTTAGATATTTTTCTTTCAAAACTGCCAACGGAATGTCCATGCACGAATTAAAAAAAATTTGGTGTAAGTGCGACCCTTGAGACCCACACGACTAACTTCCCAGTGGAATGGATAAAAAAGGCTTAATTGGATTTTATTATTAATTACTTTCATTAGACATTATTATTCTAAATTATTATAATTACTTTTATTATATTTTTTCTAGCGGTAGAGGAAGACGCCTCCACCACCTGGTCGTCCTCTTCCAAAGCCTCGACATCCTCGTCCTCGTCATTCTCCTTGTCCTCCTCTTTTTCTCTATCTCAGCCCCGGAATCCACAGCCATTATTGAGGGTATTTAATTCTGATTTACAATAATCATTCGTTACTAAGAATACTGAATTATTATAATTGACGTTATATTTACATATTTATTTGACTCTATATTTACAATATCAAATTATATATAATAATATTTGATTGTTATTAACAATATTAATTTACTTATAACAATATCCAATCTTAACTGCATTTGCGTCTCTCCTCTCATCTCTCAATGAGTTTGGAATTTGAAAAATAGTTTTTTTTTTGTCAAATTACATTTTTTTATAAATTTGACAAAATACACAATAATAACAATTATTTTATGAAGGTATTTGGGATCTGCACGAGTTAATAGTGCTTTTCAACGGTTTCAAAATTAAGCAATTTTTTGTCTTTTTTCCAGTTTTTTCATCTTCAATAAAAAACGGCTGAACCGATTTTGCTGAAAGCTAATACCGTTCTAAGTTACGTAACTACGCGTCAAATGTCCCACGTCAGTGTGATCTTTGGTATTTGAGATAATCGTTACGAAAAATAATTCCGAACGCACATCCGCACATTCGCACATACGTACATACACACTCACAGACATCTTTCTAAAAACGATGGATTTGGATTCTAGAGACCTTAAAACGTGGAGATATGTCAAAATTTGGGATTCGCGAAATCGACCCCATTACAATAATTTCCTACTGGGTAGTTAAATATTCAAGATTTTTAAAATATTTTGAGAATTGAAACACGATTTGATTAAAACAACAATACATTAAAACTCTCCTTAGAATAATTTATTCCAAATTTTTAATTATTCGTTATGCTTTAATAACACGAAGCGCTCAATATGCAGGTTTGTATACTTTCAATTTTTCGGTTCCTTTTTTTCGTGTCGGTGTGTTTTCCAAAGAAACAATTGTTCAGCTTCTACTTTACTAGGGTATGCAGGCGAACAATTTTATTCGAAAATATTTACACAGAAAAGAATTTTTTTATTGAAAAAGTTTTCGCCGTTTGTAATTTTAACGGACTTGCAAGTTCTACAGTTTTATTCAAATTGACCGAAGCTGTAGGACTATTAGTACGATGTGTAGGCTCTTTATTTTCATGTCTTTACGTGTGGCACAAGCAAGGCTTCTCGGCTCTGGTGGAAGCCCAGCGAGATGGCAACATTTCTCTGCCTTTGCGTTTTTAAAATTTTAATGAACTTATAGGAACTACGGATTCTGGTTTAGCTTTTTATTCAAATTTATTCTGCCCGGCTTGCGGCGACGTTATGGACGAGGACGAAACACAGAAAAGAGATTTATTCACATTTGTCCCAGATTCTGTGCAAAAACTTCAGCTGTAAATTCAACAAAATCTCTTTCGGTGCTCACCATTTAATTTTGCTTAAAATATGCATATCTGACAGCTACAGTCCTTCAAAATTGCTAGATCCAAGTAAAATTTGAATAGCAGGGTAGAACATTCTACACGATATGATGAGCCAAAGCGAGTATGGAATGTTATACGAAGAAGTATTTCTCTTTTATGAATGGTTTTCTTTGTTGTCTCACGCTTTTTGAGTATTGACTGATGTTTCGCATATGAGTTAGTGTTCAGACACTGAAGTATTCGTTTTTACTTTGTGGTTTTGAATGAATTTGACATATTTTTACGAAACAAACTTTCCGTTTCTCACATACAGAGAAGAATGATTGTCGTTAACCCCTTTTTTTGCGGTGGCATGTTACAAAACTCTTGTTCACTAGGAGAAAAGTTTTTTTAAGGTGGCCACGCCTCCTAAAAAATTTTTTTAATGAGAATTTTAGAAGCACTGATGATTGTTTTACCTCGAAGTATCATTTTCACACTTCGAAAGCAGCAAGGTTAATTACTTTACCTAATAAAGGCAATTTTGCTTTTTCTGATCCATCCATGCTTGCAAGAAGCATCTCTGTTTACTATGCTTACCACCATGGCACTTCTGATTTTTAAAAGTTAAAGCGTTATCTAGAAGAAATTTGAAGAATAGTCCTGTCTCATTTGCATTGAGCACGTCCCGTGCTTGATAACCTTCTAATGAATGAGGTAAAACATCACGTCTCCATTTGCTACAATCTTCGTCACTTACGTCAGTGCTTTCTCCACAAGCCTTTTTATGACATATGCCAGATCTAACATGAAAAAAACGAAATTATTGTATAAATTTGTAAATGTACCATACCTGCCTTTCAATTTTCGAACCAACTTTTGCTAGCCTTAAATTTTGATGGTCCTAGTTTTTCACTAAACTACAATGCCTTTTATTTAATGAACCCACCAGATATAGGTAAGTTTTGCCTTCTTGCCGATTTAAAACACTCAAAAATTGCTTTGTCTACATTTTCATACCTAGACTTATAAAGCATCTTGATACTCCCACTTGCACTACTTTCCATTGCGGTGATAATTGACTGCTTATTTTCTAAAGTAGTATACACTGTACTTGCCGGAGTACAGTACTTCACAGCTACATCTTATCTTTATCTTGAGCCACTGGCTGTACGTGTCCAGGTGATGCCAGCTAGCTTCCTTATGTGGCGGTTCCATCTAAGTGTCGGACGTCGTCTCGGTCTTTTGACTCCCCTTGGGTAACACTGCATGATTTTCGCGGTCCATATATTGTCTGATATCCTCGCTAGGTGTCCTGTTCATTGCCACTTGAGAGTTCTAATTATCACATCACATCAGTTACTTGTGTTCTCACTCTTATCCAGGTTAATCTTCTCCTGTCTCTCCTTGTGATGTCCAGCATATATCTCTCCATTGCACTTTGGGCAACCTGGAGCTTCTTTATGATGCCTGTTGTTAGGATCCATGTTTCACAGCCATAGGTCATGACTGGCAGAATTTCTTTTTATTATTAATTTTATTAAGGAGTTCTTCTCGAACGCACTTCATGCTAGCTTGATCCTTCTGTTGATTCTGGTATGAGCGAAACCGAGTTGTGTATTGTTCGGCCCAGATACACATACTCGTCTACAATTTCCCAGTTCGGAGTTGTTAATTAATAGTTCACCCTGGCTTCTCGTTAGGAACTCATCGTACGTAGCTTTAGTTTCACTAAGGTTCATTTTTAGGCCTACTATGTCGCTAACTGAGCTTATAACTTCGAGCAGCCTCTGTAGCTCATGTTGATTTTGGGCGATAAGGACTATGTCATCTGCGAATCGTAGGTGATTTAGTCGCTCTTCATCTATGATTAGTCATTAGTCCTTTTAGCCCATTTCAGGTCTCGGAAGATTTCTTCTAAGATGGCGTTGAACAGTCTTGGCGATATGGTATCCTCCTGTCTGACCCCTCTCTGCGTGGGGAATTCCGGTTTATATATATATATATATTTTTATATTTATATATATTTATATATATATATATATATATATATAAATATATATATGTGTGTGTATACCATATTGGAGAGACAATCAGGCCGATCCAAAAAAGAGTGCAGGATTACATTAGAGAAGCTGAACTAGCCATCAAACATGAAAGGACTTTTATTAGGTGATCGGTGTCAAAACATATCGTCGAGAAAGGCGACAGCGGCACTAAGGCAAACTCGAAATGTATAAAAATGATCAACAAATATTCTAGGCAAGATGTCTATGAGAATCTATTGATTGCGAGAACCCCAGAGTCGAAACGTCTGAACCACGATCTAGGTAGTTGTTTCTCGGATCTTATTAGGGGTCATAAAGTTATACCGAGATCTAATTATGGAGATAATGAACCAATGGTAGAATATAATTAAATAGTATGTAAGCCCAGTACATTTAAGAAAGATTCTGCCATGTCTTCTCTTCAGACACAGTAATACACTGAAGAAGAAAATAATAAAAAACGAAATCGTTTAATAAAGGAAACAAGTGTTTTTTCTTATACTGAAAACATCGATTAATCATCAAACAAACAAAAAACGGTAAACAACATTAAATGATTACCTGCCATTTGGCCTCCTTCGGGGAAGAGCCTCTTGGAAGCCACTGATGTCGAGATGGTTGGCACATGTCTGAAAGCGACTGCAGAAGCTTCTGGAAACGCTTCAATATAAGATAGGATTTCTGCTGTATTCTCTCTGGTGGTGCTCTAAAATAAAGTCTAAATTCTTCAGAAATGGAATTTTCCGAGTTTCATATGAGCATAGCCTTTTTTTTGGTCAGCTCTTCTGAATATTTTTGTTGTGCATTTGGAATAAAGACGAAGATGGGAGCTAAGTGAATTAAGTTAGATCTGCAGTGGTGCCTCCTCGAGATCGATTTTTCGATTAATCAAACATAGAGAACATCGATTATTCAAACAAAACATCGAATTTTCCGATCAGTCAGTTAATCGATACCCATCTCTAAATCTTGCCCATTTCTGCTGCATACGTACAGTCGAATAAATAGGTATTCTTACCCCTTACAAATTACATAGTGGTTATGACTGTCAATATTAGGTGCGTTTAAGTAATGTCATAAAACCAGTCTGATTTTTTTTCTTTTGGCTAGTGAACATGTTTTTGAGGGTTTTTGCAGAAATTTGTCTTCAAACATGAATCCCAAGTGTTATTTTGCCATGAGTTAATAATATAAACAATTTAAATTTCAAAAAAAAAAATGTCGGAAACGATTGATAAATAGTAGTAGGGTCTACAGCAATGAAAAAAATCCAGAAAATAGAAAAATTCGAAACGTTTTGAAAGAAGTATTATATAATTCAACAGTGGCGGCGCATTATTTTTCCGAAAAGGGTCCGTTCCTCATATTAATATACAGTGCAATGTAAAACTTTGGTTTTTTTTTCAAAAAAAAAGAAGATTTTAATGGTAGCATTCGTAGAAAACCAAAAAAAGAAAAGAATACAAGAAAAACGCAAGAATGATAGCAAGTCTCAAAAAACAACTTGTTGTTTCTCTAGCAACGATTACACATAGTTAAAAAAAAGTTCCTGTAAAACTTTTGGCAGGTAAGTTAAAAATGAAAAATATTAGAAAAGGAGCGAAATGTCTATTCTGCAGCTCGAGGTATTTTCGTAACAAGTGACACATTTTTTTTGCATGAGAAAATATATGCGACTAGAAGACGAGATTTTATAATTTTCTAAACAAGAAAGAAGAGTTCAATATCATAGTAACTGGTTACCATATGACTGTATAGGCTGCGTTGCGATGGGAATTTATTTTTTAAACCGACAGATATCGATAACAGCCCTTACTACATTAGTCTACTTATGAATTCATCTTTCAGTCACTTTTATGCATACTTCCACATATTTCATGTCATTGTAACCGTAGATTTTTCAGGGTCACTTAAATCCTATCAAAGATTGCTTAGTCAGCTTAAGCTTTGTGTTTTGCTGAGGGTTTTTGAGGAAGCATTTATTGAGAAAATACATGCAACAACGAGATTGTGGAATTTACTATTAGTCAAGATCATAGAATCAATTTTTAAATAGTTTAATAAAAGTATGGACTGGCAACAACAGGGTCAATCAAAAACAAGAAGTAAATAGAAGATAGGTGCGTTACACTTTCAGTAATTATTCAGTTTCAAAATCAGAGCTGAGAATTTTCGCAGTGTGGACCTAAAACCTACAGTGGTCGTGAATAGGTTAATTTGGCTGGGCTATCAGTGTCATTCGACCTTTCGTTTAAAGAGAAATGCTACTTTTTCAAAGCAGAGAAAAAAATCATAACACACGAGACACCAAATGCCTAATCCTGCTGTTAGCATTTCCTGATATGGTTTACTGATCAAGTCCTCGTTTGACCCCCGTCGAGTATTTCTGATCGGGTCTAAAAAAAATTTTCTACTCGTGTTTCCCCACTTCAGCCTTCACTTTTCAACATCCCATTCACGATAATTATAACTAAATTCTTCCTGATATTCTCGTTTTCATTTTCTCTCTAGACTTCTCAGCCTTCCAAAAAAGTCTTCAACTTCCCAAATACTCATAAAATAGACCAGTTGGCTCGTATTTTCTTTTTGCGACCCCTGAATGCTGAAAACTGATTTCGAATCCTTGCGCAGCTTGTTTTCATTTTTATTTTAACTAACTTTATGTGTGCGTGGAATTGCTTGAGAAAGGTAAATAAAACTGTTTACGAAAGATTGACAAAAATGAGAATGTAATTGTAAATTCTTCACCATTTTGTTTCAAAAACGTGTTTGAATACAGCAAAGCACATCAGTTTTAGGCTTATTCATAATTTCTCACACTCGAAATTAAATGATGAATATATTAACCTATTTTTTTCAGGCTCCACTCCTCCCAGTTACAACTTAAGGATAAGTCCCAAGAAAATAAACAGCATCGTTTACATGGCCAGATATTGATAGTGAAGCACGAAGGATGCTTCAACCACAAATTTCACTAGATGTTATTCAAAACAAGCAAGGGCATTGCACCATCAACGTTTTTAAGTTAGTATACATATACATTCGCATGTAAGAACGTATGTATGGATATGTGTTGGTAAGATTATATACATCAATTGTAATGTGTAAGTTGTAAATGAAGAACCATTGCGCCACCAAGTTTTATTTCTGCTTCGTCTTGATTCCTGTGTATAGTTTCGCTAACCTTCACACTCCGTCTCTTCCGCAGTACTTCAAAATCCTTACCACCTAATTTCGATCGTGACTTTCAATCGCTGCCACTATTGTATTTCGCCGAAGGAAAACATTTATTCCTCATGAATTATTCATTACATCTCATTGTCACATGTGTAGTGCGCCCTGGAGTATGTGAGAAATAAATTTCTGTTGTTTGGATTTGATTGCTATATCAAGTCACGTGCACAATCGTGTAGTACCTGCTGCAGTATGTGAACGAGAAACTGAAAGACTCAGTATATGTTTCTCGCCATTTGATGGTAGCATTCTTCCTCGGCATGCCTTTGTGTACTTTGGAAACTCTATCCAGTCGGCAAATAACACAAATCAATGTACTGTTATAAGGAAGAAGAGCTAAATAGAAAGAAAACTTTTAAACATATTATACAGTTTGTACGCAACTAGACAGTGTTAAAATAACTTGAATGTCTTGACTTCAACTTTTCGATGTAAGACATAAATCGGTAACAAAGAATGTAACTTAATGGTAAAAACTACACATACCGTCATTTCTCTTCACTAATGATCGGATTCACAGAAACTTTTTTTTATTTGATTAATTCTTGACTGTTGGTAATATATATTTTAAAACGCCATTCATTTCTCTTATAATTTTTGTTGCAACAATTAACTCACTTCAAAACATTCAAACAAAATTTAACAATTTTTTGTATTGTCAAATTGAATTATTCAAAGAAGTTTTGAATCTCCAGAATCAAAAATACAAAGACTTTGAACTCTATATGATAAGTTTCCTTCAATCCACCGTTCTTTCAAAAAGGCGGTGTAAATACTATTCTACGAAAAATGGAAATTTTAGAGATTGCTTAAGGTATGACAATAATCTACGCGCGTTATGGATATTTTACCATGAAAATATCTTAAACCACATCTACTCGATTCGAAAAAAACCGTGCGTTTCGGTTATGTATGAAACCAATGACGCAACATGAATCAAATTTCACGCTGAATTGAACTTTTCACAGGAATATACGTATGCCATGTTCTATTTCGTTTGCGAAATTGAAAAAAAGGCTTCCATCCGCTTTCAAAGACGTAATGCTTACCCATTGATTATGTACTTTTTATTCATTGGATTACATCGCGGGAAATGTGATGGTTATGAATTGCGATAAATCTTGATTTTACTTCTGTACAGTACACCTTGCCTACAGCGAGACTTCATTGACGAGAGGAAGCCGCTATCTTTCAATGGGATATGTTGAATAAGCCCAGAATTGGATTGAGTCAAATCAGATGTGAAAAGTGTAGTTGAAATATGAGAGAGATGTTGGGATTCTGGCTGAAAACATTAAAGATTTTTGCTAGCAATCATTGCTTTGGGTAATGAATATCAACCATGTTATTTGCCTTCCCAGCATATGGAAATTTCTTCTAATGCCAGAAAATTCCAATTCAAATTTTCAACAAATCCTTAGGTTTTGAAGTCTAATGCGAATATTTAAAGTAATTTTGGAAAGAAATCTAGATAAATATGTGTGTATTTATGTACATACGTTTCTGGTCATTTTTTTCCACTATGTAAAAACAGTGGCATCAACTTCGTTCAGGTTTAAATCGAAGCCTTTTTGGAAAGACACGAGCTGTTTAGATTTAAGTAAACTTCGGCAGGGTGTTTTCTTTTGTTCCAACACATCAAAAGTCATTTCTGACATGCACCAAATATCGCGAATAAAACGTTTGATTTCTGCCGTTCAGGTTTCCGTGAAAGCAATGCAGTCAGTGTAGCTGTTATTTTTAATTTCCGCAAAAATTGCAATAAATTAGGTGTTCTCTAATAAAAACAAGCCGCGAGGTGCGACCCTTGAGGTCCACACGGACAACTTCCCAGTAATATTTACAGAAATATTAAAAATATTAAACACAATAATAATTATGGAAATAATACTAATTTTAATAATAAAAATATACTTCTCATAAAAGTTATTGGAATGACTTAATATTAATCGTAAAAGTAAGTAAAATATATGTATTACAAATGATGAAGGAAGTAACTGAAATTTTACGAATACTAAAGAACAAAACTCCTAAAAACTACAATTTTTTATTTGATGAAAGCTTTTCAAAGCATATGATTTTAGAAAGTGTTGACTTCAAAACATTTTACCATTCAAAACGTTGATTATCACAATTGCAAATTTGATTTGTATTGGTTTTCAAAATTTAAGCAGTTTTTTTATTGAAGTTAAAACACGGTTCTGTGAACACTATTAAAAATCTCCGCAAATTATGCAAATAATAATAAATTTTGATTGACTTTACGATAATTTCTTTAGAATAAGAGATTTAAGGTATAACAATTCGTATGAACCCTTTTTCCCATATTGACTTTGAATGATTCTTTTTATTTTTAATTCAATTTGTTTTGAAATCATGAGAAAATATTTTGCTAGTCTGTACAGAAATTGATAAAAGTTTATAAATTTTATAAACATTTATAATAACGATGTTAATTTTATTAATTATTAATTATTTTTTTATGAAAAAAACACTAATTTTCAATAATTTTTTATTAAATTTAAAAAATGGCTACAAAGATTTTTTTTAAATTTAAAAACATCATTAAAATGTTAATACGCGTTGATTGACTTCTTAATGATGCAAAGATTATATTTGGTTCTCGAGATATAATGATTAACATAAATGACCATGAAGTACATGATGACTTTCAATGATTTTTTATTTTTAAAATTTTGGTGGCTTTTTTACAACAAGTGTTTGGAGTATATAAATTTTAAAAATATTGATTACTGCGACTCGAAAATAAAGTTAAAAATTTGGTGTTTTTGAAAAAAAATCCAATTTTTTGCACTTTTTTTAAAAAAATTAAAAAACGGGTCCAACGATTTTTTTAAAAATTTGATAGAGTCATGAAAATGTTAATACGCGTCGATTAACATCTTAACCATGCAAATCGTATGTTTGGTTGGCGAGATATGGCCCCTGACAGAAATGACCTTCAATGGGGCAAAACAACAAACCCCCCCGACCGAAGTGTCCCAAAAACTAATCAGCTCTTAAGATTGCAAAGACCCTTCGATGGACACCTTAACGAAGTCGATAGGACTTTGTTTACGTGAGCTATGCTCGAAGAAAAAAGTGTCCACGAACGTACAGACGACGTACGTACACACACACACACACGCACACACACACACACATACATACTTCTTTCTAAAAACACTTCAAATATACTCGTAAGACCTCAAAACGTAAAGATATGTTGAAAATTTCAATTTCGATTTTCGAGGCGATTACAAGAACTTCCCATATACTGGGAAGTTAACAAGTCGCGAGGTCCACAACGGTCAACTTCCCAGTAATGATACATAAATATTAAAAATACTAAACACAATAATAATTATGATAGGATGGGCGACAGGTTACAAAGCCTTTCCTACATTATTTGTTATTTTCATATCGATTCTTGAAAAACATAAGAGCGCTGGCAAAAAAAGAATGCAATTTTTGGTTATAACGTCCAGAGATTTTTACGCATAGTGGAAATTTTGAATAGTTGCGTTCAACATTTCTATCATTTCAGCATAATCACTGAATTTGTCTTTTTCACGATTTTACATCAATGAGACTAATAATTATTTCTTATTTTCAGGTGGTCTTGGAAAACATTGAATATGCAATTACATGTATTATAAAAGTAAAATGTATTGCAAATGATGATTAAGGAACTAATTGAAATGCTACGAACACGAAAGAATAAAACAACTTAAAACTACATTTTTTGATTGATGAAAGCTTTTCAAAGCATATGATCTTGCAAAGTATTGACTACAAAAAAATTTACCATTCAAAGCGTTGATTACCACAAATACAAATTTGGTTGATTTTGCTTTGGTTTTTAAAATTTAAGCATTTTTTTATTAAAGATAAAACACGGTACTGTGAAAACTATTCAAAATCTCCTCAAATTATGCAAAAATTAATATACTTTGATTGACTTAACAATCATGTCTTCAGAATAAGAGTTATCAGGTAATATCATTCGAAAGAACCCTTTTTACATGGTGACTTTGAATTATTTTGATTTAATTGTTTTTTGTTATCACGGAAAAAAGTTTCGCTGGTTTTTCTACAAAAACTGATGAGAGTTCATAAACTTTATAAACATTAATTACTGCGATTTGCAAATCAGGTTGAAAATTTATTATTAATGAAAAACCTAATTTTTGGCACTTGTTTTCAATAAATTAAAAAACGGCTCCAACATTTTTAAAAATTCGATTTCATTTTCAATTTCAAAAATGGCATTATTGATATCTTTGATTTTCGCAATTAATAAATTCTTAAGCCTGCGAACTATCATCTACCTTAAAAACCAAATGGCCCCTAGGGCGCCCAAAGTTTATTAATCTTTATTAATATGCATCCAACATATGTTGATAATTTTCTAACTTATCAGAACTATTTTAAAAAAAATTGATAGAATCACACATATGATAATATGCGCCTTAACGATGCACACCTTATGTTTGGTTCCCGAGATATAGTACAAGACAGAAATGACCTACAAAGTGGCAAAACAACAACCTCTCAACATTTAAAATGTGTGCTTCTAATGATCGTATCACATTTTCACACAAATACAAGAATCAAAATGCTACATAATTTCACTTAACATCATCCACATAATTTGCATTTTTAATTTCCCAGTATATGGGAAGTTCTTGTAATCGCCTCGAAAATCGAAATTAAAATTTTTAAACATATCTTTACGTTTTGAGGTTTTTAGAGTATATTTTGGGTGTTTTTAGAAAGAAGTATGTATGTGTGTGTGTATGTACGTACGTACGTCCGTACGTACGTATGTGCGTTCGTGGACAGTTTTTTCAAAGACTTCGTTGAAGTGTCAATCGAAGCGTCTTTTCAATCTTAAGAGCTGATTAGTTTTTGGAAAACTGCGGTCGGGGGAGTTTGTTGTTTTGCTCCTTTGAAGGTCATTGCTGTCATGCACTATATCTCGCGTACCAAACATAGGATTTGCATCGCTATGGTGTCAATCGACGCATATTAACATTTGTATGATTCTGTCAAGTTTTAGAAAAAAAGGTTGCAGCCATTTTTTAATTCAAGGAAAAAGTGGAAAAAATTAGGTTTTTTTCATAAACAATAAATTTTTAACCTCATTTACGAACCACAGTACTCAATGTTTATAAAATGTATACACTTCAAACAGTTTTTGTAAAAAAACATGCAAAACTTTTTCTCATGATTACAAAAAAAATCAAATTAAAAATAAAAAGCATTCAAAGTTGACATGCAAAAAGTGTTCATATGAATGATATTACCTTATATATTTTATTTTAAAGACTGTTGTAAAGCCAATCAAAGTTTATTAATATTTGCATACTTGCAACAGGTTTTGAAGTTTTAAGAGTACCGTGTTTCAATTGTAATATGGAAACTGCTTAAGTTTTGAAAAGCAAAATAATTAATCAAATTTGCATTTGTACTAATTAACGCTTTGAATGGTAAAATGTTTTGTAGTCAATACTTTGCTGGATCATTTGCTTTAAAAAGCTTTCATCAAATGAAAAAAAGGTAATTTTTAGTAGTTTTGGTCTTTAGTGTTCATAAGATTTTAATTAGTGCCTCCATCATCATTTGTGAGGCTATTTAGTTTTAACATGTAATTAAACCGATTATTGTCACATTCAATGTTTTTCAAACCCAACTGAAAATAAGAAATAAGTATTAGTTATCCTGAAAAAATACAAATTAAATGATTATGCCGAAGTCATGGCAATTTTGAATACAACTATTCAAAATGGCCACTACGCGACAAAATCTCTTCAGTGGGCGTAATAACAAAAACTGCATTAATTTTTGCTAGCGCTCTTTTGTCCCTTCATTTTTGAAATGAAAATAACAAATAATGTAGAAAAGGCTTTGTAACCTAGCCCCCCCCCCCCCAACGATTAATCCGCGTAAATATTCAATCATTCCCCTTACATACGTAATCAATGGACGCTGCCGTAGATGATACGATTAATATTAAGCCATTCCAATTACTGTTATGAGAGGTACATTTTTATTATTTAAAGTAGTATTATTTTCATAATTATTATTTTGTTTAGTATTTTTATTATTTATGTAAATATTACTGGGAAGTTGACCTTGTGGACCTCAAGGGTCCGCATAATCAACTTTCCAGTAATATTTAGATAAATAATATAAATATTAAACACAATAATAATTATGAAATACTATTATACTTTAAATAATAATATCATGAAAGCTTTTGGAATGACTTAATATTAATCGCATCATCTACGGGAGCGCCCATTGATTACATAGGTAAGGGGGATGATTGAATATTCACGCGGATTAATCGGGAGGGGGACAGGTTACAAAGCCTTTTCTATGTTATTTGTTATTGTCATATCAATGCAAGCATCACAAAAGATCGCTAGCAAAAATGAATGCAGTTTTTGTTATTACGACAACTGAAGAGAGTTTGTCGCGTGATGGCCATTTTGAATAGTTGCGGTCAAAACTGCTAGCACTTCGGCATAATCACTGAATTTGTATTTTTCACGATTTTACATCAATGAAACTCATAATTATTTCTTATTTTCTGTTGATTTTGAGAAACATTGATTATGCAGTCAAAAAAAGGTTCAATTGTAAAAAGTAAAATATATCTATTACAAATGATGACGGAAGTAACTGAAATTTTACGAATACAAAAGAACAAAACTCCTAAAAACTACATTGTTTTATTTAATGAAACCTTTTTAAAGCATTCGATCTTGGAAAGTGGTGACTACAAAACATTTAACCATTCAAAAGGTTGATTACCACAAATGCATGTTTGATTTGATTTTTAATGGTTTTCAAAATTCAAGCATTTTTTTCATTAAAGTTAAAACACAGTACTGTAAAGACTATTGAAAATCTGCTAAAATTATGCAAATATTAACACAACAATTCACAACAATGTTTTTAGAATACGAGATATCAGGTATAATCATGAGAAAAAGTTTTGCTTTTTTCTCTACAAAAATTGATAAAAGTTTATCAATTTTATAAACATTTATTATTACGATGTGCAAATCAGGTTGAAAATTTATTTTTAATGAACAAACGCTAATTTGTTGCATTTTTATATTAAATTAAAACACGGCTCCAACGATTTTTTCATTAGCTTGAAAACATCACAAAAATGTTAAAACGCGTCGATTGACACCTTAACGATGCAAATCGTATATTTGGTTCATGGATATATAGCGGATGACAGAAAGGACCTGCAAACGGTCAAAACAACAAACCTCTTCGAACGAAGTGCTCCAAAAACTAATCAGCTCTTCAAATTACGAAGACGCTTCGATTGACACCTTAGTGAAGTCGATATGACTTTGTTAACTTCCCAGTATATGGGAAGTTCTTGTAATCGCCTCGAAAATCGAAATTGAAATTTTCAACTTTTCTTTACGTTTTTAGGTCTATAGAGTACATATAAATTGTTTTTAGAAAGAAGTATGTATGTGTGTGTGTGTGTGTACGTACGTACGTACGTGCGTTCGCGGGCAGTTTTTCTACGAGCATAACTCATGTAAACAGAGTCGTATCGACTTCGTTGAGGTGTCAATCGAAGCGTCTTTGCAATTTTAAGAGCTGATTAGTTTTTGGAAAACTTCGGTCGGAGGAGTTTGCTGTTTTCACCTCTTGAAGGTCAACCATGTTATGCGCTATATCTCACGAACCAAACGTACGATTTGCTTCATAAAGGTGTCAATCGACGCGTATTAACAATTTCATGAATCTATAAAGTTTTAAAAAAATCGTTGGAATCGTTTTTTAATTTTTTAAAAAAAAGTGCAAAAAATTAGGGCTTATTTCAAAAACACAAAATTTTTAACCTGATTTTCAAACCTAAGTAATCAATGTTTATATAATTTATATACTCCAAATAGTTTTTGTGAAAAAACCAGCAAAAGTTTTTTTCATGATTACAAAAAAAATTAAATAAAAAATAAAAAATCATTAAACGTTCAAGGTCATTTACGTCATTCATTATATCTCGAGAACAAAATATAATCTTTCCAATATTAAGCTGTCAATCAACGCGTATCAACATCTTTATGATGTTTTTATTTTTTTTAAAAATCGTTAAAGCGATTTTTTTGATTTATTAAATTTTTTTGGAAAAGTAGTGTTTTTAAAAAAAAACTCATTTTTAACCTGAATTTATAAACTTTTATCAATTTTTGTAGAGAAACCAGCAAAAGCTTTTCTCATGATTACAAAAAAAAAATAAAAAAATCATTCAGTCACCATGTAAAAAAAGTTCATTCGAATCATTATACCTTAAATCTCTTATTCTAAAAACATTGTTGTAAAGTCAATCAAAGTTTAATCATATTTTCAAAATTTGAGCAGATTTTCAATAGTTTTCACAGCACCATGTTTTAAATTTAATGAAAACAAGCCGCGAGGTGCGACCCTACAGGTCCACACGGTCAACTTCCCAGTAATATCTACATAAACATCAACAACATTACAACAATGAAAGGTAATAGTAACAGGAATCAGTTAATATGAATCATATCGTCTACGGGAGGGTCCATTGATTATGTAAGGTTTTTGGTCGATGAGGACAGATTGAATATTCACGCGGATCAATCGGTGGGGGCCTTTTCGGTGTTGAAAAATTTTGTTGGTTTTCAAAATTTAAGCAATTTTTTTTAATTAAAAGACTATAAAAACTATTAAAAATCTGCTCAAATTATGCAAATATCTTAAAACTTTGATTGAATTTACAACAATTTTTTTAGAATAAAAGATATAAAGTATTAGCACTCGTATGAACCCTCTTTACATGGTAACCTTGAATGATTTTTTTATTTTTTATTTAGGTTTTTCATAATCATGGAAGAAAATTTTGCCGGTTTCTCTCAAAAAACTGATAAGAATGTATAAATTTTATAAACTGGATCACTGTGCTGTGCAAATCTAGTTAAAAAATATTTTCTATGAAAAAAACCATAATTTTTCGCATTTTCTTCTATTAAATTAAAAAACGGCTAAAACGAATTTTTATAATGTTAAAAACTATACAAAGATGTTAATACACGTCAACTGACACCTTAATGATGCAAATATTATATCTGGTTCGTGAGATATAGTGAATGATAAAAATGACCTTGAAAATCATGATGACTTTTAATGATTTTTAATTTTTAATTTATTTTTTTACGTAATCATGAGAAAAATTTTTGATGACGTTGTTGCGAGCATTGTTTTTAATACATAAATTTTGTAAACATTGATTACTAAGACTTGACAATAAGGTTAAAAATTTATTGTTTTTGAAAAAAAAACCTAATTTTTTGCACTTTTTTTTAAAAAATTTGAAAATTTGATAGAATCATACAAACGTTAATACGCGTCGATTGATGCCTTGTTCAAAAAAATCGTATGTTTGGTTCGTGAGATATAGCGCATGACAGAAATGACCTTCAAGGGGTGAAAACAGCAAATCCCCCCGACCGAAGTTTTCCAAAAACTAATCAGCTCTTAAGATTGCAGAGACGCTTCGATTGACACCTCAACGAAGTCGATAGGACTTTGTTTACGTGAGTTATGCTCGTAGAAAAAAGTGTCCACGAACGTACGTACGTACGTACGTACGTACACACACACACATACATCTCCCTTTCTAAAAACACTTTATATATACTCTCTAGACCTCAAAACGTAAAGAAAAGTTAAAAATTTCAATTTCGATTTTCGAGGCGATTACAACTTCCCATATACTAGGAAGTTAAAAATTCTTTGAAACCTGCCCCCCTCCGATTGATCCGCGTGAATAATCAATCAAACCAATGCACCGAAATCCTTACGTAATCAATTGACGCTCGCGTAGATGTTACGATTAATATTAAGTCATTCCAATAACTTTTATGAGGTACATTTTTATTACTTGAAGTAGTATTATTTCCATAATTATTATTGTGTTTAATATTTTTAATATCTTTTTAGATATTACTGGGAAGTTGACCGTGTGGACCTCATGGGTCGCACCTCACGGCTTGTTTACGTGAGTTATGCTCGTAGAAAAAACTGTCCGTTACGAATGAGTTACTTACGTACATACGTACACACACACATGCATATTTTCTCTGAAAATTGTTTAAATATGTTATACTCTAAAGACCTCAAAACGTAAGGAAAAGTCCAAAATTTCAATTTCGATTTTCGAGGCGATGATAAGAATTTTCCATATACTGGGAAGTTATTAATCAGGAACGTTCATAACCAAACAAAGCTTCGCTTACACTAGATGGTTAAGGCTTTACTAAATATAAAATTTGAAAACTCGTTAATCTCTTTGGAACTAGATTTACTCATCACACTATCTTATAGCCAATGACAGTATCTTAACCGTTTGGAAGTTTGTAAGATAATCCAATTGTGTTACATTGGGATCCATCATGCTAAAATGTTACTTTTTTTCACTATGCAGCATAGCCTGAGTTCATAATGGCTTTTCGTATAGCTCAAAACTGAAACTGCACAGCAATAAAGCGATAAAATCTCGGAGTTTTCAAAGAAAAAAATTTACCCTGTGAAACTTTTGTCATAAATTTATATCATGAACCAAAGTATAGTTTGCATGTAATACTACGTTGAGTATAATTTCTATAAATTGATGCATTACTAGAGCAATCCGTTTACATTGCCGGATAAATTTAAATTTTTCTGACATCCAATTTGATCTGGAGTAGCTTACTGAAAATTTGGTGCAGCTCAATGTCATTGTCTCAATAGAATCGAAATAAAATGAATTTGATTTATTTTGTACTTTCGCCTTGTAGATCGTTGATCGGGATTTTAGGTAACGAGACTTTCATTGCATAACAATTATAAGGAACTGAATTTACTTTAACTTTTAACAGTTTTACTTCGCTTATGCTGATATTTTATTTGAACTTATGTTAATATTTTATTTGCTGATTGTTCGATTCATAAAAATTATGAAGTTCCATGTGAAACATGTTGCGAGTAAATAATTTCTAAGGGAGGCAATTTACCTTTTATTTTTTTTTCAATTTTTTTATTCGAAACCGAAAGACAAAGCCGGTACAACTCACAATAAAATTGATGAAAGATTTATCTACGCATTATGGTTCAAGCATTCGTAGAAACGTTGATTCTGTAAAAGAAATGCACAATTTTGACCATTTTTTATTACAAGATATTCATCATCATCAATGGCGCACCAGCCCAAATCGAGCCTTGGCCTCCCGAAGACACTGCCTCAAGATATTAACCGATGAAAATCCGTAGCATTCATATTGTTCAGAGGGAGCTGATTCCTAGTGTAAGTTTCGAAAACTGTGTGTGGTTAATTTCACATATTTAAAGCATAATTTTGATATTCTTTTCTGAAAATATTGCGCATTTCAATTTTTTCTGAACAAAATACATGATAATATAATTATTCAAGAGTGTTCTCTAAAATTTTGGTCCAAAAATATTAATTATTGAGCTACTAACTGAAAATTTTCGTAAACACCTCAAACAAAAGTTGTTTTGCTGCAAAACCCATCACTTGATCATCTAATGACAAAAAACCCAAAAGATTTCGTTAGATTATGAGTTTCGCGAGGTAGCCACGTCGAGATATATTTTTTAACGATTTTTAAATTTTTAGTATCAATTCTAAGTAAAAGAAAAACGAATTTTGTAAAAAAAATTCTGGTTACCTCGTTGTTTAGGTACAGAATTAATGTGCCAAATTTGGAAAAAATCAGATGAATAGATTTTGAGTTAGAGCATGTACCGATTTTGAAAAGGCTAAGTGTTGGAAAGACGCGTTTAAAAAATGAGAAACAGCCGATTCACAATTTACAGCGCGTCGAAGAGCAGAGTTTCAAAATCCTGTAGCTCCGTCAGTTTTGCTCCAATCGACCTAAAATTTTAACTGAATACTCTTGAAGATTCCAGCTATAGAATAAAAAAATGAAATAAAATACCATAGGCTACCATAAGCTATCATAAAGCTTAAGTACAACCAATTTTGAACATTTGTGAGACTCGTAGCGCATATACCATGCTGACCGCCGCAGTTCTGAAACTTCAAAGAAAGCCAGAACTCGACTTAGAGCAGCTCGTTTTGAAGAAAATGAAATGATTGAAGAAGCTTATGAATTACTTTAGGGTCCTGGCATCGCAGATTAGCTTTAGGTATGATTAAGTCGCGTTTTTTTCATTAAAAATCTTTAAATGCGTTTTTAACAACATTTTTTCTTATGGTTCTGTAATTTTTGGAAGAGCAAGCAAATCATTCTCATATTCTACATATAGAGGGCTATCGTCTGAGCTCCAAAAGCAAAAAAATTAAAATATCAATTTTTTCATTATCAAACTACCCTCAAAATCCAGCTTTTTTCAAATTTTGGTTAAATATCCTCCAGGGTGGTATTTTTAAATGAAAATTTATAATTATGGGTCGAACGATACCCATTGCACACCAATCATGAAGCTGTTTGATTTATTGGTTTCAAATAAGCCATTTCCATAAAATGAAACGCCACAAGGACGTGTATTTTGAAGACACTTTTTTAAAGCCGTTTTTTGTATTAAAAAAAAATTGAAAAACTATAAGAAATTTTTTTTCTTATACTTCAAGAGTGTATTTAGGTCATTTTAAAATTTGGGGTTATTTGGTGTCACACAGCTTTTGTGAGCACTCTATTTGTCTTGGAAATTCGAAATTTTTTCTGAGGGATACAGCAAGTTGGCGTTTCGTAGACCACTTAATATAAATTCAAAAAATTAGGAAGTTCAGACATTAACAATTGTTTAAAAACCCCAATTCTCTCTCCCTACACTTGTCACAAATGGTAGGTTGAGAAGTTCAGAAATTTTTTTGAAGGCTCTATATTTACATTTTAATACATTTCAAAAATTGAAGTAGTTCAGGTTGCTCTCCATTTCATGTATACATTTAAAAAAAAGTGAAATTCCCTCATTTGAATAGGTTTTTGCTATGTTTTATGTGTGTCACAAGGTTTCATTCTCTCTCTCTACAAATTTTTTGAACTGCCCGCCCATTCCAGGAAAACTAATATTTTGTGTTGTGAAAAACGAAAAGCAGCACTGCTTCAAGATGGCTTCCAAAGCCCACGTCGTTTGTTCCACTCCCTAGCCTCCAGCTGGTTGAGTGATGTTATGAAGTGTTGAAGTAGTGTGAGTAGGTTAATATTTTCTCCATACCTACAACCACCTCACTCCTCAGGGAAAGTGTTGAGTAATACATAAATGAGCTGTAATGACAATGAATGGCATGGTGTTGAGTGTTTTTTCTAACTTCGAAAAACCTTGATGGTGAGGCCTGCTGGAAGTAATAACCTCCCAAATCTCTTTCCCTACAACCTCTCTCCCTACAACTTTTGGAAACAGGCGGTTTGTAGGGAGAGAGAATGTATTGTAGGGGGAGAAGATTTGCTAATTATTTTACAAAGATAATGGTTCCAATGTTCTTTTGGTACACACTGCCTACCACTGGCATCCATTGTTCTGTCCAAGATAGAAAAATTAGTACTGTGGTTCCATCGAAACAGATTTTTTCTTATTTTTTCAGGTTCTTTATTACCATTCATGGCTAAGTCCAAGGTTTCCAAGGAGAAGTGGAGAGAATACGCACAAAGAAGACGGGAGAGAATAAAAAATGATCCGATATTGGCCGCCATTGAAAAAGAGAAGGAAAAGAAGAAATACGAGGAAAAGAAGATGAAAAAACAGGTAAAGCTTGTCAAAGATATGTCTAAAAAAGAATTGAGGCAGAAGCGCAGGTTGTGGAGAAAGAAGGCGAAGGAGGCGTCCCAGAGGAAAAGGCAGCGAGGCAATTTGGCTAAGTACTTAGAGGAGCGTTCCCCCCTGTAAGTAAACCAGAAACTGATCATCCAGTCGTTCAACAATCGCAAGTTGACCAGCGCATTAATTTTGTAAGAAAAAGGTGAAGAAAGGTAGAGCAAAGGCGTACCGAGAGATTAACAAACTGAGACAACAGAAAAAATCATTGAAAAAACAGACAGCTAAGTGCCGAAAAAAACACTGGAGGTTGCAACAAAGTATGAGAGATAAGTCATCGCCAAGAAGAGTAGTTTCTAAACTCTTGAAACGAGGAAACCAAAATGAAATTCGACGGAAGTTGTTGTTTCGAGAAGTCTTGGGACGTCAGTTAAAAGAAAATTTCAAACAGGTATCTGCTAAGGGGAAGAAAAGGGCATTTAGAAAGATTACTTAATCGGTAATGGAGGCTATCGATTGTTTCGATGTTGACTTCAGGAAGTTCCTTTTCCACGAAGGCAACGTCATCTACCAGTTTCGCGCCATTAAGGCTTTAAAGTTGAGAATGAACGAAGATGAAGTTCTGATCCATTGTGACTTCAGCGAGAATTATTCAATGAAATATGGCGCCGAAATCCAGGCTTTCCACTTTGGAGGGAGCAGGCAACAGGTCACACTTCTCAAATATATTTCAGAAAGGACGCAAACAGCAAGCTGTCATCTCAGTCCATGTGTACAGTTTCTGAATGTTTAGACCATGGCCCAGTATGGGTCCATCTTCAACCGATTTTGAACTTCATCATCACTTCATTCATTTTCTAACAGACAGTCCAGCCACACAATATCGCAACAAATCGATTTTTTACCTCATTGCCCATGCAATTCAACAAAACATCGATGTTTTCATAGCAACTTGGAATTACATGGAAGCTGGACATGGCAAGGGTGCTCCCGATGGAGTGGGTGGCTGTCTGAAACGAACAGCAGATAGAATTGTGGCTCAGGGTAAAGATATTGACTCTTTCATCACCTTTGTGCAAGCATTAAAGAATAATGTCAGGAATGTGTAAATCAGCATAGTAGGTGCTCAGGAAATCGAATCTATGAAAAAAATTCTGCCTAAAACGATCCCTTCATTCCATGGTACAGTAGAATCTCGAAAAAGTTAACTCTTGTAAAAGTTAATCGCTCGGTTAAGTTAACCGAATTTCAGCTTCCACGTGCCGCTCTGAAAAGTTAACTTTTCAGTTAACTTTTCTGAGCGTATGAAAATGATCAAGAGCTATTACACATAAGAAAAGAAACAAACAAGTCTCGACTGCTTCTTCAAACGACTCCACAAAAATTAATTGATACATCGCACGAAAATGATCACGAGTGACTGAGAACCATAAACCAGCCGGTACAAATTTTTTTTGTAATGATGAAAACCAAGTCATTGAAATAAATTTAGCGTGTTATTTACGAAAAATCTATACTTATTATTGTATTTTTTTTCAATTTTGAAAACCACTTAGAAAAGTTAATAATTCGAAAAAGTTAATTACCCTTGGGACATTTCGGTTAACTTTTTCGAGATTCTACTGTACTATGAAGGTGCACCAAGTAGTCTTCATCAAAGATCAGCCCCACCAACTGGCCATGCGAAAACTAAGCTGCTTTGATTGCTTTAATTGCCAGCATCATTTCCTGGGAAACCACCTCGTACCACCTATGACTGATAACAAACTTGAGGACTTTATACCAAAAAACGTCGACTGTGATGTTCTGCTTGATCTGGCTACTAATACAGAACTTCACGAACGAGACTTAAGCAGCCCACCTCTTCAAATGGAAATATGGAATCCACCTTCAATCTTGGCTGAATCTTCCACGCCTGCCATTCCGTCTTCCTCAGCTGGACTTGCAGGTGAACCGTTAATTTCAACAGAACCTTCAACGACAGCTAAACCACACGACATGGGACAGGAACCTTCATTTTGGCAAAGTTCAAAAATGAATCCAAAACAAATGACACGCCTTACCGCTATGTTTGCAGCGTCAACGATATTAATGATGATGGCACTATGGAGGTAATTGGATTACGACGTTTCCAGAAATCCATGACGTAGTGTGAGGTTAAAGACAATGATGTTTGTGTCATAGATACAGGCAATGTTTTTCAAGTACTTCCTCTTCTAAATTTTGTTCTACGAAATAGAAAAATGTTTTTTTCTTTTCTCTGCCAAGTGACGGATGTCAGAGAGCAATGATGTCGAATATTTACGTTTGTCCGCAAGTTAATTTTATTTAATCTTGAAAATTGATAGAGGGATATCGCTGCTCTTAGCTCCCATAAGTTTAGAAATCGTTCTTTTATTATTTGTACCCCATTTTTGTATTTTATTAAGAATATTCAGTTACCTGTTTTCATGTGATTTTCATTTTATTTTTTTTTGTAATATTTTACGAACATTGAGACTGGTTGAAAGACTTGAAGAATTTGATTATGTAACAACTAAACTAAGCAACTCGTTTTTTAAATGGCATAATAAATGTTACAAGTTCAACTTACTCGTGGTTTTCTCTCTCCCTACAATGTCTTGTCTCTCCCTACAAAGTATAAATAATAGAAAAAATATCAAAATTCTACATCTCGAAAACTACTCGATGAAGTGTGCGCCTACTGCAGGATCTTTTTTTGGGGCCAATATAAAGAAGATATACGAACAAAAAACCGCAAAAATTGAAACATAAATTTAGGGAAACAGCTGAGCCCAAAATAACCCCAAATTTTGAAATGACCCATTTATGTTACCTACAAAAGAATGACATGATTATATTCTATAGCAAGCGCTGGAAAAATTCACACAAATGACACATTTTTCGAGCTTCTAAAGTATGTTGCCCCCTTAAAATGTTGATATGAATCAAACTTACGTTGGATTACAATTTGTTCGTGCACTGTTGGTCGAAGATTCATTAGGAAATAGTTGAATTTAATTCAGAAACAGTACCTTCTTTCTTGGCCTTGAACAGTTATTAGGTAATGTTTTATATAGTTTTTAGCCTTTATTCAGCTTATTTGAAAACGTTGCTGTACGTACAGTACTTATCAATAAAGATAGCCCTATTGGTCGATCCTATATTCAGATGTATACATAACTCACGAGTTTTGGTTAAGGCTCAAATTTAAATTTCCAGCATAAAAGTTTTTCATTTAAATTCTCACGGTAGATCATAGTAACATTTTTTTCCCTTGCTTTTTAGGGTGATTCTTTCAATTTCGATGTAAATAATGAGAGATAGACGTACATGCAGGCTTTTAATCTGGAAATACATGTGTATACATATGTACGTAAATCCTCAATGAGTTCAGAAGCATGAAACTTAGACATTATAAAGTGTTTTGGTGAATACATTATTTATCGAATTCGCCTCCCGACGTAAGGTAGCATACATATGCTGCTTCTTGCTCAGCATCCTTCTATCGTTGAATGTGAATATTTATAGCATTTCACCGTCAATGCTTAGAAGATGAATTTAATTGCTATAAAACTTATCGTTGCACCGTGACCTGTTCAATTCTTAAACGCTTCTAGGTCTCTATCAATGTGTTGTATTGTATTTTTTGCAGAGCAGACCTTTTGACCAGGATATGTAAATTTTAGCATGATCAATGGAAATTTAAACTATGTATGTATGCATGTTGGCATGTATTTTATACTCAAAACTTTTTGCTTTGAAAATATTTAAATTTGATGAAATACCTATTTTGCATTTAAATGAAAAACTGAGAAAGACTTTTGGGAAAATATTCCCTACGTTAGTTGAGAGTTGTATTTTCCAGAATTACCAAAGAGATAAACTTAGTTGCTTGTTTGTGCTCAAGTTTTCCATATCGGATTTTTGTTGTGCTATTATTCTATATGATTTTTAAATGTCATTCGATTTTATCCGGTTTCTGTTTTTTAATCAACAATTTATCACAAGCCAGCCATCTGAATACATAATATATAAGCCCTTCTTAATATATCACAAAGCGATAATATTTTCAAATAATTTCCGAACAAAATATATTCTCAGAGTTGCCAATTTTCTGCTAATTTCGTATGATTCTTTATATTAGTAATTCTGGCTGAATCCTTTTATTTGATATTAAGGAGAAACGATATATTTCTTATATTCAACATAAGTCTTTCATATTCCCAAATTCACATTGAATCTTACGCTTGTAGGTTTGACGCTGTTAGAACTAAGTAAGATTTTTATGGAAATAAATTATGCTCAATGGAAGATTCAATATCATGACAAAGAAACACATTTTGGCCTGTTTTAATAAGTATGTAATAGCATGAAGAGATTCAACAAGGAATAAACGTATATTTGGTCGAAAATATTGGACAGGATCAAGGACTTTATTATTAATGTTTGCGATGGAATGAAACTAGTGGAAGAATATGGACTTCAAAAAAAAAGATATCGGAGAAAATTGAACGTCGTTTAAAACTATCGGAAACATGTGAAAATGAGTTGAAATGCCATAAAATTGAAAGAAAATAAAACATGGAAGTCTAAAACTTATGAATCCGGTAAGGAAGTATAGCAGTTTAATGAGAAAATAAAAACAAACCGAAAAATTGTGTAGAAATTTTTAAATTGGAGAACAATATTGCAAAATAACGTAGATTTTTTTAAAAAAAATGCAGGAAAATCTGATGACATGAAAATTTAAGTATCATAAAAGATTTAAAAGCTATAAGACAGGCTAGTAAAATAGTAAGAATCAATAAATTGCATGGTTGGACTGGATCATACCCACATAGGCATGTGCTTTTGGATTTTTAGAAGATGAATTCATTATTTTATAGGAAACTTTTTATGCCACTCATTTGATGACTGGGAAAAGGGCAATTGGTAATCATTTTGCAAAGGACTATAATAAACTTAACTATTCAGAAAAAAATTAAAGAATACTCACATAAAGTAGTTTTCGAAGTAAATTGTACAAGTGGTCCAAAAAAGGGTAAGTATATTTGAGTAAGCAAACATATATTGATAAAATTATTCTGATGGCCAAACTCTTTTTGTGACTATCTGCTCTTATCACAAACACTAAAATGCAGTAAACTAGTAGCATTGAGTAGCTTTTTGCTTTTAGCTTGGCCATTCTGGTGGTACTTGAAGCTTTTCATCAAACATGACCAGCTTATAGAAGTAAGGATAAACGAGAATGTTTTTTCAAGAGTTTTTTATGGACTTTACGTGTTAGTATCAAACAATTTATTTTTATGATGGAGTTCTGTTTATCTAAAGTGTAATGTAACGTGACTGACTGGCTGAAATTGGCAAAAGTAGAAGCATTTTTTCAATGGGTTCACTTGGTCTTTTGAACTATCATTAAAATAAATGCGTGAATGCAATACTTAGTACTTTTGTAAACTCTAATTAAATTTCAGTCAATAAAATTAAACCTTACTATCATGTAGTACAGCTACATATATCTTAATTGTTTTGTTACACCTAAGGACTTAAAAGATTAAACAATTAATTTGCTATCAATATGAATGTAGTTTTGTACGTTTTCAAGGTGTATGTTAGTTAAAAACGCAAAATATTTACAATATGACACATGATGAAACTGAAAATCGATTGAAAAAGGAACTCATTCGTTGAGCAATTTTAATAGATAGACAGAAACCACAACATATATATTTTAAAACGTTTACTTCTGTTAATCTACTTTTCGTTAATTTATTTATCCCATTTAAAATTTCAGGGTGATACTCAGCCACTATGTTTCTACTCAGAAAGTCACTGTATGCAATCGTTGTTCTTTCGCTGTTTTTCTGTATATTTTTGAATGAGTATGTTAGGTTCATCGCATTTTGAGAAAAGAACGCTTATGGTGCAATTGATGATAGTCAAGGCGGTGCAACATTTCCCAAATTCGAACAATTATTTTACAGTGTAGTCTTTAAAAATTATGGATTTTTAAGATGCTGTTTACATAGTAGCTATTTATTAACTCAATTTTGTTTTCCATTTGGCTTTTTGGCTATTTATTAGGATAACAATCGTGAATAAATATCAGTTTCATGGAATTTAGAAAGAGGAAGACACTATCTCCCGCATAGGTACTCCTACGGAATTAAATCGGTATTCCCTATGTATGGGGCAGTATTGATACATGCAGAACTGTAGCGGAACATTTTGGATACTGGGTAAGTTTCTAATATCGACACAGATACAGTATTGCATTAGGAACTGGGTTCTATACTGCGTCAGTACTGCATCACTGGTACTGGTGAATTTTGTGAAAATTCTGAATAAATTCAGTTTGCGGATTCTGTTACAGTATTCGTCTCATAAATTAACAAATCAAAATATTAAGTCAAAACGTAATTATTTTTAACTTCCCAGTATATGGGAAGTTCTTGTAATCGACTCGAAAATCGAAATTGAAATTTTCAACATATCTTTACGTTTTGAGGTCTTTAGAGTATATTTTAAGTGTTTTTAGAAAGAAGTATGTATGTGTGTGTGTGTGTGTATGTACGTACGTCCGTACGTACGTATGTGCGTTCGTGGACAGTTTTTTCTACGAGCATAACTCACGTAAACAAAGTCGTATCGACTTTGTTAAGGTGTCAATCGAAGCGTCTTTGCAATTTTAAGAGCTGATTAGTTTTTGGAAAACTTCGGCCGGGGGCCTTTGCTGTTTTGCCCGTTTGAAGGTCATTTCTGTCATGCGTTATATCTCGCGAACCAAACATACGATTTGCTTGTTCAAGGTGTCAATCGACGCGTATTAGCATTTATGTGATTCTATCAAATTTTTAAAAAAATTCTTGGAGCCGTTTTTTAATTTTTAAAAAAAAAGTGCAAAAAATTAGGTTTTTTTCAAAAACACAAAATTTTGAACCTGATTTTCAAACCTAAGTAAGCAATGTTTATATAATTTACATACTCCTAATAGTTCTTGTAAAAAAACCAGCAAAAGTTTTTTTCATGATTACAAAAAATATTAAATAAAAAATAAAAAATCATTAAACGTTCAAGGTCATTTACGTCATTCATTATATCTCGAGAACTAAATATAATATTTCCATCATTAAGGTGTCCATCGACGCGTATTATCATTTTAAGGATGTTTTTATATTTTCAAATAATCGGTAAAGCGTTTTTTTTTAATTTATTAAAAAATAATTGGAAAAGTAGTGCTTTTTTCATAAAATAATTCATTTTTAACCTGATTTGCACATCGTAATAATAACTGTTTGTAGAATTTATAAAATTTTATCAATTTTTGTAGAGAAACCAGCAAAAACTTTTCTCATGATTACAAAAAAAATTAAATTAAAAATAAAAAATCATTCAAAGTCACCATGTAAATAGGGTTCATTCGAATCATAATACCTTAAATCTCTTATTCTAAAGACATTGTTGTAAAGTCAATCAAAGTTTATTAATATTTGCAAAATTTGAGAAGATTTTCAATAGTCTTCACAGCACCATGTTTTAACTTTAATGAAAAAACTGCTTTGTAACCTGTCCCCCCTCCGATTGATCCGCGTGAATTAAACCAATGCACCAAAATCCTTCAATAATCAATTGACGCTCGCGTAGATGTTATGATTAATATTAAGTCATTCCAATAACTTTTACGAGAAGTAAATTTTTATTATTTGGAGTAGTATTATTTCCATAATTATTATTGTGTTGAATATTTTCAATATATTTTTAGATATTACTGGGAAGTTGACCGTATGGACCTCATGGGTCGCACCTCGCGGCTTGCTTCTTTTTAGTTATTTACTTGGTCTTTTCTGTATCATATAATTGTACAACTTATCAAATCTATGTAGTTCGGTTTGGACATTATGTTAAATTTCAATTACCTCTTTATATGAATTCAGCTGGGAATGAACACGTTGTCTTCGTTCCTTATTGTCAAGAAGTGAGCGCGCAACGGTCTGAGCCACTGGCACTTACAATCATCTTATTAGTGAAAGATATATTTTAAAAATGCCTAGAAAAATCAATTTTGATACAAAATTCAAAGTGAACCCACTTGAGAATTGCTCCGAGCATATGTATCACAAAATACCGACTACAGATTCAAAAGGAAACCACCCTCACGGTAATTTAACAACTTTTTAAGGCAGTTGTAAGACTAAAGTACCCCAATTTAGCTGATTATATAAACGGTAGTGGCATTCTAAGTAATGAGCACGAAAAACAAGTGGTGGTTGTCGCAGAAGACGCAATTGAACGGAGTCCTGTATCATTCGTAGAAAGGACCAGGAACTGGGCATGTCTCGTGTCACTTAGTCATAGTGACATCAATAAGCTGCTGAAAATTCTCTCAGAAGAGTGTAATTTTCTTATTATGGATGTCAGATCGATGCTAGAGACTCCAAAAAATACTGGAAAGCATTACATTGAAAACATAGACAATGGTCAATATAATCATTTGGAGTATTGCATTTGCCTAAAATTTTGAGTACTGCTGAAGTTCCGATGAAGTCCAGAATTTCAGTATTGGATTGCCTAAATTTCGGGTATTGCTTAAGTTCCGGTGAAATCCAGAATTCCAGTATTGCAGCGATGCAGACATTCAATACCGCTTCAGTTTAAAGTTATGAATATCAGTAACATATTATTTTGAGTTTTCAGTATCACCTAAGTTCTAGTTTTATAATGAATATCAGTATCGTATTGAGTAACTTAGCCGGGATTTATAATGGATTCGCAGTGCGTAATAAAATCCGATTTTCAGTACTGATCATTCAGTACTTTAAAATTCTATACGGGCTATTATGGTTGTCTAAATCAGAAAGCTATGTCACGTGGCTATCGAAAGCATATTTATAATTTTAGTGTGGCGAGGATGTATGTGAACTGATTTTGTCGCCACTGCTTCTTAATTAACTTCCCAGTATATGGGAAGTTCTTGTAATCGCCTCGAAAATCGAAATTGAAATTTTCAACATCTCTTTTGAGGTCTATAAAGTGTTTTTAGAAAGGGAGATGTATGTGCGTTCGTGGACACTTTTTTCTACGAGCATAACTCACGTAAACAAAGTCTTATCGACTTTGTTGAGGTGTCAATCCAAGCGTCTTTGCAATCTTAAGAGCTGATTAGTTTTTGGGAAATTTCGGTCGGGGAAGTCCGCTGTTTTGCCCGTTTGAAGGTCAATTCTATCATGCGTTATATCTCGCGAACCAAACATACGATTTCCTTGGTAAAGGTGTCAATCAACGCGTATTGCCATTTATGTGATTCTATAAAGTTTTTAAAAAAATTGTTGGAGCCGTTTTCTAGTTTTAAAAAAAAATCCAAAAAATGAAGGTTTTTTTCATA
The DNA here is from genome assembly GCA_963942545.1 of Oxycera nigricornis. NCBI lineage: Eukaryota > Metazoa > Arthropoda > Insecta > Diptera > Stratiomyidae > Oxycera > Oxycera nigricornis. The sequence continues at coordinate 89,521,205 of OZ012660.1, read as the reverse complement.
AACAATAAATTTTAAATCTTATTTTCAAGCCGAAAAAATCAATTTTTATAAAATTTATATACTCCAAACAGTTTTTGTAAAAACATCATCAACGATTTTGGAGCCAGTTTTTAATTTAAGGAAAAAAAGTGCAAAAAATAGGTGTTTTTTTATAAACAATAAATTTTTAACCTGATTTACGGAACACAGTAATCAATTTCTATAAAATTTATATACTCAGAGCAGTGCTTGTAAAAACATCATCAAACCTTTTTCTCATAATAAAAAAAACATTAAATTAAAAATAAAAACTCATTAACAGTCATCATGATCGTCAAGGTCATTTCTGTGATTCACTATATTTCACGAGCCAGATAAAATATTTGCATCATTAAGGTGTCAATTGACGTGTAATAACATCTTTGGGATTTTTTTAACATCATAAAAATTCGTTTCAGTTTTTTTTTCAATTTAATAGAAGAAAATGCGAAAAATTAGGGTTTTTTCATAAAAAATATTTTTTTAACCTGATTTGCACAAAACAGTAATAAATGTTTATAAAATTTATACATTCTTATCAGTTTTTGAAGAGAAACCGGCAAAATTTTTTTCCATGATTATAAAAAAACTAAATTAATAATAAAAAATCTTTCAAAGTTATCATGTGAAGACAGTTCATACGAATAATATTACCTTATATCTTTTATTCTAAATAAATTGTTGTAAATTCAATCAAAGTTCAGTCTACCCGCATCCACCAAAAACCTTACGTTATCAATGGATACTCCCGTATATGATATGATTCATATTAACTCATTCCTGTTACTGCTATGAAATATGAATCATTATTATTATTATTATTAAAAGTAGTATTATTTTCGAAATTATTATTGTGTTTAATATTTTTAATGTTTATCTAGATATTACTGGGAAGTTGACCGTGTGGACCTCAAGGTTCGCACTTCGCGGCTTGTTTTTAATATATTTAAAATATCGTCTATTGTATTCGCCGAACACCTTTTACGCGAATGCAGCTTTATAGCGCTGGTGTACATGCTTGTCGCACGTTAGCACGATTTCGAATGAACATCATTGCAATGTAAATGAGCAGCGGTGGCTACTTTGTTTTATTATACTACTGAAACTGTAAACCCTGAAAAACAAAAACACAATTTCAATGTTTCAATTGGTTTCCTAAATTGGTTTTATTAAACCAAAATACAAACAAAATAAATCAACGTTGAGTCGAAATAGCAACAGTCATTCACCTAATATTTTAGAAGTAGTTCCTTAATGCTAATGTGTTCAAATAAAAACCTTACAGCCCTTTAAATTTAACAAAAAACAATATCTCCTTTGAAATATAATCATTAAAATTATTATTGCTGCCTACAAAGTAATGTTCTAATGTAAATTTATAGCGTATTGAAGCAGCAATTCAAGTTTTAATTCCGCTATAAATTTTCATTTCTGAAATCACTGATGACAATTACAGCAGCTCGCAAACTGCATATAGATGGCTATTACGAACGCAAGTGCCATAAACTCAGATCTCCGAAAGGAAAAAGAATAAACGATGGAGGAACTTAAGCCCCACCAATACAAAATCAATATTTAGTAGAATAATTCTCATTTGCGATAGGTTTACTCCTAGGAGACCAAAATAAGCCCCTCGTGATATTTTCATAGCATAGTGAACGCTAAGATCCACGTAAAATTATTCACCAAATACAATCTGTGTGTGAAAAAGATATACAATAATTAAAACTTGGCTTTTTGTTAGCAGCTATTTGCTATTTTGCAATAACGATAATACATTTTCCAAAATAAATGGCAATAATAGTGATGATAGGGTTTCCAAGAATATCATTCATGGTGATCATTACAATTGAACTCCTGTTAAGCTCTAAATTATTAAAACATACTTGCTGTTATTTCAAATGATTCAAAAAATGATTCAACATCCCATTGTAAATGCAGAAATGAAAAACTTTAATGATAATTTAATATTGAGGATATTTCAAAATTCCACGAAGCAATCATCATTTCTGCTGTATCATAAAAGAGGCCCACCGTGCAATGATGGTTTTGATGCCATGAACTGTAAATGGGAAAAGTAATGGAAGCTGGCTAATGATTTCGTCGCACACCTTTGAATATCAAAATAAGGAGGTTCCACTTGATTCCGCTTATTATTATCGAGTCTCGAGCCGTATATGAATAATTCAGCTCCATCGATATTGAGAAATTGGAAAAAGTTGGCGAGAAAATGTTCTGCAGGAAGGAAAGCACACAACGAACTGCTAACGACTTAAGTGAAGTCGATGGCGAGACGGCACTACAATTTAAACAGGTCACTTGAATAGGATTTTTTTGATGCTTGAATTTTATTCGAGTCATAATTTGATTGCCGGTATTTTAAAGATTTCCGCTCCATGAATTTCCTTCGCGTCAGAGATTTTTTATGAGGAAATGACAATATTCGTTCCGAAATTGATTTGAATTTCCTGCCTTGGAGATTTTCATTATGTTTTAGATTTTATGACATCTCAGCATTCAAAATAATGAAAACATAAATTATTAGAGTTTTTGTTTTGCAGTATATTCTAGAAAATAGCCAAGAACATATTAATGTACTTACTCAGAAAAATAAATTCATACGGTTCATACAACGTATTTGTTTGTATTTTTCGTATTCATTATATATTTATAATAGTTAATATAGTTGTTTTCACAAAAGTAAATTTTCAT